>JAPEIP010000006.1:139429156-139464635 GCA_026120095.1 Capsicum chinense | reverse complement strand
CTAGGTGCTATACTCTGTCTAGTGGAATTGGTTGACCTAGAATAAAGCCTCAACTTAAAAGCCTAGAAAGTGCACAGCTCAAAGGTTGGCTACTACTCGACCCACTGTAATTACTATAACCAGACTGAACTCCATCTGTAATAAAAAATATGGCATGAATGAGCTTGCTAGGCTGACCCTAATACAGATAAGCTGGGCTCGAAGGGTACCCACTTTGAGAACTTTTATCTCTAAAATTGTGAGCCACTCTGACTCCTTTGAAACAACCACGGTGGCATGGTCTCTTAACACTTCCTCCTTAGGCCTCATGATAAACTTTCTCCATAGTTTGGGAATAATTGAAAACCTTAGCAAAAGACCTACACACCACAACCAAACTCTGAGTATCCATACAAAGAGGATGTTTCAACCCCTTAACAAAGCACCAAACCCTCTCATGCTCAATCGATAAGAGAACAGTATCATGTCTGGCAAACTAATAAATTGTGCCTCATATTTTATAGTTCATAGAACCCTAATTAAATTTCAAAAAATAATCTTTAATTCTACAAGGTATATACTTCTATAAGAAAACCTCAGAGTACTGAGTCCAGGTCAAAGAAAGAGATGTAGTTGTCATGGAATCAAGATAACCTCTCCACCAATGTCTAGCTACCAAGTCTAACAAAAAATTCATGTAATTGACCCCATGAGTCTTAAAAAGGCATAAATTATGGAGTTTATCCATATAACCAACCAAGAACTTAAAAGCATCCTCACCTGGAGGCCTTATAAATCTAGGTGAAGTTAATCTAAAAAATTTGCCCAATATGTTTTACCTCTCAACAGAAAAAGTTGGTTGGGCAAATATCGACAGAACATCTACTGATGCTGGAGGGACCTTAATTTTTAGAGTAGCAGCTACAGGTTAAGCCCCTACATATATACCACCCTGATCTAAAGATTCAGCACTATTGGACGGTACACTACCAATCAATCCCAATAGCTAAACCAAGGTATCTCTGAGAAAGAAAGAAGAAATAAACCATGGTAGAGCCTAGGCTTCCCCTTGGCCCATAATGGTTGGGGCAGAAGAACCTCTGGTGTGGTTGCAATAATTAGATCTCCCTATCTGGGCCCCTAGCTAGGCTGCATCTCTTGCCTGGTCTCTGCCTCTAGGTCAACAAAAACTCTAATAGAAGCCTTATTTATAGATTTGGGGTCCTCATCTCCAATCATTACATCTAGCATCCTAATCATCTATGAAAGAGTGAAATAATGTGCATTTTAGAACCATCTCACACTCGACGCACTAAGTAAATGAATTAAGTGAAGTTCTCCTATGAATGTCATACAACCTCCTTAATATAAGAAATGAACGTCATTGTACCGATCCACGACACTCTACAAAAACCATGGGACTCTTCTCAACACTTGTTTTTGTACAAATAATACAAGCGAACTTAAGCTTTGATACCAATTTGTCATGACTCAATTTCTTATGTCATGGTGGCACCTACTTTAATCCATTGGTAGGTAAGACAAACCGTAGCCTAGAAAGAAAAGTAATAAGATAGTTGGTGGAAGGTATAATGAATACAAAAATTAAGCATACAATTAGATTGTAGGCGAAAACAATATAAGTACAATGGTAGGCAAATAGATAAAAGAGAGAAAATAGCAAAAGAATGTCCCATGACCTAATAATGTCGATGAACCACTAAAAAAGAGAATAAGAGTAATAATAGTATCAATATACAAATATTCTAAAAATCAAAGACTATCCAAAAGTAGCAAAAGGAGAGAGAATTAGCTTTGACTCTAAAAGATGACCCTATTTTTGAACTCTAGATTGTGTTAGATTGGACGTCAACAATGATAGATAATACTCAGATCTGCATACAAAAAGATGTAAAGTGTAGTGGGTACCAAAATAGTGGGTACTCAGTAGGCATTATCTACCGATTGAGCTAAATCGTCATAAAACTTAATAAGATGCAAAAATGTAAACTAAATTCATGGATGAAATGGTAAACCTGAAATAATGCTCTAGATGAAAAATTCTATTTAACAAGGTAAATATTATAAGAAATAATATAAGTTAACTATAAACTAGGGCTCCTTTTAGCCCAAAAGGCATAAACAAAAAAGAAATAACCCAATCAAGCCGCCATAAGCCTGATGAATGCAATCAAGAGAGAAATACCAATAATAAAAATTATAAAGTTACCAACCACTGAATCCATATATATTAATCCTCTCACACCATCAATACCAGACTCTAATATTATAATTGGATAATAAATGCTGGACTCAAATCGATATTCAAATATCATAAATAAATAGTAAGTGTCAAAATCAAATTGACTATTAATTATCACAAATAAATAGTAAGTTCTAGAATCGAACCAGTCTTTAAATATTATAAATAACATATGTTGTACTCGGACCAATCTTTAAAAAAATGTAGGTTACCCAGTCAAGTCAAGAATCAGAAAGATATTTATGTCATCATAGGGTCCAAGAATATATGTAAAATAATGAAATAAGAACTCCTAGATCTATAAGGATCTAATTAAGATATTTGACCTTAAAGAGGATCGGTAGGGGACAATACTAAACCCCAAAAGTTTAATGGAGGTGATTTATACCCAAAATTTAAACTAAGGTTGCTCATTTCTACTACTTGGTGTAAAATATGACTAGATAAGTGTAAAATCTCAGGTTTTTGGTCCTTGAAAAATTCTAAAATTTTATCCTCACTATCTTGACTATGACTCCCTTGATGAGTTATAGGGAGTCTTGATAAGTTATTGGACCAAATCGTTAACAAATCAATAAATGTGTGACCAAGTCCTACTCTGAGTATGAGTGGCTAACTAAGAGATGTAAGGACTCGTTATGAGTCATTGGGTGCAAAGCGTAGGATGTCTTATGTTAACACCAAATGGGATGTTTTTACTACGATGGACCCTATAAGTTGTAAAGTCCCATTACAATTGTATTAGTTGAGTCATAGGGTTAACAGATTATGAGTACCCTAGAGAATGTCTTAGCTACAATTCGTGGTGCCAAGTCATAATGAATTCCTATGAGTTGTATAGTGACTTGTAGTCACTGACGAATAAATTTTAGTTTTTAAATTGAGGGTACTTTGGACAATTCTCTTCTTACCCAATTAAAATTAAGGGTACTTTGGAAAATTCCATTCTTACCCAATTAAAACCCCACATTCCTAAAGAATTTAAGGGGGTTATTTCTCATTCATAACAAACTTAAACACTTTCAAAACTCTCTCAAGTCTCTCAAGTAGTCATACTTAAGGTTTTCAAGGATTAGGTCAACCAAGGGCTCAAGGGTTGAATTCTTTTTGTGAAACTTTATATTTCAAACATGTTTCTCATAGCTAATTGCTAATTTGTTCTTTCCAAAATAATGAATTTTAAATAGGTTATGACCTCAGCTGTATATTGTGAAATTGGGTTTTGAATATGAAAAGTATACACATTAAACTACTGTTGAACTATTTCATAAAGTGGAAGGTCAATAAAGCATATCTATTTTGAAATTGAAACTCATGGGGTTGTATGACTCAACAAGCTAATGTATAATTGAACCAAGAGGACTATGATTGTTTTCCCCAATAATGAGATTATTTTGGAATGTTGATGTTACCTTGCAAGTGTAGTTGGTATGATGATACCAACAATGTATGTCAAAATGAGTATCATGGTTCAATGAATGGGAATCTTTGATATTTGATTCATTGGGATTTAATGAGGGTTGTGTAGCTGAGTCATCAAAAGTAGAGGTCCTGATGGGCTGATACTAGAAATTGCGATTGCCAATGCGACGGTCTATATGATCGGGTGGTTCGACTCCTATTTATTATTATTATCATCATATGATTGGAAGGTTCGAGCCCCTCCCACATTATATTATGTTATTTGGTGCTTGTTTTAGTTTGATATATGGGAGGTTTAGTTCCCCCATGGTGTATATACAAATTCTCTAGTTAGTTCAACCACCCGTACTGGGGCCGTATTAGCTAGGGGATCTCTTAGCCCATATAGCTCGTGGGTACCTTCTTATGTTATGATGGTTGAGCTACATAATTCAGGCTAAAGTGTCAAAGTGCATGCTAAGCTTTGTTTCCTACCCCTACATGTGATATATATATACATATGTATATGTATATGTATATGTATATATATATATGTATATATATATGTATATGTATATGTGTATGTATATGTATATGTATATATATATGTATATGTATATGTATATGTATATGTATACGTATATCTATATGTATATGTATATGCATATGTATATGTATAAGTATATGTTTATGTATATGTATATGTATATGCATATGGTTTTGCGCAATGGATTTTAACTAATTTTGATGTTTTGATCATGGAACTATTTTGCTTCCTTATCCCTAATTTTCATGCTAGTGTTCTCACCAGTACCGTCTCTGGATGTTGTATCCCCATTCAATATAGGGTCCGAAGTTAAGTCTACTTTTCCTGCGCATAATTAGATGGATTGACTTAGTTCGTCCATTCGTTATGGTAAAGTGGTGAGCTTCTATTCTATGGAAGACTTGGACATTTCATCACTTATTATCATAGATTAGGATTGAGAGTTTTCATCATCATTTACATTATTATTATCCTTGTTATCTATCAGAGTTGGGGATATGTACCGACCAAGAATAGTTTTTAGTTCTTTGTTGGAAGGCTTTGTTGGATTATTGAAGATTTGGGTGATGTTTCTCTCAGCCGATTACTAGTTATCGGTCACAGATTTATCTTTTATTTCTTAATCTTACATTGTGTTATCTTTTTATTTGTTCAGAATTCATCTAACATTGGGGATATGATTTTGTTTGGTTATGTACAAGGGGGTGGTCTCCGGTCCCCAATGGACTTGAGATACCCGTCATGGCTAGGACCTAGTTTGGGTCATGACAATTAGTCCCAAGACAACAATTTAACTCAAGGGAAGGGAGTATAGGTCAATTGTACCTAAAACAACTCCCTAACCTACAAAATCTAAATTTTAATCAAGGATGCAACCAAACAGTAATTTCCAACCTAAATCTAAATTAATAGCATAATAATATCATAATGAAGCTCACTCCATGAGGAAAGTAAGCATGCCTATGTCGACGTCGATGAATGCCCGAGAAAGTCCACTAAATGGGAGATATTTTCTTCTGAGAAGCCTTCGCATAATGCCACACTATCAAAATAATTATTTACACATTACTACGATAATGAAAATACCTATATTAAATATAAATACTTTGGCTCCAAAATTGATCTAGAAATTCTCTATGGGATCCATTTGTGGAGTCGTAACTTTGAAATTGTTAAAATGTCCCACTAGACTCAATAATCATTTACCCTTAAAATTGGTGCCATTTGAGTGTAGTTATACCTTCAAATCAGCCCATAAAGGATTAGGGATTTTGAGTTTAAATAGGAGAATTAATGAAGAAATTAAATGAAACTTACGATAATCTTATTAGGAAAACATCCCCATGAACTATCTAATCCACCCCAAACTCCCATGTATCAATCCTCTAAATATCTTAGCTTTATAGGGATTTTAATAGAACTTAGGCCTTTAAAAATGGTAGAAATTTTGGTTTAAGGCAATAAATGCTACCAGGTTACCTTTATTATGTTCGGGGATCTCATCACGAATATGATCCTCAGCCTGAATTAGCCTTTCTAAACTTGTAGACCAATCTATAATCATAATAGCCAATGAAGTAGGCCTTTAAAAAAGTGGCCAAGATCATCGTGATCGTGATAGGAATTTGACTTAACCTTCGCAAATGCGGCCAAGGGCCACGCAAATGCAAAGACTATTTTGGCCTGCACCAGCAAACTTCATATTTGCCTAGACTCTGATACCCTTGATCTTTATTTGGGATCCCATAAATGCTAATGAACTATGATACCCTACCAAATTTAATCATTTGGACCCAATGGTGCCATCAAAATTTATATTTAGGGTCATTTTGATGATATATGGCACTCATGCCCAATGGCTATTTTAAAAACAATAGCCCAAAATAAGTATGGGAGCCCTGGGACCCAAATTAAAGGTCCTACTAGCCTAAAATCAGTGTTTTGAATCTAACGAAATTGTAAGAATTGGCATACCAGTCTATTAACCTTATGTTTAAGCCCAATACCTAATTCTCACTAACTAAAACTTCAAAATAGAGAATTGGCTCTAAAAACAAAATGAATTGCCCGATAATTGAACTATCAGCTCTAGTTAAGTGATAAATGACTTGGGTCAGCTGCGAGAAAGCTCTAACCAACAATATAGTGTTAAAATTTAAGATATGACCTGGAGGGTCATTACAATGAGCATGAGTTGTAGTTAGTCTTCTTAAAAATAAAGGGGACGTTTATAGGGTCTATTGGTGTTGTTATTCACTAGAAAAGATGAGTGTTTAGTGTTATTAATAGATTTGTTTGGTGGTTTTTACTCACTAGAAAAGATCAGTGTTTATGTATTTTAATGGTAAATTTATATCCATGGACAAAGTTAATTGCTGGTTACTAATGGTATCAATAATGGATATTGAAATATGGTTGATAATGGTGCTTTGTTGATATTGTTGTTGGGTGTTATTACTATTGTTGTCATTCTCAAAATAAAGCTCAAAAATTATGATTTATGGTGGTATTATTCTTTTATATATATGGGTATTATTCATTGTGTTGTTGTTGCTTATTTATTGCTGGCACTGTAGATCCTTAAAAATGAAGAAGAAGGTGTGTATTTCGGTCATGGAAAATATGAGAACTAGTTTTTGTAGTGTGTAGCCTTTCTCTATCGTCTATGGGTGTGTGTATGTATATCATTATATTGTTGTTAAAATGATGGGGAAAATGTAAAAAAAAGGGGAAGAGGGATACGTAGGGTAAGGGATAGGGATAGGGTGTGTGGGTAGGTATGTAGTAAACATTTATCTCTTTTTGTGTGGGTAAGGAAGTTTCCAAGAATATGGGAGAGGGGAATTATATATACGATGTGGATAGGTCCATGTTAGTGTTGTACGGTGGATGATAAGATCAGTTTATTTATTTCTTTGACTTAGAAAACACCCTAGTTTATAAACACAAAGTTTTTCCAGACAAAGAAGTAGATAATGAGACAAGTTTTGATCTGACCATTATTCGAAAGGAGGAAGGAAATATAGAGTATGACCAAGCCCTAGTTTTAGATATCCTATATATCATTATATATAACAGAATCATGTCACTTGTAGTTTAAGAAGATTAGGAAAAGAGAAGGAGTAATCTAAGATGGAGAGTCAAGTGAGGTCTTTTCAAAGTTTTAGTCCATGGCTCTATTATTATTTTAAAATAAAAATAAAAGTTAAAAAGGAAAACAAAATTAGAAAATTTAATCTATGCAGCTTCTTTTGGGTTTTGACTTGAGTCATCAATGCTTTCTTAAGTGATATTCGCTTTTCTTTGGGTTGAACTTAAAAGTAAACTATTTCTCCGTGCAAACTTTTGGGATTGGAGATTAACTTGAAAATTTACTCTGTTCTTCAAACGGGCTCCTTCTACTTCTACCTTTGAAATTGATAAACGACCCTATTTTCCAGATGAACTCCTGAACCTGATATAAAAGTGAACCTTGAAGTACAAGTGAACTCCTAAATTTAAAATTGAACGTCTTCAACCTATTTTAGGTGGGTTCTTGAAATCAAAATCAACAATAAACTAGAACAAAAGTTATCTCAAAGGGGTACGATAAAGGAATTGCATTTTCTAAATGTCCTGAAAATAAAATGAAGTCCCACTTTTTAAAAGGGTCCAACTAATCCTATTTTTTAGGAAGGTCTAATTAAACAATGTCCCATTTTTTTAAAAGTGTCTGAGAAAATGAAGTCTTATTTCTTAGGAAGGTTCTTACTAATACTATTTTATAGGAAGGTTTGGTTAAACAAACTCCTATTTTCTCAAAAGGGTCCTGCTAATCCTATTTTTAGGACGGTTCTGTTAAACAAAGTCTCATTCTTAGAAGGGTCATGCTAATTTTATTTTTTCAGGAAGGTCCTGTTAAATGAAGTATCATTTTTCCCAGGAGAGTCCTGCTAATCTTATTTTTCAAAGAAGGGACTGTTAAATGAAGTCCTAATTTTTCAAGAGAGTCCTGTTGATTCTATTTTTATAGGAAGGTCCTGTTAAATGAAGTCTTATTTTTTCATGAGGTTCATATTGATATAATTTTTTTGGTTTTATGAAATGTAGTCCCCTTTTTAGGAGGGTTTTGTTAATCCTATTTTTTCAAGAAGGGCCCATTAACGAAGTCCCATTTTTCAGGAAGATCCTACTAATTCTATTTTTAGGAAGGTCCTATTAAAATTCCTCTTTTTTTAGAAAGTCTACTAATTCTATTTTTTTCAGGAAGGGTCTGTTAAATGAAGTCCTATTTTTTCAGAATAGTTTTGTTAAATAAAGTCCCATTTTGTAGGAGGGTCCTGCTAATATCATTTCTATAAGGGTCTCGATCAATAATCCAATTTCTAGGACTATTTCAAACAAAAATTTAAAGTCCCACTCTCCGTGAGGGTCTTGCTAGTCCTTTCATCAGGGGAGTCCTTTTAATCTAATTTTTATAAGGGTCCGAGTTTTATGAGTGACAGCCAAATCATAACAATTTGCAAAATGCACAATGCAGAGGTAAATTAAGATTACAACTAAGAATTATGTCTCTTGAAGGTTAATCTGAATGACCAAGATAGGAAGTGTGTCTCCTAAGGTTTAGGCTGAAGTAATCTGACTATAAAATGTGTCTAATAGAAGCAAAAGATTCAAATTAGAAAGTGCATCTCCAACACATGAAACATGAATGAACTAGACAAGGACATGTGTCTCCAAGGTGTCCAGGGTAATGAGTTTTACCATGACTATGATTATCAAATTTGTGTCACAAAATTTCCTCTAACATTCGTAGAATTGAGAAATTACATCCTTTGATCTTTAGGCTTTGAAGCTCCTGATTTGAGAGTAACATGTGTTCCTATATCACATAAAGAAAACTTGAGAGTTTAAAAATATGGTGGTTTGTTTATGGCCTTTACTTTGAGGAGATTTATCTTGCACTTACCAAATTCAATTTTGATACGCCCAAATTACACCTCTATTATGAGAGAGTAAGCGATCATTGTCAAATATATAACCCAACTAGGTTGGGGTCGAATCCCACAGGGAATATTGTGTCAATTTATGTTATTCATGATTCAATCGACTAATAGTTAATAGCTTCATTTTAGAGATTAAACAAAAGTTATTGTTCACATCAATTCAACAACTTGCAACTAATATTTCAATGTTTCAAATCAATGTTATGGGAAAAATAGAGTTGTGCTTACTATGAGTATTGGTACTTGATAGACACTAGTTATGGCTCAAGATTCTTATGACATGTAGGAACAATAAATTATCAGTATCAAAGCACTATCTAAATGTCTCTTGACCTATTTAGACATTCAATTACCTAATTATTTTGAACTTAGGAAATCCACATACTTACCCAGATTTTATCTCGTGTTAATTAACCTTGTTACAGTGTTAACATTAAATGAAAGTTTAACATGTTCAAATCCCCATTGACAATTCACTTCCTAGTATATTGATATCTTCAAGAAAATCAATAATTAGGCCAAGTCTATTATTTGCAACCAATATACAACATTTAAAATAGCAGAATTATCAAGAAGATCCTAATGCCTTGAGAATCTTGACCAACTAATGTCTTAACAAGACCAAACTCAAAGATCCCACAACTCGGTTTAAGAAGATTAGCTACTCATGATATAAATATCAACAATATATATTGAATTCATAGTTTGATAGTTGTTAACTTACAAACGATGAAGATATATGATTGTTTTCCTTTTAAATCACAAGAGAATTCTCAAAACCACAATAATAATCCCAAAAACTTCATTCAAAAAATACTGAGAAAACTATTGAAAATCTGCTTTTAAGTAAGTTTCAAGATGCTAATAAAAGCCTAAAACTTTCCCTTAAATACTCAAGCTAATTTTGGAGTCAAATTTCAAATACCAATTTTTACGCGCATAGCTAATAACATCATATGACGGCTTATCAGGGAGTAGACGACTTATAAGATCAAGTCATCAACTCCTCTTTCGAATCCATGTTTACTGCTTATAGGTGACGACCTGAACTGATGGATTAAAAAGAAGTTGACGACTTATCAGGTTAATTCATCAACTCTTCACTTCAACTGCTACACACTGTCTTAAGCTGATGACTTCTCTAACGACTTATCACAAAGTTGACAACTTATTAGACAAGTTGTCAACAGTAACCTTCATATCTACTTTCTCAAAATCCATCCTTCTTGACGTAGTTGTCATAGGTTTTCATGCATCCTGACTTACCTGTAACATCACAGAGAATATAATCAAAAATGACAAAAGTTACTTAAGAATTTTCAATTATTCCAAGTTAAAAGCCTTAAATGTGCTAGCACAAATCTCGCACATCAACATCCTAAACTTAAAACAATTGCTTGTCGTCAAGCAACTAACAGCGTACAATACTACGGTGCTTAACCAAGAGAATGTAAGGTACGTATGATAGTTAATCATCAATTTTTGCTCAAATACCTTACCCTCTCCAAGTTCAATCACTTTAAACTCAACTATCTATTAATGGAGAACAACAACGCGACATAAATGAATTAATATATAGCATCTCATTAGCCACAAATAACCACACATATATACAAGTTGCACTCCCCTAAATAAGTAAACAATTAGCAATATAACTTATGTTCCCTTACAACAAAGAAGTCCCTCCTTACTCATATATGAAATCAAGTCTATCAGTGTGGGAATGACCAAGAAACACTCTCTCTTTCTCTCAGAAATATGCTCCAGATAATATATGCAAAATACCATAAACTTGATCTTATTATCATTACTGAGGCCTTTGGACAGTTAAGTTAGAATCACTATAGAACTTTTCTTCGGCTTTGTAGCGTAGGCTTGGGGCAAGTATGATACACAAGGATATTTAAAGTGACTAAACCTTCTTGTCACTACACTATTTGTTTGCGGTTTCACTTATTAACCTTTACCTTATTTCTCCCTTTTTTTATTAAAGCATACTCAGGTTGGGTGCGGTCTTTTAGTCTTTCATTTTCTCCTTTTGACAACTTTTCATTTCTTAACCTTTTTCTACCGCACCCAGTCTTGCATTATTTTCTCTTAATTTACCCTTCTTTATTGTAAGACCCCGCAAAATCCTAAGCTTAACTTAGTCCTTAAAAGCTTGCTAAGGGGGTCCCAGACTTACAAATTTTTAGCTAAGTATTCAGACTTAGTATAATTATGTCCTTCGTAATTTGGCAATGCTATTTCACAAACTCTATGACCCTAAAATGTCAATCTTTAGGTTGATTTATGATTAGGAATGTCAGTAGGTGTTCTTGAATGAGTTTTTGATTTTTCGGACCTCATTTGAACCTCATTTGTGAATCCAAAATAATGTATTGATGTTATCTCGACGTGGTGCAGCAGCCATCACATCGATTAATATTTTTCTTGGCTTTCAATGGAAATTTATAGTGAACCGATGCTGGCTCGATGTGGTGCGTTGGTCGTTGCATCGATGCCAATTATGCGATACGTCGGCTTATGCGTCGATAGTTCAACTTTTAGTCTTTTAAATCTATATCCGTAGGGGTAAATGGGTCTTCTCCCACCTTATATTATCCCCTAAAACATATCATTAAGCTGTCTAAGAGGCAAAATATGCTCATTCTCTCTAGAATTTATCAAGTGTTAATCCTAGTTCATCACTTTCAAGATCCAAGACTCAAGGTTTCCACCATTATTCTTCAAGAATTCCCCAACTAAGTTATGTGAAGTGTTTATGCCAGGGATTCCTTCCACTCTTGGAGTCCAAGAAACTCTTTTAAACTTCAAGTAGTTGGAATTTATAACTTCCATAATTGGAATTAAAGTGTATTCATGATTATTATTTGAATTAGATTTCTATTTCATGATTTATTATATGTTTCATTTAAAATTGGTTATTATGCGTGTTGATTCATATGAATCCATGTTAAACCCCTTGATATTGTGAAATTGGAAGTGAATCATGAAGCCCTCTTATTATGTGCATGTATTATGCTAACCAAATGCTTGATGAATTGTTCATGTGAACTAATATGGGAAAGAAATAATGCCATGCTAGCTTATGTGCAAGTTATACCATGTAAGTATTTGATAAAATGTCTCTACAGATACATTTTGAACAAGTATGCATTTTATGGTATGAAAGATCATGTGATACTTTAGTTTTCATACTATCGAGTCCTGGGGGTATTTAAAACCCGACAATTTAGCTCTTTACCTAGAGCCAGTGTCAGATACAGAATAATATCAGTTATGTTATGATCAGTAGTATAAACTAGGAAATCAGTTTAGTGTCTATTCATATGAGAGTAGGATTCAACACTGAGATAACCCAGGGATGGGGGAATTCCATCCAGTAGTGGCTTTGACCCTTAGTAGCAATCCCTATGTTATAGAACTACGTAGCCAGCGTTGGTTAAGATATCTTTCTGCCAGATATTATGAGGGTTGATACATCTCATAAGAGTGTTCCTGCCAACGCGTGTTGACGAAAGAGCTTCCTCTCAGAGAGGGTTAACTCGCAATGTGTCTTTACCTATGGCATGGTATTAATACCCTTCCAACTAGGGTTACAGGTTGGACCCTAATCTATGTAGAAAGGGGCATGTCAGTTAGATGATTACGTCCTGAAGTCTCAATTTCAAATTCTGTCTTAGTAAAAACCTCAGTTCAGTTCTACAGATTAAGGACTGTCAGATAAAGTCACTCAACTCAGTACGGAACTCAGTATAGTTCCACAAAATTAGGACTGTCAGATATAGTCATTCAGTAATCAGTAATTCAGTATCAGTATACTCAGATATCAGTTATCAGTGTTCAAACTCAGTATTCAGTGTTATCACGATCTCAGTTACAGTTACATAGTCATACGTGTACTCTTATCCAGTTATACTCATATCATTCAGTTAATATTGTTCTTGCATATAAACCCATGCATTTCAGCCTACCCTCAGGAACTTCTTAATCAGGTGCAAAAAGTTACTGATATTATGGGGGCGACTATTGTTGAGAGTGCTAAGTTGGCTAGATATTAGTTATAGGATGTGGCACACTCATGGTTTAAATAGTAAAAAGCAGAGAGGGCCGCAGATGCAGGGCCCATAGAATGGGAGGAGTTTGCAGTTCTATTTCTGGATAGGTTCTTCCTGTAGGAGTTTTGGGAAGTGAAGGTTTTGGAGTTTATAAACCTGAAGCAGAGAAATCTGATAGTACAAGAGTATTATATCAAGTTTACTCAGTTATCCCGATATGCCCCACATGTTTTAGTAGATAGTAAAGAAAAAATGAGTAAGTTTATATCTCGGGTGTCTAACAGTATTGTTAAAGAGTGTAGGACAATAATATTAATTAAGAAGATGTCCATATCCAGAATCATGGTCCATTCTCAGTGGATAGAGGAGGCCAAGAATAAAGAGAAGAAGAGGAAGAACAAGAGAGCAAGAATAGGTAGTTTAAACTTTGCTCAGCCTAAGTTAGAGGATAGGAATCATTCTCAGTTCTTATTTAAATCCTCAGTTCCAGCTCCATCCTTAGCCAGTACTCCTATGCCAAAATTTAGAGATGGCAACAGAGATAGGGCGTCAGGCCCTAAACCCCAGCTAGTGTTAGTAGTGTCCTAACCAATCCCCTTTATTAGAAGTATGGCAGAAACCACTAGGGTATCTACAGAGCTGGCACTGATATGTGTTTCAGATGTGGCAAGCCATGCCATAGGGTTCGAAAGTGTACTCAAGTAGGTTCTCAAAGTCAGCATAACTGTCCCCTAGCTCATTCCGATTGCCCTAATCAGCAGGGTGCCGTATCTAGTGTAACTAGTGGGCAGCGCCCAAATAGACTCTATGCTCTTCACTCCTGAAAATATTAGGAAAGTTCTTTTGTTGTGGTTACTGGTACATTGAAAGTTTTTCATTTACTTATCTATGCTTTTCTAGATCTAGGTCTAGTAGTTGATTTTGGAGTCACTCCCAAAATTCTAGCATAGCCTTTCTTAGTCTCTACCCCAGCAGGTAAATCTATCATAGCTAGGTGGGTATACAGGAACTGCTCGGTTATGATATCTTAGAAAGTCACTTCAATAGACTTAGTGATTAGAGATGACCGATTTGATATCATTCTCAGCATGGATTGGATTCATTCCTGCTATGCCTTAGTCGACTGTAGAAACAAAATTGTCCAATTTCAGTTTCTGAATGAACCCATCCTAGAGTAGAGGGATAGTACTTTACCACTTAGGGTTCAACTTGTTTCTTACCTTTGGGTGAGAATATGATATCTAAGAGATGTGTTTACCATCTCATTTGAGTCTAGAACTCTATTTCATAAACCTCTACTTTTTAATGTATCAGTAGTATGTCAATTCCCAGATGTGTTTCTCAAAGATCTTCCCAGAATTTCTCTCAAAAGAGAAATTAATTTTAGAATCGATCTTCTCCCAGATACTCAGTCCATATCTATTCCACCATACAAAATGTCCCCAGCAGAAATCAGGGAGTTAAAATAAAAATTAAAAGATCTCTTAGATAAGGGATTCATCAGACCCAATATGCCCCGTGGGGTGCACTAGTTTTATTTGTGTGTAAGAAAGACGGTTCTCTTAGAATGTGTATTAATTACCGTTAGCTAAATAAAGTCATGATAAAAAACAAGTACCCTCTTCCCAGAATCAATGACTTATTTGACCAACTTTAGGGTGCCAGTTACTTTTCTAAGATAGACCTCAGATTGGGCTATCATCAGCTCCTAGTCAGAGAATATGATATCCTAAAAATAGCCTTCAAAATTTGATATGGTCATATTGAATTCTTAGTCATGTCTTTTGGTCTTACCAATTCCCCAATAGCTTTCATGGACTTGATGACTCATATGTTCAAGCAGTACTTAGACATGTTCATTATAATCCTCATTGATGAAATTCTTGTCTACTTCTATAGTGAGTTTGATCATGCAAACCATCTCAACATAGTGTTGTAGACTCTCAAAAACCATTGGCTGTTCGACAAATTCAGTAAGTGTGGATTTTATCTATGGTTAGTAGTTTTCCTTGGCCATATCATTTCCGGTGATGGAATTAGAGTTGATCCCCAAGAGACCGAAGTAGTAAAAAACTGGCGTAGACCTATCTCTCCATTAGATATTAGGAGTTTCTTTGGCTTGGCTGGCTATTACCGATGGTTTTGTAAGGGATTTTCATCTATTGCATCCCCTATATCCAGATTGATTCATAAGAAAGTCAAATTACAGATGTCAGTTTCTTGTGAGAATAGTTTTTAGGAGTTTAAGACCTGACTCACTACAACTCTAGGTTTGACCCTACAAGATAGTTTAGATGGGTTTATGGTGTATTGTGATGCCTCCAGAGTTAGTTTAGGGTATATTTTATGTAGAGTAGTAAAGTCACAGCCTACGCCTCTAGAAAACTTAAGCCCTATGAAAAGAACTATCCTACTCATGATCTTGAGTTAGCAGTAGTAGTGTTTTCCTTAAAGATTTGGAGGTACTATTTGTATGGGGTGCACGTTGATGTTTTCACTGACCATAAGAGCCTACAGTATGTGTTCTCTCAGAAAGATCTAAATCTCCATCAGAGATGGTGGTTGGAGTTCTTGATGGACTATGACATGAGCATCATGTATCTACCAAGTAAAGACAATGTAGTTGCTGATCTCTTAGTAGGATGTCTATGGGGAGTGTTTCTCATGTTGAAAATAGTAAGAAGAAGTTCGGTTAGGAAGTTCATCAGTTTGGCAGACTAGGTGTTGACTTTGTCGATTCAGTAGAAAGTACTGTATGGGTGCAGATTAGTTCAAAATCATCCCTCATTTTTGAGGTAAAGAAAAAGCATGATAGGGATCCCAGTCTAAGAAAGTTGAAGGAATTAGTTAGAGATCAGAAGTTAGATTTTTTCTCCCAAGGGGGAGATGGTATTTGCGGTGTCAAGGTCGGCTATGTATGCCAGATGTAGATAATTTAAGGCAATGAATTCTTTTAGAGGAACACGGCTCATGCTACTCTATTTATCCAGGGGCCACTAAGATGTACCATGATTTGTGGGAGATTTATTGGTGGAGTGGGATAAAGAAAGATATTGCAGAGTTTGTGGCTAAGTGCTTAATATGTCAGCAGGTTAAAATTAAGCATTAGGAGCCTTGTGGGTTGATTCAGGCATTCAGTATTCCTACTTGGAAGTGGGAAGAAGTGAACAAAGACTTTGTGATGGGTTTGCCTTATGCTCATTGACAGTATGATTCAGTTTGGATCATCGTAGATAGAAAGACCAAATCAGCTCATTTCATACCAATCCGTACCTCTTATTCAGCCAATGATTATGCCAAACTTTATATCAGGGAGTTGGTCAGATTACACAGTGTTCCTTTATCCATTATCTCAGATAGAGGTACCCAGTTCACCTCTCATTTCTTTAAGGCATTCCAAAAGGGTCTTGGTACCTTTGTTCACCTTAGTACATCCGTTCATCTTCAAACAGATGGTCAAGTAGAAAGGACTATTCAGACATTATAAGATATGCTGCAAGCACGTACGATTGACTTTAAAGGTAGTTGGGATGACTACTTACCTTTGATTGAATTAACATATAGCAACATCTAACATTCCAGCATTCAGATGGCTCCATTTGAAGATCTTTATGCTAGGAGATGTAGGTATCCCATTGGTTGGTTTGAAGTGGGTGAAGTCACAGTGGTAGGGCCTGACTTAGTATTTGACACCTTAGAAAAAGTCCAGGTCATCAAGGAAAGGCTTAAGATAGATCAAAGTCGATAGAAATCATACACAGATATACGCACAAAGGATCTTGATTTCAAGATTGGTGATTTTATGTATTTGAAAATCTCTTCTAGAAAAGGAGTGAAGAGGTTTGGCAAGAAGGGGAAACTCAGTCCCCAATATGTCAGTCTTTACTGAATTCTTAGTCGTTTCAAAAAGGTAGCTTACGAGCTTGAGTTACCTTCAGACTTTGCTTCAGTGCATTCAGAGTTCCATGTCTCCTTGCTAAAGAAATGCATAGGTGATCCAGCAATTGTAGTCCCTATAGAGGGCATAGATATCCGGAACAACCTCTCTTATGAAGAGATCGCAGTTGAAATCCTTTATAATCAGATTTGCAGGTTGAGGAACAAAGAAGTCCCTCTAGTCAAAGTTCTTTGGCAGAATCAGTCTGTTAAGGGAGATACTTGGGAAGCGGAAGTAGTTATACTAACCAAGTATCCTCACCTCTTCTCCACAAATGTAGAATCAGCCCATGGTAATAGTTTTCTCTTGAACTTACTCTGTCTCATATTCATATATAACTACCAACTTGGTATCAATTAACGTTGCATACTCAGTCATGCATTCATAAATTAGTTCAGTTATGTACCTATGCATCAGATATATATGTTCAGTATATGAACCCAGCTTATCAGTAATCCTAGCCACACATTCATGAATCATGTTCAGCTATGTACACATGCATCAGATATGTATGTTCAGTATGATAATTCAGTATATCAGTAATCTCAGTCATGAAATCATGCTTCATTGTGCATGTCCAGTGCCTAAATCTAGTCTATCTGTAGTCTCAACTTAGTCAGTCTCATTTGAGGACAAATGTTTCCAAGGGGGAGATATTGTAAGACCCCGTAAAATCCTAACCTTAAATCAATCCCTAAAACCTTGCTAAGGGGTCCCAAACTTAGAAAATTCTAGTTAAGTATTCAGAATTAGTATTATTTTGGCCATCATAAGTTGACAATGCTATTTCACAACCTCTATGACCCTAAAATGTCAATCTTTAGGTTGATTCATGATCAGGAATATTAGTAGGTATTAGACGAGTTTTTGATTTTTTGGACCTCGTTTGAACCATGTTTGGGAATCAAAAATAATGTATCAATGTGATCTCGGTGCGGTGTGTCAGGCATCACATTGATCAATAATTTCCTTGGCTTCCAATGGTAATTTCTATTTAGCCAATGTAGACTCAACATGGCATGTTGGCCATCGCGTTGATGAGAACGACGCGATGCATCAGCCTGTGCATCGGTGGTTCAACTTTTAATCTTTTAAACCCTCGTCCAGAGGGGTAAATGGTTCTTCTCCCACCTTATATCATCCCCCAAAACACATCATTAAGTTATCCAAGAGGCAAAATATAATCATTCTCTCTAGAATTTATCAAGAACAAACCCTAGTTCATCACATTCAAGATCCAAGACTCAAGGTTTCCACCATTATTCTTCAAGAATTCTCCAACTAAGGTATGTGAAGTGTTCATCAAAGAGATTCCTTCCACCCTTGGAGTCGAATAAACTCTTTTAAACTTAAAGTAGTTGGAATTTATGACTTCCACGATTGGAATTAAAGTGTATTCATGATTATTATTTGGATTAGATTTCTATTTCATGATTTATTATATGTTTCATGTGGAATTGGTTATTATTGTGTAGATTCAAATGAATCCATGTTAAACCCCTTGAAATTGTGAAATTGGAAGTGAATCCTGATGCCCTCTTATTATGTGGATATATTCTGCTCACCAAGTGCTTGATGAATTATTCATGTGAACTCATAAGGGAAAGAAATCATGTCATGCTAGCTTATGTGCAAGTTATACCTTGTAAGTGTTCGATTAAATGTCTCCATAGAGACATTATGAACAAGAGTACATTTTATGCTATGCAAGATCATATGATACTTTACTTTTCATACTATCGAGTCCTAGGGGTATTTAATACCCGATAATTTAGTTGTTTACCTTGAGCTAGTGTCAGATAAAGAACAATCTCAGTCATGTCATGATCAATAGTACTATCAGTCAATTATAACACTTAAGAAAACTCAGTAGACTCTGTATCATTCTAGTCCAGTTCAGTATTCAGTTTAGACCTCAGTAAATTCAGTCAGTTAACAGAATTTGGTAGTATTCTATCAGTCAACGAAACTAAGTTCAGTTCAGTTAGATAATATAATCAATAACAGTCCAGTCAAGCCTAGTATGAACTAGGAAATCAGTTTAGTGTCTATTCAGATAGAAGTAGGATTCAGTACTGAGCTAACCCATGGATGGGAGTATTCCTACCAGTAGAGGGTTTGACCCTTAATAGCAATCCCTGCGTTATAGAACTACATAGCCAGCGTAGGTTGAGATATCTTCCCGCCAATTATGATGGTTGATACATCTCATTCAAGTTTTTCTGCCAATGAGGGTTGACAAAAGAGCTTTCTGTCAGAGAGGGTTAACTCACAACTTTTCTTTACCCATGTCATAGTATTGATACCCTTCCAACTGGGGTTACAGGTTAGACCCCAATCTATGTAGAAAGGGGTATTTCGGTTAGATGATTACCTCATGCAGTCTTAGTTTCAGATTCAGTCTTAGTATAAAACTTAGTTCACTTCTACAGATTTAGGACTATCAGACACAGTCACTCAGCTCTGTATGGAACTTAGTATAGTTCCACAGAATTAGGACTGTTAGTTACAGTCATTGAGTTATAAGTAATTCAATATTAGTAGACTCATATATTAGTTAATCAGTGTTCAGACTCAGTTACAGTTATGTATTCGTGCATGTACTCTCATCTATTTATACTCATGTTATTTAGTCAGTATTTTTTATGCATATAAACCCATGCATTTTGGACTACCTCACTTAGCATACCAGCATTCAAAGTACTGACACATACTTTTCTCTTATGCTATGATATTTTATATCATAGATTCAGACGCATGGGCTCCCCATTACCCTTAGTAGTTCAGATCTTCAGTAGTTAGAGTTAGTGTTGAGTCCTTATAGTTCAAGGACATGATTATTATTTCAGCATTTCAGTTTATGTCAGTAGTCTGAGTTAGTTGGGGAATTGTCCCATCAACTCTATATTTTAGACATTTTAGAGGCTTTTTAGACTAGAGTATTTTCAGGCAGATGTATCAGTGTTGGTAGTACTATACCGTAATCAAATTTATTTTAGTATTGAACCTTATGTCATGTTTTCCTCCTAATTTCCACATATTTCTGTATTATTATTATTCATTTATTATAGTAGGTACCAGTCATGGGTTAGCTTGTGGTCCTTCGAGATTATGAGCACCGTGTAGCATCCATGGTACAGACTCGAGGAATTACATTCATACTCACTTTACATCATGCACCCCTATGATGGCTACCCTTAACTTAGGCTATTTGCCTAAGTCGAAGTGCATAATGTCTAAGGAGGACCAGGGCCAAAACAGGTTCACTGTGATACAAATAGGAAGGTGATAAGTTTAACAAGAAAAATAGTCATCCAAGATAAAAATTGGGATCAAGGGGTATTATTCACACATGGAAGGTTATTTAGGCTAAAAGTGAACTACTAGCAAAACGGCCTATGATCCTTTCCTAACCACTATCCTGTAACCTTAGTAAGACTAACTAGGCAAGTTCTGAATTTAGCACACAGAGGGAACTTGGTAATAGCTCACACACACTAGGCACAAAGGTATATCCCAAACTTCTACCTATTTGGTTTATGCAATTTTTTGCAATGATTATCGCGTCCCTAACACTAATGCCATAAAATGATTCACAGTGGTCACAAATAGATACATATCATACAGTTATAAACTACACACTTAGAGAGCTATTTCTTATTTATCTCAACTGTCATAGATACCTCTTTGTCTCCTAGTTAATCACAAACATCATGAAACAAAGCAATAAGACGAATACATAACCCAAACAACAAACCTAAACATGTCAGTTCACTAGGTAACACTCAAGAGTATAAAACACAGACAATATACCCTTAAGGTTTCAAGTACCCCTACCCTCATAGAAAAGGACATGCACTACCCTCAATGTATATCAGCCTAAAATAACAAGGGATAGGATATACCTGTAGTTCTTTAAGTGCGTGAATCATGAGTCACTGGCTCTGCTGCTACATCATCGGCTGGAAAAGTCAAATTAGGAGTATCAAGTTATGCTGACATATCTACCATAGTTATTAGTGGAGTGAAAAACTCCCCAATATTGTCACCAATATTCAACGGAGGCCCACTCATTGCGGCTTCCATAGCTCTCACTCTTAATGCTTCCTCCAAAAGCATACCCTCCACTTTCGATATTCAAATTACCTATTTTATCTACTCTTTGTTTGCCTTCTTCTTTTCTCTCTTCTCCACTTTCCTTTCTTCATCACTATTAGTCCTTTTTCTCTTGCCTTTATCTTTTTTGTTGCCCTTTTCTTTTCATTTCTTTACTGGTTTTCTAGTGATGTCAAACAGTGAGCCTTGATCATTGAATTTTTTAGCAGTAAGGTCTGAAGGTAACACAAAGTACTGACATTGCAGTTCCATAATATCAGCTTTCACCTTACCCAAAGCTACTTTAAAATATACAAGATTTTGGGCCGACATCTCACTCAATCTTGTATTAAGACGGTTTTCCAACTCATCACCACGTATGTACAAAGTTTTGAAGGGTTCAATTGCTACTTTAATTCTTTTATCCATAGCAGATTCAAATTGGCTAGCAAATAACTTGAACTATGCCTCAAACCTCTTTCCTTGGTTTACCATTTTTCTAAAATTAAGAGGAGTAAAGGCATACTCTGAAACCTGTGCTGAAACTATGGGGTTCTATTTTTGCTCATACACTAAAGCTTTCCTTATAGAAGATATTGCCTGTACAGCTTTGGGAATTGATGCTTCCACATTTGGTGTTGAACTAGTATCAGTAGCAACCATTTGCATCTCATTAGTCTTGACTGGATCATTTTCAACCCCTGCTCCTTTGCCTAAAACTAGCCTAGGCTGATTTTCTTCATAGCTGATAGGGTTGTGAGTTTTTCGAGCACGAATATCTAGATATACTCCTACAATCTCATGTATATTAGTAGCGTCACATAGCTTCATAACTAAAAAGGAAAAGGGAGATGTAGTGTTGGGTCTTGTTGCTTGAAATTTCATTTCATCTGTAATAATTTCCCCAAAGTTCAAGGGTAGTTTAGACATCAAACTTTCCACCAAGACTACTCTATTGTCACCAATAATGTTGTCTCCAGTTGTTGGCAACAATCTAGAGCATACAACACCCCACGAAAATCTTGCCTCCTAAGTAAGTGAGGCCTTAAAAATCCTTTTATTTGCATTTGTCAACCACTCTAGCTCTCCCTCAGCTATAATTTTTGCCAACCACAGACACTGTTTTGTCCTTTTCCTTCATCCTATAGGAGAATTTTGGAGAAGTGGTTGAAGGGGTAAAGTTTAGACCATGGAGAAATCTGTTGATAGTACTTTCTGAGAAATCCACCATCACACCCCTCACTAGGATCTTATTCATTTTAGGCATGTCTATATCTTTTTGTCCTTTCTTACATATATTATCTAGAGTAGCCTGGTAATTTGCGTAAAACTCCTAGAATAGTATGGGTAGAATAATTCACCCCTCGCTATGGTCTATCCCAAATCATAGTAGTATTTGAATGCTCTCTCCATCTGGGGGTATTTGGTAAACCTAGTAGTGATGATCCTTATCTCTTCACATATTGGCCGCTTAATACTTCTTCTTTTTGTTCTTGTCATTCCTCCATAGTAGATTGTTTCTTCCCTAGAAACCTTCCATCTAACACTTTCTCGAACACCAGGATTCTTACATTTCATCACATTTCCCTTTATCTGAGAGTCTTCACTAGTTGGGAGTTCATAAGAAGGATGTTCTGCTGAAGGTTCCTTGGAGTTGGGCTGCTCTAAAGATGTATGGTCAGATGGAGCGGTGTTTTCCTCCTCACTCTCAACTTTTTCAACCACCTCTTCCTCAGGTTATGGAAGAGGTTCAGCTATTTTCAAACCCTATCTTCTGTTGCGTCTCGGCAGTTGTGGTACCTCTTCTTCACTTTTGGATTCGTTGAGGTATCTTCGATTCAAGTTCTCCTTAGTCACCTTCTTAGTAATTTTCTTTGGTTTTCCTTTTGGATGCATGATCAATTAAACCACAAGGCCCAAAGAAAATAATCACTTTATACTCAAGAGCAAATAATCAAGCAAAAGCCAATCAAAATTTACATGCTACCCTTGAAAGGGATTCTATCACTTTCATTGAGCAAGGGTGTGATGACTTGGTCTGATAAGTCTCCACTTATGTGATAGCCCATTAGAAAAGTCGTCAGCTTAAGACAGAGTGTGACCAATTTAAACAACAATTGATGACTTGGTCTGATAAGCCATCACTTATGTGATAGCCCGTCAGCTAAGTCATCAGCCTCAGGTAGAATGTGACCACTTTAAACAACAACTAACGACTTGGTCTGATAAGCCATCACTTATATGATAGCCCATTAACGAAGTCATCAGCCTCAGGCAGAATATAATAAGGTTAAGCAAGGGTGTGATGACTTGTTCTGATAAGCCATCACTTTTGTGATATCTCGTCAGTCAGGTCGTCATCCCAAAGAAGAATCTTTAGCCCATTTTTCTTTCGTTGAAAACTTTTCAACATAGTCATCATTCAACATAATGCATCCCAACATGTAAAATTCGATTCTTGGGCTGAAATTTCAAACTTTATTTCTCTATTCATAACTGGTATCCCTAGTTTTTAGTTTCAACAAGAACCCATACCAAAATTCGACTCAATAATCTTGAAAAGCTAGAGTTCAGAAGATTTTTACCCAATAATGGTACATTTTTCAACTTTTAACAAGAATTTGTTCATGAACACATCTTAGTGATGCAATATGTATTTGATCTTGAGTAATTAATACACCATGCATCACTTAAAGTTGATCATGAAACACTTCAAAACCCACAAAATTTACATTATTGAACAATTATCATTGCTTACCATAGACAAAGAGTCAAGCTTGAAACATACCTCTTAGTCGAATCTAACTGCAGGCTTCCTTTGTGAGGGTTTCCAAATTGCTTAGACAAGAACAAGTGAGCTTGACTAGTTTCTCAGAGAAGAAGAAGAGGAATTTTCGCACTATTTTTTAGTTGGTTTAGAGAAAATAAAGAGAAGGTAGAATTTTGGCTTTTGAAAAGTAATCCAATGGGCAAGGCGAGGTGAATGAAATTACAAAGCTTGTTTTTTTTCTTTAATTATCTACTGAGTAATAAATAAAGAGCAAGTAAAGACAATAACTAATGATGGAAAGAAAATAACTTAAAGAAAATGGGGTTTGGAAGGTGAAAAACTTAAGGTTAAAAGATGTGGGTTAGGTCAGGATGTCTTTTCTGGGCCTAAAATTACGTGATGGCTAATCACAAAGTTGATAGCCCATCACAATTCATCATCACCTTAAGACATAATGTTGCCTCATTTTGGGTCATCTAGCAACTAGGTATGACAACTTATCATAAGTGTGATAGCTTATCAGCCTTTGTTATTAGGTCTATCCAGATTATATCTTAATATTATCTCAACTGACGACCTCACCTGATGCCTTATCAAGAATGTGATGACTTATCAGATCTGGTCATCACCTTTATCAAGAATGATGCTTATTTTTTTCTCAAATTGATGACATCAAGTGATATGTCATCAACTGGCTGATAAGCCATCAACTTTGGTCATCAGCTCCACTTTACTGACTGCATCGATTTTACCTTAACCCCTGCACACCTACACAACTCATTACAAATACCATTTTAAGAACAAAACAAACAAACATACAACATAAAAATTTAGGTTGCCTCCCAATAGCGTCTGATTTACTGTCGTGTCACGACTTAGTTATCTCAACTTCTAAGGCTTCATCATGATACAGAGTGGATACTAGATTTGCATCATCTGTTGGACCAACATAGATCTTGAATCTTTGCCCATTAACTTTGAACAGACTTACATCATTACCTTCGAGTTCCATCACACCTAATGGAAAAACTTTACTTACTTTGAACGACAGTACCTACCTGATTAACCATTGTTTTGCATCCTTCTTTGCCATCAAATACCTCAACGCCATATGATCTGTATGCACTACCACTTTAGTCCCCAATAAGTAAGAACGGAACTTCTCAAATGCATAAACCACCGTAAGAAGTTCCTGCTCAGTCACGGTGTAATTCTTTTGGGCCCCATTCAATGCCTTGCTTGCATAGTAAATAGGATAAAATAGCTTATATTTCTTTTGTCCAAGCACAGCCCCAAGCGCTAATCCACTTGCATCATACATGATTTTGAATGGTTTTGACCAATCTGGTGCAACAATGATTGGTGCAACAACTAGCTTCTTCTTAAGGCAATTAAATGCCTTTTTGCACTTATCATCAAATATGAATTTGGTAACCTTCTCCAAAAACTTATATATTGGGTTTCCAATGTTGGAGAACTCTTTTATAAATCTCCAATAGAAGCCTCATGACAAATAAAACTCCACACTCCCTTTACTGAGATTGGGGTGGTAGTTTCTCAATAACTTCAATTATGGCTCAGTCAACTTTGATTCCTTTAGCTGAAATTTTATGACCAAGGACAATGTCGTCCTTCACCATGAAGAGGGATTTCTCCCAATTTAACACCAATTGAACTCCTCGCATCTTTGCAATGGTTTACTCAAATTAAGAAGACACAGCTCAAAAGAATCACCTACCACTGAGAAGTCATCCATGAACACCTCCAAGGTGTCCTTAGCTATATCAAAAAAGATAGACATCATGCACCATTAAAAAGTTTCAGGTGCATTACACAAACCAAACAACATCTGCTTGAAAGCTAAAGTACCATACGGTCAAGTGATAGTCGTCTTCTCCTGATCCTCTAGAGCAATAGAAATCTGGTTGTAGCTCAAATAACCATCCAAGAAACAATACTAACCTCTTCCCGCCAACTGATCAAGTATTTGATCCATAAAGTGTATCAGGAAGTGGTCCTTTGGAGTTCATGAGTTGAGTTTACGATAGTCCATGCAAACTCTCCACCCTATGTTTGGCCTGAGTGGAATCAACTCATTCTTTTCATTTGTCACTATAGTCATGCCCCCTTTCTTGCGTATACATTAGATGGGGCTTACCCATTTACTATTCTAGATAGGATATATAACTCCTGCATTGAGCCATTTAATGATCTCCTTCTTAATTACTTATTTCATTGGTGGATTAAGGCAACATTGGTTCTTAATGGTTAGGGTGTAATCCTCCTTAAACTGAATCTTATGAGTGCAAATACCAGGAGGAATACCAATGATATTAGCAATAGTCTAACCAATAGCCCTTTTATATCTTCTAAGCGTAGAGATAAGTGCCTCAACCTGGTGCTTACCCAAATTCGTAGAAATAATCACAAGTAAAGTGTTTCCACTACCTAGAAACACATACCCTAAATGTCCTAGCAACTTCTTCAACTCCAACACCGATGGCTCTTCGATAGATCCTTAGCCAGTGATGTTGGCTAATTTTTCAGGTCCAAATCTAGCATCTTAGGAGTGTATGAATACGATCCCATTCCTATCCGATTATAGATAGTTTCTTCATACTCTTCAATACGTTTGCTATCAAAGTTCATTAAGACTGCAACTAAAGGTTCAACAACAAACTTCTCCTCTATCGAAACTTCTCACTCGTCCTCATAATAATCATCAATAATAAAGAATACATTCATCTTCTTAGGTTTCTTCATAGACTGGTACACATCAAAACAAACTACCTCATCATTAAGCCTGAACAATAACTTAATAGCCCAAAAATCAATAAGCATACTTTTGGTTAGAAGAAAAGGTCTACTCAAGATTATGGGTACCAAGAAATCCACCTCGCAATCCATATGAAAAAATTCATAAGAAATATAAATCTGGCCACCTTTACAATAATGTCATACAATATCCCCACTAGTCGTTTCATCAACCTATCTTCCATCACTAATCACATATTTATGGGTGTCGGATCTCCTAAATCCAGCTTCTTGTACACAATAAGGGGTATCAAGTTAATACTTGCTCCCAAATTGCATAACGCCTTAGCAAAATCAAGAAACCTGAAAGTGTAAGGGATAGTGAATACTCTTGGGTCTGCCTTCTTTTGCACCAAGGACCTTGTTAAAATGGCACTACAATGGTGAATATTATCCATCAGTTCGTAACTTACTATCATAGACCTTGTTAAAATGGCACTACAATGGTGAATATTATCCATCAATTCATAACTCACTATCATATTCTTTATCACAAGGTCTTTCATAAATTTAGCATATCCGAGCATCTGCTCTAATGCCTCAACCAAGGGTACATTCACTATCAGCTGCTTCAAATTGCCATAAATTTATTGAACTTTATGCCATCTGCCTTTTTTTTCAATCAATGGAGAATGTTTAGAGGTGGTTTTGGGAGAGTAGTCTGCACTGCCTTCTTTTTCATTCCCTTCTCTTTTTCTAATTCATCAACCTATTAACGAGTAGATATGACTGCATTACTATCCAATTTTTCAGACTCTACTGGATGGGTTTTATCATCTTCTGCACCATCTTTAATCATATCATTAATCATAATTTTACTTACAGAGGGGCCAGGTAATACCTTACCACTCCTAGTGGTAATAGCCATGCAAGAGCCATCATTTTGAGAATTCTGTGCTGTGTCACTTAGTAATGTACCACTCTTCCTCTGATTCAGTGTTGCTGAGAGTTGGCTCATCTTCTACTTCAACTATTTGATAGAGGTTGAATATGAATTTACTAGCTGACTCATGGAGGAAAAGTCACACTTCATCATTGTCATCCCAGTATTTGTTGCCTCAGCTCCCTTTAATAGCTTCTCTATAATATCCTTCATGAAAATTTTTCTTGAACTAGTAGCAGCATTATTTTGCTTTCCAGGAGGTATATACAATCCACTACTATCATTCTTGTTCTTCTAACTTTCTTGCTCCCTATCCTTGGAACCAGCTTTGTCATAATAGTTTCAACCTTGATTCCCTTAGCTATTGCCTCAGAAACTCCCTGATTATTTAAATATTTGTCCTCTTCCTTTGAATCTGAATTAGCTCTACTCTATGACCTCACAACTTTCACCTTCTCAGTGTTTCCATATAACAAATGTTTGGTGAGCAGATCTATCTGGGTTTTAATATGAGCCATATCTTGGTAATGTTCTTTCTCTCTCTTACATTGCTCTGCAGTTATTACACCATCCACGATAGAGCTTGCTACTTAGAATCCCTAGTATGCATAGATCTACTCTATTTGGTCATTCTATCAAGCATTTAAGAAGCTTCTAGAAAGGTGAGATCCATAAATGCTTCTCCTGCAGCATTATCGACAATCGGTTTCATAATAGAATTCAAGGCCGTATACAGAGTCTCTATCAAATACACATCAAGTCATTTTGTGATTAGGACACTGCATCAACTTGTTCTTTAACCTCTCCCAAGTTTCATAAAGAGCTTCAATCGAGAGCTTCCTGAAATTACAGATCCCGTCCCTCAATTGCAACATCCTGGATGGGAAAAATAACCTTTCTAGGAAAGCTCCTTTCAGCTGCCTCTAGTTTGTTATAGAATCAGGAGTCAATCCGTTAAGCCATAGTGTCGCCTCCCTAGAAAAAACAATAGAAATAGGAGCAGTCGGACGACATTCTGCACCACTTCTGGGTTATCAAAAGACTTGAAAATAGTGACAAAGTTCACTAAATGCATATTCGGATCATCCCCCGAATGTCCACCAAATAGCCCCTTTAGATGAAGCTGTTGAATTATGGTACTTGTGATGTTTAACTTAGCTCTAGGTGACAAAGGTTGAGGACTAATAGGTCTAGTTGCTCCTACTCTATCCATCTTGACCTCATTCTCCTCAAGATCAAATTGCACAGGCTATTGATCTTGTCTTGCTCTGAAAGGGTAATTTCTATTATCATTATGATTCATCGGTGCAACTACATTCTCTGCTTGCCTTTATTTAGCAGGATCCAACAAATTGTCATTTCCTATGTCCTCGTCATTTGGATTGGGATGAAGCACTGGTTGACTATTATTTTGTTGATTTAGCTGAGCCCTAGCTAGGGCAGCTAGTCTATCTTCTTCTTGTTGATCTGCCATTCTACCAATCAACTATGGTTACGGATTAAAAGGTAAAAATAGTTCCACTGACCTTCTGGTTCATGGTATATATAACACAGAATCTGCAAAAAACCAAAAACAACAAAAAAATGTAAAACTTACAAAACTTTAACTATGAGCCAATTTTCACAAATGTATTAAATCGACGATCATATTCCCCGGCAACGGCGCCAAAATTGGATATACCCAAATTATACCTCTCTTACGAGAGAGTAAGCGGTCATTGTCAAATATATAACTCAACTAGGTAGGGGTCGAATCCCACAGGGAATATGATGTTAATTTAAGTTATTCATGAGTCAACCAACTAATAGTTAATAGCTTTCTATAAATGGAGTTTTCAGAGATTAAACAAAAGTTATTGTTCACTTCAATTCAACAACTTGCAACTAATATTTTAGTTATTCAAATCAATGTTATGGGAAAACCAGAGTTGTGTTCACTATGAGTATTGATACTTTATATAAACTAGTTATGGTTAAAGATTCTTATAACATGTAAGAACATCAGACTATCAGTATCAAAGCACTATCTAAATGTCTCTCAACCTATTTATATATTTAGTTTCCTAATTCTTTCAAAGTTAGGAAATCTATGTACTTAACCAAATTTTATCTCGAGTTAATTAACCTTGTTACAATGTTAATCATTAAATGAAAGTTTAACAATTTCAAATCCCCGTTGATAATTCACTTCCTAGTAGATTGATCTCTTACTTCAAGCAAATCAATAATTAGGCCTAGTCTATTGTTTGCAACCAATAGACAACATGTAAAATAGAAGAATTATCAAGAAGTTCCTAATAACTTGAGAATCTTGACAAACTAATGTCTTTACATGACCAAACTCATATATCCCACAACTCGGGTTAAGAAGATTTCCTACTCATGATATAAAACTCAACAACATATATTGAATTCATAATTTGATAGTTGTTAACTTACAAATGATGAAGATATATGATTATTTCTCCTTTTAAATCATAAGAGAATTCTCAAAACCATAACAATAATATCAAAAACTTAATTTGAAAAATACAGAGAAAACTATTATAAAGATGCTGTTTTACATAAGTTTCAAGATGCTGATGAAAACCTAAAACTTTTCCTTAAATAGTCAAGCTAATTTTGGAGTTAAATTTCAAATCCCAATTTTTTTGCGCATAAATGATGATATCATCTGACGTCTTATCATGGAGTTGACGACTTATCAGACCAAGTCGTCAACTCCTCTTTCGAATCCATGTTTGCTACTTATAGGTGACGACCTAATCTAACGGCTTATCAAGAAATTGATGACTTATCAGGTTAAGTCATCAACTCTTCACTTCAACTCCCACACACTGTCTTCAGCTGATGCTTTCTATAATAGCTTATCACAAAGTTGATCGTCAACTGTAATCTTCATATATACTTTCTCAAAATCCATCCTTCTTGATATAGTTATCGTAGGTTTTCATGTATCCTGACTTACTTGCAATATCACAGAGAATATAATCAAAAAATACAAAAGTTACTTAAGAATTTATAATTATTCTGAGTTAAAAGCCTTAAACGTGCTAGCACAAAGTTCGCACATCAAACTTGCTTTAAACTGTTGGCATGTTTCATTGACTTGTTATACCATTAAACTAAACTCAAGAAAACTAAACTCTAATGAAAATTTTTATTTTATTGAGTCCATAACCTGCCAGTTGATAGGAATTCTTTGAATACTTTGCTAAACTTTGGATCATGTTGTCTTCATGTGCTGATCTTCTGTCTTGTTTTGTGTAATTAAGGAAATTGGTAGAATGTTTTGAAGTCCTTTCTTACTTACTTAATATAGACTTGACTCAAATACAAAAGAACAATGATAATGATTATCACTTTGATAACAAACAAAAGAAAGCACAACATAAATCTAGAAAGAAAATAAAAGACGATATGTGTCCTTTGTACACATAAAGAAAAGAAAAACTTATCTGAGTGGGATAGCCAACTTCAATGATTATGACATACAATTTTGAATTAAACAACCCAATATTTCCATTCCAACTATTATCAACCCTTTCCTACACTTTGAACTTTAAACTATATTTATTTTATCAGGCCCATTACATCAAGATCATAGACCTAATTCGGCTAGTGATACCTTGGGGTTTCCTCCAATAAGCATCTCTTATTTTTATCAACTCACAATGATATTACAATGACCACGAGGGATTTTACCCAATAAAACTGTCATTTTTGTTTCTCTCAACTCACATTTGCCTTACGGTGCCCGCAATGGTTTTTACCGATAAGATTTTCTAATTTTCATTTCTCTCCTAATTTCTTATGCTAATATAGACACGTAGTAATTAAATACAAAATAACATATCCATCACATGGTTAGCCTTGACATTTTCAAGGATTAATCTAAAGGTCTTTCTTTGATTGTAATATGGATTATTAATAGAGTTAGAAAGAAAGGAATACATGAGGCTCAAATGATACATAAAATGGGGTAGGAATCAACTCAAACAATAAAAACTAACTCTTGCCCTAGTTTATTTTAGACTGGGTAATTTGAGTTTTACTTAGTTAGACCAAACGCCAGAGTAGGGCAACCTTTGTATCTTATGACAACAAGAATTAGGTCAAACGTAGTTCATAACAAGTTGTTCATTTGCTTGGTTTTGGTTTCTCCACTTTCCTTTTATCTTATTTTTCTTCTTTTTTTTTTCCTATTTTTAACTCTAACTTAGAATTTTCTTTTCTTTCACCTTTCTCTTTGTGGGTTTTTTCTGACTTTATTTTTCTTGACACTCTTATCTTTGTGGAATTTTTCTGACACTATTTTTTTTTCTTAACACTTTTTTTGAACTTTTCCTGACACTATATTGATTTCAAAAGAGGGGTATGAAAAAAAATAAAACTAAAGCTCAAAAGAGGTAAACAAAGAATGATAGACAATCTCCCTTGTCAAGAGTAACAAAGGGATAATTAGCTCCATCAATGAATGAGTCATCAAATATGAGAGATGTACAACAAAAGTAAAGTTGTGCGCTTGACAAGTAGAGAAGAAGAAGTAACACACTTGCTCAGTTAAAGTTAATGTTGTGAAAAAAGATGTTATAAATGATATTTATTTTCCACTTTCATATTGCATATTGTGTACTTGCATTCAAAAATTTAAGTTGCAGCTTTTTGTTGATGAACAAGTCACTCTTGGGATTCTCAAAATGATTGGCTAAATCTATTTAAGTGAGTCTTCAATTCGTTCACCAAGTGTATCACACTTTATCAATTACATCATAATGCCCTTTTCCTATTTTACTTCCTGATTCAATGTTTCCTTATTAGATTGGATTTTAAGATCTAGCTAAAAAATCCATAAGAATCACTAGAATCAGCATAAAATAAACTGTGTGAAGAAAATAATAGACAACATGCATTAAAAACAAAGAGAAAAAGAGACACTATATATTGTTGAGAGAAAAGATTGAAGGGATTAGATATAAACGCCAAAGAAATGAAACAAGATAGATCCTAAATTATAATCATAAAATAATTCAAATAATAGAAAGATAAATAAAACAAACTACCAAAAAACCTTCCTAGTAAAGGTAGGAGTGGCTTTCCAATTTTAGAGCCTGACATCTTAGCCACTAGTTTGTACATCATCTTTCGCGGAACCTCTACCAATTTCAGTTGCATTTTCTTGAGAGTTGATAGGAGTGTTGCATTCTTTATTATCATATATCGTAAAAATAAAGTTCACATTATTATATATTAGTAGAGGATCTTGAGTAGTGTTTAAGAAATCCCTGTGTTGGTGTAACGCCCCGAGTCTACACCCTACACATCACCCGGTACTTACAATCCTGAAGGACAATAAGATAACCCATGCTGGTACCTGTTGTGAGCACTGAATAATGATACTGATAACATATGCAGAAATATAAATAAAATTCCATAATGTTCTCAAAATACTGAATACTGATAGTAATACTGAAAAACTAAATATTTGTCTGAAATAGTCTAGTCTGAAAGCCTCTAACTGTCTAAATAGGGAGTTGATAGGACAAGTCCCCAGCTAACTTCGACTACTAAACGTACTGAACTACTGAAATGATGAAATAATAACTTTGTCCTCGAAATATGAGGACTCACCACTATAACTTTTGCTGATAACTTGAGTTGCTAAGTACGGTCAGGAGCCCGTGTATCTGAACCTATAATATGAGACATCATAATTCAAAATAAAGAGTATGTGTCAATACTTTGAATGTATTAGTATGTTAAGTGAGGTAGGCTGATATACATGTGTTCATATGCATGAGATAATGACTGACTGAATGAACATCATAAAACAACTAAATAAGAGTACATGAATAATTAAAATAGTTGTAAATATTGATTATGCAATACTTTGCATATACATATATATATGTTGTATCCGATATCATACTGAAACTGAATATTGAATACCTAAAAACCATAGTTGTTTATGTAGTCTAGTCTTAGTACATTAGATAATATTCCTTAGAACATACTATGAGCATTATTAGGACAAACAGATATCAGTTAGTTAAACTCAGAACAGTCTAGTATTTTAGTGTCTTTTAGTTGGGAATAGGATTTAGCACCGAGCGAGTGTATGAATGGTGGCTTCCCGTCAGATAGGAAGAGTAATTTATAGCAGTCACTATACTCCAGAACTACATAGCTAGCATAGAATATGAGAAGTCACCCATCAGTTTAGGCTTGACTATCTAGCAGGGGTCACCCGTCAGTTCAGGCTTGACAACCTTAGTCCTTTAGATAGTATATCAGTATAGTGGATCCACATAGCTAGCGTTAGTACCCGTGACATAGTATTAACACCCTTCCAACTGGGGTTATAGGTTGGATCTCGATCAGCTCAGATTGGGGCATTTTGGTTAGATGATACCTCTCACAGTCTCATATACAGTATCAATTACAGTCCTAATTTAATTATTCAATCTTATTGTTGATTGATCAAAGAATATAGATTTTAGTTATTTCAGTATTTTAGTTTACAGATTTTACTCAGTTCATGTTATATACTTGGTCATGCATCCTCAGTATCTATAGATTTTCACGTATCTTTGGTATTTATAGATTTTCATGCATACTCAGTAATTATAGATTTCCATGCATTCCTAATACCTAAAGATTTCATGCTCTCTATTCAGTACTCTATGCTTTACATGCATATTCAATTAATTATTAGTTCTATTCATGAAACCATGTATATCAGCCTACCTCATTTAGAATACCAATATATTTAAAGTACTGACCACATACCTTTTATTTTAGGCTATGATATATTATATCATATGTTCTGACACTCAGTTCCCAGCTCACGATTAGACTTATCAGATCCTCAGCAGTAGCAGTGGTGAGTCCTCATACTTCGAGGACATGCTTACTTTATTTCATGTCTTAGTTTACTAGTTAGTTGGATTTAGTTGGGGACATGTCCCATAAACTCATAGTTATTTAGTTTTAGAGGCTTATCAGACATTAGTTTTAGTGATTCAGTAGTCAGACATTTTAGTTAGTTATCCAGTTTATCAGTATTCTATAAGATTTAGTCAGTTATTTCTTTAGACTCATATTTCAGTTTTGAATTCAGTTATTAAAGCCTTATGGAATATCGATTGTTATTCTATAATTATGATATAATTATTCAGTGCTTACAGTAGGTACCAACTCATGGGTTAGCTTGTGGTCTCTCAAGACTGTAAGCACAGTGTAACGCCGAGGGTGTACTCTCGGGGTGTTAGAAACTTGGTATCAGACCCTAAGGTTTTAAAGTATCCTTGGAAGTCTTAATGCCACATCAAGTAGAATCATGTGCATAGGTGTGTGGCATGCCACACTTATGGACAAGAGGCTACAAGGCATCTAGGAGAAGTTTCCCTTCTTTCAGTAATCATATCGTGTGAGTGAGCATGAGCTCATGTTAAAATCCCATACTAATCCATTTCTTCCTTCAGTTTATATAACAAGCCTACCTAAAATATAACAGAAGAGGAGCAGTAAACCAGCCAGCACCTCAGCCAGTCCAGGCAGATCCTCTGAATGAGCATGTCTCTCATGCATAATTAAGAGTTGCGGTCACCACTCCTACCAATTCTGTACCAGCATAGAATGAATGGCCAGCTGCTATTCTGGCTAACCCATTGGCCAATACAGCTACAACCATAATTTTGAATTTCACTCAAATTAATCCTCCTTCTTTCACGGGATCCAAGTA
>JAPEIP010000006.1:139395382-139419532 GCA_026120095.1 Capsicum chinense | reverse complement strand
AGTAATTCAGTCTTAGTTTTGTTTGACCAAAGCATACTAATTTCAGTTATTTCAGTATTTTAGTTTATAGATTTTACTCAATTCATGTTATATTCTTAGTCATACATCTTCAGTATCTATAGAATTTCACGTATTTTCAGTACTTATAGATTTTCATGCATACTCAATATTTACAAATTTCCACATATTCCTAGTTCTTACATATTTCATACTCCTAATTTAGCACTCCATGTTTGACATGCATATTCAGTTAATTATTAGTTTTGTTCATGAAACCATGCAATCAGCCTACCTCATTTAGCATACCAGTATATTCAAAGTACTAATCGCATTCCTTTTTTATTGGGCTATGATGTATTATATCATAGGTTCTGATACACAATTCCCAACTCGCGATTAGACTTATCAGATCCTTAACCATAGCAGCGGTGAGTCCTCATACTTCGAGGATATACTTACTTTATTCATGTCTAAATTTAGTAGTTAGTTGGAGTTAGTTGGAAAATGTCCCATCAACTCACAGTCATTCAGTTTTAGAGGATTATTAGACGTTAGAGTAAGTTATTCAGTATTTAGACATTTTAGATAGTTATCCAATTTATCAGTATTCTATCAGATTTAGTCAGTTATTTCTATAGACTCATATTTCAATTTTGAATTTAGTTATTAAAACCTTATGCAATATCAGTTCTTCTTCTATAATTATGATATTATTATTTAGTACTCATAGCAGGTACCAACTCATGGGTTAGCTTGTGGTCCCTTAGGACTGTAAGCACCATATGACCTCCAGGGTGTACTCTCAGGGCGTTATAGCTATCTTATTACTATTCTTCCTAATTATGGTATAAGCTACATGGTAACTAGTTGTCTATTAGGTATCTATAGTACTTGATGCTTAGAATTCTATATATGTTAGTTAATGAGCCTTTCTTAGAAATATAGTAGCTAACTACTAGGGTTGATACATGGCTATGAATATAGGTTTATCAATTGTAATGATATATGTCTATTGATAAGAAGTTATAATGTTGATTAGTTGTTAGGTAAAGATAACGTGGTTAACATTACTAGGTGATAAGGGATGCTAGTTATAATGATGCCTAGTTAATAATGATGCCTAGTTATTGATGCTGGCTAGCTAATAATGAGGACTAGTTAATAATGAGGATTAGTTGGTAAACGATTATTAGATATTGAGTGGTGCTAGTTAATAAAAGATGTTTCATTGATATGGTAAATAGTGAACCGATGAAGGTTATGGTTTAATGGTGAACCTTGACTAGACGATAGGTTTGGTTAAATATTTATTAATGGTTAGTTGCTATTCCATGATTAATGATTATGTGAAGAATTGGTTAGATTAATAACTAGAGATCATATGATGATTAGTAAACTAGCGGTATAATAATGAGTCTTGGCTAATTAATAATGAGCAGATAGAATATAATGATAAGATAGTTATCTTTGCAATGTTATGATTATAGTTGCAAGTATATTAGCTTAAGTTTGTACACCTATTATATACCTATATTTATGCATTGATACTCGACAATGTCGGAGGATACTTTGATGAAATATTGATGCCCGACAATGATGGAGTATACTTTTATAATATATTGATGCTCGGTAAGGACAGAGGATACTTTGATGATATACTAATGCCCGGAGGATACTTTGATGATATATTGATGCCCAGCAGGGCTGGAGGATACTTTGATGATATATTAATACTCGACAAGGCCAGAGAATACTTTGACGATATATTGATACCCGAAAACGCCAGAGGTTGATCATGATAATTATGGTCATGATGATGACACTTATAATGATATTGTTGATAGTGAGTATGTACCTTGCATCCATTCCTGCATGTGCATCACCTATCACCAGGATGCATCTATGTTTATCAACTTGTATGGCATGATTGCATAGATATGGGTAAAGAATATGCCTTATGTTATTGTATGTTGATTGAACTTTGAGAGCCTGGGGTGGTGGGGGAATACATAGGCTCAACTAGGTATTTGGTTGTCTGGAGTAGCCAATTATTCACACTATTATTGGTATTGTTGTTAGCATAGTTATGATCATTATTATGAATAGCTTATGATAGATTAGTCTATGATATAGTATCGGGATTTGAGGTATGTCTTTAGCCTCTCCTATATTATGATTGCATTATTATGTACGATTATTTCATGTCTAGCTATGTGGATTAGAAACCCCAAGTATAATTGTATTTAAATCCCGATTCTATTATAATGAGGTCTCAAAATGAGAATATGATGATATAGGTTATTCTTTGAGATGACCTCATTTTTATATGTATATATACCTATATATATCTAGCTATATGAAGCTATGATACTACCGTATATCCCTTCCTTCATTGTTCATGTTGTATAGTTATTTCTTTGCCATGTATATTACTATATATATTTTTCTTTTGCTCTTTATTCGTATATTAACCTGGGATATACAGTATAGAATTGACGTATATTAAATGTAACTACAAAAGGATAGTTTTTTTTGATACTTTCTTAGTTTCATTATGTTAGACTCTTGGACATAAACAGGATAGTTGTTCCTTATTATCTCATTGACTTGTCATATGATTTTTGGACTCTTGGGAGTAGTTTCCATTTTGTTTATATGTTGTATATATCAGCTTTATCTTTTGAGCTCAGTTGGCAGTAGCCTATTGAGTACCACTTATTTGGTACTCATACTACACTTATGCATCCTGCAGATCATAATACAGGTTATCATTGTTGATGTATACATCATGTGAAACAACCTTGGTTCAGAGACTTAGAGTGCACTCCTGATCTTTGGATCATTACTTATCTCTCTCTTATGTATTAGACTAGTCTTTAAGTTGTATCATCGTATTTATCATGATATTTCACTTTTGTACTCTTCGTATTTTAGAAGCTCTTATACTGATACCACCAGGTTTTGGGATTCTTATATATGTTGATCTTTATTACATATAATTCACATTTTTTTCCTTAATTATTGATTAGTCCATTACAAGCCGTTCTGAACTACGAGTTTTCTTTCCTACTGGTGGGTTATGGTAAGTGCCATCATGACCTAAGAAAATTAGGTCGTTATAGAGGGGGGCTGGAAAAAAGTTCAATTAGGGTTTTTATTCTTTTACTTTAGCTTTTTAATGGATTTTATCATGTATTTATTCATCTTGATTACTGTTATGTCTATTAGTGTCTAAACACCCTCTTTCTGAGGTTAAGGCTAAGAACATGTTTACTATTGCATTGAATTGAACTAGCTTTGATTGCTTGTCATATTTGATTTTTAATTTATCCTTGTTATAAATATTTTATGGATTAGCTACGCTTAGAATACATTCATTGTCGACTTTGTGAACTTGGGAGGGGGAATAAAAAGAGAGAACGTGGGGGTAAAAAGAGCAACGTTCTTATTCTTTTATAAAATAAGGAATTTGAATTAGCAACTAGGATAGGGATATACATAGGAGCCTTGTTTGGTTCACTTGAAGGATGATAGCTTCATGCATTTAATTGGATTATTGCATCCCAGCTCAGCGATGTAGTTGTAATGTCCTAGTTAGGTAGAGGATTAGAGAACGGGAGACCATGATCATACTATGAACAATGAGAATCAACAACCAAGATAAGTAAGTTAAATAGTGTAGTAAGATTGTTCGTAGAGCCTTAACCTTGGATCTCGATCCACTGATTGTCCAAGCACTTTACTTTTATGCATCATTTATTATTCTTTTAGTTATAATCATCAAACATTTTTGGTTATGAATTTCATCAATATAATATCAATAGTTAAAGTTGGATTTGATAGTTGTTAAAGCAGGTATCTATGGAATTGATAGTCGGCTTTATTTAGGGCCACTGTATTACTTAGTGAGACCACGTACACTTGCGTGTGCGCAGTAATTTTTTGGCGCTATTGTAGAAGACTTATAATTTGGAAACTACTTTATTTTTTGTTTTACTTTCTAGATTTTCGTGGTGGTTACACTTGATCTTGGTATTGAATTTGTAGGAAACAGGTTTACTAAGCTAGCAGGGTATAAGGTATTGATTGAACCAAGCACCGAACTCGAGCAACACTTTCACCAGTTAAGGATAGAAGTAGTCCTTCTCCCCTGCATACCACAAATTCAAGAGGAATAAGATAATCCTACTCTAAGGGCTAAAGATCAACCAACCTGCAGGATAGTTCGAGAAGTGACAATCCCTTTTATGATATATTTGGCCTCCCCTTTTCAAAAACTAACTGCTGGAGGTAACTTTGAGCTGAAATAGAACATAGTGGAACTTTAGATCAGCAGTGGATAGTTTACGGGCCTTTCACATGAAGATCCACAAGTCCATCTGCAGAACTTTATACAGCAGTGACACATTCATCCCTACGGGTATGTCCACGATTATTTTAGGCTAGCACTGATCCCCTTTTCACTATTAAGGGAAACGAAAAAGTGGTTGAACGTTGAGCCAGCAAGTTCAATCACTACATAGGATGACTTAGCCCAAAAATTCCTCATCTGATTCTTTCTATCTAGTAAGACTGCGAGACTGCGTAGTGAGATTATATGCTTTAACAAAAGCCAGATAAGAACTTATATCAGGCATGGGAGAGGTACAAATCTCTTCTTTAGGAAAATCCTCATCACTAAAACTCCAATTACGTGCTAGCTCACACTTTTCTTGAGGCACATAATCACACCACAAAAATTTTGCTAAATTCAGTTGCAGGTGGTCAAGAGTTGGAATTGACGTATGGTGAGCTATACACCTTGTTGAACCAAATTGCACAAGGGAATCCTAAGTGGCATTTTGACTGAAGAAGTTCTATAAAAAAGGTTGTAGGTGTGTTGGAGGTTGATCTGTTTACTGGAATATCCGCTCAAATTACTGCTGTAATGACCCGAGATTACCCCCTAGTCATTACACGATGCTTACATCCCGAGGGACCATAAGCTAACCCATGATCTAGTACCTGCTGTGAATACTGAATAGTATAATCATGAATTCAGAAGAATAACTGAATTACCATAAGGTTTTAAATTATGAAACGACTATTGAATTATGAATCTGGCAAAATACTGAAATCTGAATAGCTAATCGTAGTGTCTGAAAAGCCTCTAAACTGAATATTGTGAGTTGATGGGATAGGCCCTAACTAGATCTTCTAATTGCTGAGATAATGATATAAAGTAATATAATCCATCCTTAGATGATGAGAATTCACCAGTGCTGATGAATTATTGATGATATGAGGGACTAAGTGCGATTTGGGAACTGAGCGTCAGCACCTATGATATGATACATCATAGAGCAATAGAAAGGTACGCGATCAGTACTTTGAATATACTAGTATGCTAAATGAGGTAGGCTGATATGTATGGTCTCATGAATAGGAATAATAATAATTAACTGGATATATATGTAAATAATGGAGTACTGAATAAAGAGCATGGAATTTGTAGGTACAAAAAATGCATGAAGATCTGCAAATACTTAGGATGTATAACCAAGCATATAACATAAACTGAGTAAAATCTACAAATTGAAATGCTAAAAAATACAGATATTTGTATGTTTTGGTCAAATAATACTAAGACTGAATAACTGAGCTGGGACTATAACTAAACCTATATCTGAGACTGTTGGAGGTATCATTTAACTGACATTCCCCAAATTGAGCTAATGGGGTCCAACCTGCAACCCCAGCTAGAAAGTTGTTAATACCATGCTACGGGTACTAATAATGGTTGTGTGGATCCACTAAATTGATATAATGTTCAAAGGACTAAGGGTGTCAAGCCTGAACTGATGGGTGACCCCTACGAGATAGTCAAGCCTAATCTGATAGGTGACTTCTCATATCCTACACTGGTTACATAGTTTTGGAGTATAGGGACTACTAATAATGATTCTATCTATCTGATAGGGAAGCCACCATCCCTACACTCTCTCGGTGTTAAATCCTACTCCCAACTGAAATACACTAAAATACTAGACGGTTCTGAGTTTAACTGACTGATATGTGACTATTTTGAAAATGCTTATAGTATAATCTGAAGTTATTCTGTAATGTACTAAAATCAAACTTAAATAAATAGCTATGGATTTTGAGTAATTAATACCACTAGGACTCAAAACAAAAATACTGAAAAGACACTAAAGCTTAGGGTACAAAGCATGAAAGTTTTTATTAAATCAATCACGCATGTATGGATTTTATCAAAGACCTATAGTTCATGGTTCAAAACAATCATAGGAATGTCCTAAAACAAATAGAAATAGATTAAATCTAACACAATAGAGTTAAATCATGGTCTTGTTCATTAAATAACAATATTAAAATATGGAGGATTAAATAATAACAATAATTTCATGGTAACATGGTGTAGAATCATAGTTCATGGAGATTCAGGGGTGAAATCACAATTTTAAACATAATAACTTGAACAGATCACAATTTTATAATTCAAATGGGTTGCTTGGACTCCATGGATGAAAGGGATCCATGAATGAACATCTAACATACCTAGGATGAAGAATTTGGAAGGATAGAGGTAGAGTTCTTGATGTTTGACCTGGACTCTTGAAGGTTAGGGTTTTGCTACTTGAGAGAATGTTCTTTATTTTTGGGAAAAACTGATTAGAATAATGTCCAATTAGGTTATTAAGGACTTAATTTTGTGTTTGGGGCTGACTGGGACAAGGGAAAAGTACTTAAAAGCCCTTAGAATTAAAACTCGAAACTTACTGAAAATCTCAATTTTTTAGGCTAGCATGATATGGCGCTATGCACCGTGTCATTAGAATCGGACAACTGGGAAACTAGTCTATGGTGTGATACTGGGAAATCATGGTCCTTAACTGATTGGGACCTAGAAGTTCACCGTGACGTGGTGGTGTCAGGATTCGACACTATAAATGGACAAATGTCAAGTTGCCCTATGACACGATGCACCAGGATCGCGGACCCTCACTGGATTTTGCTAAATGGGAGATTGTCCTGCTCCGCGATGCGCTAAAGCTTAAAATGATGGTGTTTATTGATTGAAACTTAAAATCATCATAACTTCTTACTCGATTATTGGATTTAGGTGAATTTTATATCATTGGAAAGCTAACTAAATTTCCTACTCAATGAAAGGATATAAATTGAAAAATAATGAGTGTTTCAAAATTTTATACATGAAACTCATGTATTGGGCTTTAGATTATGCTAGTGAAATACAAGGTGTTACAATATCTCCCCCTTGGGATCATTTGTCCTCGAATGAAACTAGTTAATATGAGGAAACTAATGGACTAATATTATGCATTGAACATACATATCTGATGCATGGAATGCATGACTGAACTGATTCATGAATGCACGACTGACATGAACATGATGTACAACTGAAACTGAGCATGATAGAGAGAAATATTAATAAGATTAGTACCTTATGCTGAATCTATATTCGTGGAGAAAAGATGAAGGTACTTGGTTCACATATCTACCTCTGTTTCCCATGTGGCTCCCCCGACGAACTGATTTTGCCAAAGAACTTTGACTAGTGGAACTTCCTTATTCCTTAGTCGGTGATCTTAATGATCAAGAATTTTGATTGGAACTTCCTCAAAGGAAATATTATTCTGAATATCTATATTTTCTAAGGGAACAAGTACAGTTGGATCACCAACACACTTTTTCAACAATGAGACATGGAACAATGGGTATAATGAGGCTAAATCAGAAGGCAACTCATGCTCCTAAGATACTTTTCCCAAATAATTGATAATTTTTAAGGGACCAACATATCAGGGACTGAGTTTCCCTTTCTTGCCGAATCTCTTCACTCCATTCATGGGAGATATTTTCAAGTACATTAGATCACCGACCTCAAACTCAAGATCCTTTCTCCTCACATCTACATTTGATTTCTATTGGCTCTGGGCAGCCCTAAGCCTTTCTATGATCAACTAAACCTTCTCTAGCACATCAAATGCTAACTCAGGCCCTACTACTGTGGCCTCACCTACTTTAAACCAACCAATTAGAGATCTACATCTCCTACCATAGAAAGCCTTAAATGGAGCCATACAGATACTGGAATGATAGCTTGTTGGTGAATTAAATCAAAAGCAAATGGTCATCCCAACTACACTTCAAATCAACAACGCATGCTCTCAGTATATTCTCAAGAGTCTGAATAGTCCTTTCAACTTAACCATCTATTTAAGGGTGGAAAGCTATATTGAGGTGGACTTGGGTACCAATACCTTTTTGGAATGCTTTCCAGAAATAAGAGGTAAATTGGGTACCTCTATCTGATATGATAGATAAAGAAACACCGTGCAACCTAATCAACTCTCTAAGATAGAGTTTAGCATAGTCTTCTACTGAATAAGAGGTATGGACTGGCAAGAAATGAGCTGATTTGGTTATCCTATCTACAATAACCCAAATAGAATCATGCTGATGGCGGGTACAAGGAAAACCTATCACAAAGTCCATGTTCACTTTCTCCCATTTCAATATGGGAATACTGAACTCCTGCATGGACCCACTAGGTTTTTGGTGCTCAACCTTAACTTACTGACATATAGTGCACTTAGCTACAAAATCTATAATATCTCTCTTCATCCCACTCCACCAATAGATCTTTTGCAAATAGTGGTACATCTTAGTGGTCCCTAAATAAATAGAGTAACCTGCACCATGCCCTTCTACCAGAATTTGTTGCGTCAAATCACCTACACCAGAAACACACAATCTACCCTGATAGGACAACACACCATCTCCCTCCTTCGGGAGAAGACCTCCACTTTTTGATCATTGACTAATTATTTTAACTTAACTAGACTGGGTCTCTATCCTATTTTTCCTTCACCTCAGAAACTAGAGATGATTTTGTGCTACTCTGTACCCACACACTACCCTCTACTGAATAAAGTAAGTGGATACCTAGTCGGGCAAGATAATGAACTTCCTAAGCTAACTTCTTCTTACTATCCTCAACATGAGCTACACTACCCATAGACAATCTACTGATAGCATTAGCCACTACATTGGTCTTCCTTGGATAATATAGAACACTCATGTCATAATTCTTCAATAACTCTAACCACTTTCTCTGATGCAGATTAAAATCTAACTAAGAGAATACACACTGAAGGATTTTGTGATCTGTGAACACATCTACACCTTATACAAGTAATGGCTCCAAATCTTTAAGGCAAACACTATAGCTACTAGCTCAAGATCATGAGTTCGATATTGTTCTCATGGAGTTTAAGCTGTTTGGAGGCTTAGGCTATGACCTTACCTCTCTACATAAGAACACAACCTAAGCCTACTATGGATGTATCAAGTACACAATAAAATAATCTAAACCGTCTAGTAGAGTAAGAACTGGGCCTGAGGTAAGTCAAGTCTTCAACTCCTGAAAACTTTTCTCACTGGAATTTGACCATTGAAACATAAATTTCTTCTGAGTCAATCTAGGAATGGGGGATGCAATAAAAGAAAAAACTTTAACAAACCGACAGTAATAGCCAACAAAACCCAATAAACTCCTGATATCTTATGGAGAGATGGGTCAAGGCTAGTTTCTCACTGCCTTGGACTTTTGAGGATCGAGTCTAATACTATCACAAAAAATAACATGGCCAAGGAAAGCAATTGATCTTATCTAGAATTAACACTTATTGAATTTAGCAAACAACTAATAGGCTCTAAGAGTCTAAAGCACTACTCTGAGGTAGTTTGCAAGCTCATTTTTGCTATAGGAGCAAACAAAAATGTCATCAATGAAGATTATGATGAAAATGTCCAAGTATTGCTTGAGTACTTGGTTCATTATGTCCATGAAGGTTGTTGGGGGATTTGTAAGACCAAAGGACATGACTAGAATTCAAAGTGACCATATCGAGTTCGGAAAGCTATTTTCAAAATGTCATATTCCCTGACCCTAAGCTGATAATAGTCTGATCTGAGGTCTATCTTGGAAAAGTAGCTAGCACCCTGAAGTTGGACAAATAAGTCATCGATTCTAAGAAGTAGATATTTATTTTTCACTATGACCTTGTTCAACTGACGGTAGTCAATACATATTCTAAGAGAACTCTTTCTTACTCATGAATAGAACAGGTGTGCCCCACAAGAAGATGATGGGTCTGATGAATCTCTTATCTAAGAGATCCTTCAATAGCTCTTTTAATTCTTTAAGTTCAGCTAGAGCTATTCTTTATAGCGGAATAGATATAGGCTGAGTGTTTAGGAAAAAGTCTATTCCAAAGTCGATTCCCCTTTGGGAGGAACTCCAGGGAGATCTTTTAAGGAATATATCTGAGAATTTATTTACTATTAGAACTGACTCAAGAGTTGAATTTTTTGAATTAGAATCTTTGACTCGAACAAGATGGTAAATATACCTCTTTGATATCATTTTTTTGGCTCTAAGGTATGAGATTAACTGATTCCTAAGAGCTATAGTACTACCCCTCCATTCAAGGACTAGTTCATTCAGGAACTGAAAATGAACTATTTTGTTTCTACAATCAACTGAGGCATAGTACGACTGGAGCAAATCCATGTGGATAATTACATCAAAATCCATCATTTATAACTCCACGAGATACTCTGAGGTAACTTTATGAAATATTATGATCAAACATTTCCTGTATACTAGTCTGGATACAATGGAAACACCAACTAGGGTAGACACTGAAAAGGGATCTGATAGAGTTTTGGGACTAACTTCGAAGTTGACAGCTATATATGGAGTTATAAAAGAAAGAGAAGCTCTAGGGTCTAGTAAAGATTAAATATGTAAGTGAAAGACCTGCAATGGACCAGTAACTACGTAAAGAGAATTTTCATAATCTTGGTGGGGCTGAATATCATATAATCTGTTCGGACGCTGACCACTAGTAGCACTAGAAGCGACACCCTGCTGAGTAAGGCGGTCAGATGGAATTGACCAATGATGGGACTCGCCCTGTTAGTGCACATCCCTTTCTTTTTTAGCAACTACCTGGCACTCCCAAATCTGATGGCCTGGCTAGCCACACTTGAAGCACACATCATTACCCACTGTATACTCACCCTGATGGTGTCTACTATATTTCTAACATAGAGAATTCATACAAGAACTGTTAACATTAACCTGGGACTTAGAGCATAGTGCCCTATCCCGATTATCATTTCTAAATTTGGGTACTAGGGCACTGGTTGAAGAAGGTGGTGGGCTAAAGACCTCTGATGAAACTGAGGATGGTTACCACTTTCTAACTTTGGCTGATTGAAATTAAAACTACCCTTCCTAGCTCTCTTGTTTCCTCTCTCTCTCTACTTAATCTTATGCTCCTCTATCTATAAAGCATAGACCATCATCCTAGACAAGTCTATCTTAATAATCAGCATTGCGGTCCTGCACTTCTTGACCATACTATTAGATACGCCAGACACAAACTTACTCATCTTGGACCTATTATCAGCTACCAAATGAGGAGCATACCTATCTAACTGAGTAAACTTGAGGGAATACTCCCTCACACTCATGCTGCCTTGCCTTAAATTAATGAACTCTAATACATTGGCCTCACTCAACTCTAATGGGAAGAATCTATCTAAGAAAGTCGTGGAAAACTTACCCCATTCTATAGGCCTTGCATTAATACCTCTATCCACTTTCTACTGCTTAAACCAAGTATGGGCTACATCTTATAATTGGTATGCAGCCAACATGGCACTCTAACTAGATGTCACCCTCATAGCATCTGTTACCTTCTGAACCATATCTAAGAATTCCTGGGGATCCTCTTCGGACTTGGATCCCGTGAAAAAAGAAGGATTCATCTGGGTAAAATCCTAAATTCTGGTTGCAGTAGTATTGGCCACTTGGTTTGCTGGAATAGCAGTTGGCTGTTCATTTTGTACTGCTATGAAGTTTGCTAAAGTAGTGAACGCAACCCTACATTTTGTATGAGAGACGTGCTCATCAAGAGGATCTGCTTGGATGGGTTGAAGGGCTGGCTGTGTTCCTATTCTTCTTCCATTATTCTTGGGAGGCATGTTCTATAAATGGAAGGAAGAAATGGATATGACTGAGAGGTCAAATTGAGCCCATGTTCAATCGCATGACGTGAATACTGAAAGAAAGAAAACTTTTCCTAAACTCCTTGTAGCCTCTCATCCATAAGTGTGGCGCGCTACACACCCATGAACAAGACTATACTTGAAGTGTCTTTCAGACTTCCTAGGACACTTAAAAACCATAGGCTTTGATACTAAGTTTGTAACAATCTGAGACTACTCTCTAGTTATTACATGGTGCTTAGGATACCGAGGGACCACAAGCTAACCCAAGAGCTGGTACCTGCAATGAGAATTGAATAATATAATCATGAATGTGAAAGAATAAATGAATTGTCGTAAGTTTTTAAATTATGAAATGACTGCCTAAATATGAATCTGGAAAAATATTGAAATCTAAATAGCTAACTGTAGTGTCTGAAAAACTTCTAAACTAAATACTGAAAGTTAATAGATAGGCCCCAATTAACTCTGCTAACTATTGAGATAAATACCTGAATTAATATAATCCATCCTCGGATGATGAGGACCCATCACTACTACTGAACTTTTGATGATTTGAGGGACTAACTACGATCCGGGAACTGAGCGTCAGCACCTATGATATGATACATCATAGCACAAAAGAAAGGTATGCAATTAGTACTTTGAATGTACTGGTAAGCTAAATGAGGTAGGCTAATATGGATGATCTCATAAATAGGAATAACAATAATTAACTGGATATGTATCTAAAGCATGGAGTACTGAATAAAGAGCATGGAATCTGTAGATACTGAAAATGCATGAAGATCTATAAATACTAAGGATACATGACCAAGCATATAACATAAACTGAGTAAAATCTATAAACTAAAATACTAAAAAATACTGATATCTATATGCTTTGATCACACAGTACTAAGACTGAATAAATAAGCTGGGACTGTAATTGATACTATATCTGAGACTGTGGGAGGTATCATCTAACCAACATTCCCTAAATTTAGCTAATCAGGGTCCAAACTGCAACCCCAGTTAGAAGGGTGTTAATATCATGCTATTGGTACTAACAATGGCTGTGTGGATCCATTAAACTATTATAATATCCAAAGGACTAAGAGTGTCAAGCCTGAACTGACGGGTGACCCCTGTAAGATAGTCAAGCCTAATCTGACGGGTGACTTCTCATATCCTATGCTGGATATGTAGTTTTGGAGTATAGGGACTGTTACTAATGACTCTGTCTATCTTATGGGGAAGATGCCATATCTATACTCACTCGGTGCTAAATCCTACTACCAACTGAAATACTAAACTGTTTTGAGTCTAACTAATTGACATGTGACTATTTTGAAAATGCTTATTGTCTAATCTAAAGTTATTCTATAATGTACTGAGATTAGACTTAAATAAACAACTATAGATTTTGGGTATTCAATACCCCCAGGACTCAAAACAACAATACTAAAAAGACACTAAAGCTTAGGGGACAAAGCATGAAGGTTTTTATTAAATCAATCACTCTTGTATGTATTTTATCAAATACTTGTAGCTCATGGTTCAAAACAATCATAGGAATGCCTTAAAACAAATAGAAATAGCATGAATCTGACATAATAGAGTTAAATTATGGTCTTGTTTATTAAATAACAACATTAAGATAGAGGATTAAATAATAATAATAATTTCATGGTAACATGGCATAGTATCATAGTTTATTGAGATTCATGGGTGAAATCACAATTTAAAACATAATAACTTGAAAAGATCACAATTTTATAATTTAAAAGGGTTGCTTGGACTCCATATATTAAAGGGATCCATAGATGAACATCTAACAAACTTGGGATGAAGAATTTGAAAGAATTGATGAAGAGTTCTTGAGGTTTAACCTTGATTCTTGAAGGTTATGGTTTTGGTACTTGAGAGATATTCTTGATTTTTGTGGAAAAATTGATTAGAATAATGTCTAATAATGTTATTAGGGAGTAATTTCGTGTTTGGGCATGACTGGGACAAGGTAAAAGTACTTAAAAGCCCTTGGAATTAAAACTCGAAACAGACTGAAAATCCTAATTTTCTAGGTTGGCGCGATATGATGCTATCATACCGTGTCACTGGAATTGAACAACTGGGAAACTTATCTGTGGCGCAACGTGGGGAAATCATGGTCCTTCACTAATTGGGACCTGTAAGTTTACCGCGATGCGGTGGTATGGTGCTTCGACACTGGAAATGGAAAAATATAAAGTTGTCCTATGGTGCGACACGCCAGGATCCCGGACCCTTATTGGATTTTTCCAAATGGGAGATTGGCCTGCTCCGCGACGTGCTAAACGTTAAAATGATGGTGTTTAATGACTGAAACTTAAAGTCACCATAACTTCTTACCCGGTTAGCGGATTTAGGAGAATTTTATATCGTTGGAAAGCTAACTAAAATTTCTACTCAATGGAAGGATTTAAACTGAAAAATTATGAGTGTTTCAAAATTTTATACATGAATACTCATGTATTAGGACTTAGATTATTTGAGAAAAAAAAGTGGTGTGTTATAACTGCGCTACAAAATTAGTTGACAACTTAGTCCACCAATATGATATTGGGGGTTACACCTCCTGTAATAATACTTAATGCTATTCTGCAGATAAGCACCTGGTGCATGGTTTATGGCAATAGTTGTCATTCTGCAGATATGTGTACTTCTAATTTTGAGTCAGTGACATTTGTTGGCAATGTTCAAAGGCCAAATTATAGGAACACCTACAATCTAAAGTAGAGACTCAACCACCAAATCAATCATGAAACATCTAATAATAACCGATTCAACAATTGTAGGTTCAAGAAAATCAGGTCACTAGCAATATCGAGGAGATGCTGAAATAAATTTTGGCTACTCAATTATAATTGGCAGCAAATATAACGAGCCAGTGAAAAGATATGAAGATAAAATAAGTGGGTACAAGGAACTTGGAGTTGCAGATAGTCAGACTTTGTACGCATAAAATGGCAGCCCTCAAGGTGGTTTGCCAAGTGATATTAAAAATACTAAATAAATAATGTCAATAACTTTGAGGAGCGGTAAAGAGCTTAATTAAGAACCTCCAAAGAAAACTAAGGAGGTAGATGCAGAGTTGATTCCCCCAAAGGTATCTGAAAAAGTTACAAAAAAATTAAAGAAGTCTGAGTACTCGAAAGCAAAAGTTGCTGAATAGGTGAAGGAGAGACCACCACCACCTTTCCCGTTGAGGCTTATAAAAGTAGAGGAGGATGCATGCTTCAAGAAGTTCTTTGAAATGCTTAGAGAGCTGCACATTGACCATCTTCTGTGGTTACAACTTGGTTGGATGAGTCGTACATTGGACAATTTTTAGCACAGGGTTGAGGCTTGGATATAAGTGGTGGGTACCAAGTTTATTGGAGGGTATGACTCATAAGGGTCAGTCGTATCCCTGTGATGTGTTTTTAAAGAAATCAAGTTGGGGTATTCTTGACATTTTCATACTTACCCAAACTAGGACCCATGACTTCTAATACATGTAGGAGGTTATTTACCCTATTATTATATTCATTAAAACTTATAAACAATTCCAAAACACTTTATAATTCTCTCAAGACCTTTTGGGGCAAGAAGATAGGGTTTCATCTTAAAGATTTCTTTGGGGCTTGCTTTGTTAATTTCTTTCCATCAATTCTTTGGTATAAGGCATGATTCTCTTCCCTCAGTATAATTTATACCAAGGCATGGCTTATATGATTGATTTCATGATTTTACTATTTCATGATTATGGTTTTCAACTATTATTTGGGGGTTTTGATGTTAGATTCTTGGTTATGGATTCCCATGATTTTAATTATGCTTTGCTATGAATCAATAGTAGTTTTGGACAATTTGATTGCATGGTAATCATTTAATGGTCTCCGAAATCGATTTTGGATATATTATGCCCCCAAGGTGTTTGATAAAATGCTTATAAAGATAAGTTTAATGTGTTACTTCTTTGAATGGAAATCATGTATATTTTAAACTTGGTAAAGAAATTATGAATGGTTTAAATGGTTTAAAAATGCTAAAGTCTAAATGGTTATGCTTATTGAGAACATAGAAGCCTCCCAAGTGGTTTATTATGGTATATAGAAAGGGCACTTCAAAGTCCCCTTAACCTAAACTGCTTGGATATGGATATTACTTGCAAATGATGGGGTGGTATGGAGATACCACTAATATTAGCCTTGGTTAATAAAATGGTAAATAGATTTAGTTGGTTATTTGGAAATAGTTTTAATTGAGCACTAATGGCAGTGTATGTATTAAAGCCATGGAAGGTGGTGGCCCTAAGGGGACCAAAACTAGAAACTCAAATTTGACGATATGAGGATGGGTATTAGTGGACCATGTTAATGATGTCACACTATTGGGGGATGTATTTGTTATTCCATAGTATATTTCCCTCGTCGTGCGGTTACATATATAGGGACCCTTTCAACAGGGGGAGTTAAACCCATATCACTCGTGGGTCATTTAGGATGGCCAAGCTACACAACCCAGGTAATGTTTTTCAATGCATGCTAAACCCAATTCCCTTTCATGACACTTATTTATAATTATGGTTATATTTATTATGGATGGTTTTACTTGGTTTTATAATTGGAATTATTTTATTCTGATCCTGAGATTCATGCTAGAAATCACTCACTAACCCATATACTAGAGGCAGTATACCCATGTTATGTAGGAATTAACCATTCTATTTATTTATCTTAGCATGTAGATTTGGTCTCAACATTTGGACTGAATTGGTGAGTTTTTATTCTTTTGGAAGGCAGTATTTTGTGTTATGGATTTATTTAGACACTTTTCCTTTATATTGGATATTTTTTTTTGTAAATAAAATATTTTTATTACACCAAAATGTGGGTTTACAAACCAAAACAAGGACTGACTCCCTATTTTCTCATTTTTGACTAAAAGCCTATACTAGCTTTTCCCCTCCTAACATGCAGGACGCTACTCAGTGGTATTAAGAATCATAAAGCCTCATATTACATTTTCAAATCAAAAGAACTAAGAAATCATCAATCTAGCTTCATGGTGTTGCAGCAGCTTGTTGGAGTATCATTCCCTATCTTTGGTGCCTTTGACTTTGTATATGAATATGGATTGCTATCTCCCTGCATACCTTTTCCTCTTTATATTTGCCCTTCTTAAATCTGATGCTATTTTTGCTACTCTATATGATGTTGACCATCATTGCAAATACACTATATTAGATAGCACCTTGTATAGACTTCCCTTTAGCTTGTCTGGATACCCACTCTATCTCTTGATTCCAACTACCTATATTTTTCTGTATACCTAGCCAATTCAGCAACCTCATCCATAAGTGTTTGGTGATACTACAATCAACAAATAGGTGGTCATGTGTTTCATTAGCAGTTCCACACAACATACATATTTTTGGTACTTGAATTCTAAACTTTTCTAGTCTCTCAACTGTAGAAAGTTTGTTCAGCAGAGCTAACCAAAGAATGAAGCTATGTCTGGGGTGTACTGAATGCTGTAATATAACACTTTTACAGGAAAGTTTGGGGATATGTGGAGTTAAAGCATTGCACATCTTCTTTATTGTGAATGACTCTCCGGTGACATAGGCTCTCAATATAACCTCCAAGTTCTCTTTTAGTCCTGGGCCTCCATAACATACTTCTGTGCACTGATAATTTTCCTAATTGCCCATGAGGAATTTTTTGGACCGTTACAGGATTCAACATTTTCATCCTTCAAATAATAGGTATGCACCCATTTTATCCATAAACCATCCTTTTTTAGATAATACCCAAAGTTGTTTTATGATAGCAACTTTATTCCAGAGATATATATTTAGAACATTTAAACCACCTACTGATTTTGGAAGACAAATTTTTTCCCAAGCAAAAAGTGCCTTTTTTGAAGTTAGAATAGCTTCTGTCCACAAAAACACTCTACAGAGGCCTGTGATTACCTTTATGATTCTTTTAGGCAATAGAAAGATCTGAGCCCAATAAGTTTGTATTCGAAAGATAACTGATTTAACCAGTTGTAATCTACCAGCATATGAAAGTAATTTAGCACTCTAGTATTTTATTTTTTCCATTATTCTATCCACAAGTGGTTGGCATTGGTCGATTGTAAGCTTTTTTAGGACAATGACACCCCTAGATATTTAAAGAGCAATTCACCTTCAGTATACCCCAAAAATTTCAGGATTTCTTCTTGACCTGAGGTTTGGTTCTAGAAAAATAGATTGAGCTCTTGTAAATATTGGCTTGTAAACTTGTGGATTTTGAGAATTTTAGGAAAGCTTGATAGAGCATTGTTATAGAGTTAATATCAGCTTTACAGAACAAAAGAAGGCCATCTGCAAAATATATATGTGCTTTATATCAAGTTGCTTGCACCTGGGGTGGTATTAAAACCCCTTCTATGGTCTAGGAATTTCAATTCCCTACTCAGATATTCCATAGCTATAACAAACAAATAAGGTGACATAGGATCACCTTGTCTTATCCCTCTTTTTTCTTAGAAAGGTTTTGTAGACCCCCATTCATGATCAGTGAATAAGAAATAGAACAAACACATTCCATAATCTAGGTGATAAACTTCAATGGGAACCCTAACTCAGCTAAAATACTCTTAAGAAAAAACCATTCTATGGAATCATATGCTTTTTTGAGTTCAACTTTCAGTACACATCTTGGGTATTATCCTTTCCTTGAGTACCATTTGAATAACTCATGGCTAAATAAGATACTATCTATGATGCTTCTACCCTCAATGAATGTTGATTATGATGGCCCTACGATTGTATCAATAACCTTTTTTATCCTATTAGTTAGAATTTTTGTAAGCAACTTATAGAAAATGGTACAGCAACATTTGGGGATCAAAGTAACTGCAGAGCAACTAAATGCTCTCAGAAGCTTACCAAATCTTAAAAACTCTTTCACAATAGGTAAGATATCATCTTTGATAATAGTCCATCTACTTCTGTAGAATTCTACAAGGAAATCATCAACCCCAGAAAATTTCTCTCATCACATACTTTTTATTGCACTTAAGATTTCTTAGTTTGTTACTTCTTGTATGAGTTTAATATTTTGAGAGTGTGAGAGGTAGGGCCCTTGCTTGATAAGCTTAGAATTTTGGCAAGGCATCTTAGGGTTAGAATCACCTATTAGCCCAGTAAAGAACTCAATAAATTCATTCTTAATAAGATCAGGGTTAGTAACTTTGTTGCCTGAGTTATCATAGATGGAGGTGATAGAGCTTCTATTACTTATGATCTTACATTGTGCATGGAAGTACTTGGAATTGCCTTCTCCATATTTGATCCATGTTGCTCTGGATTTTTATCTTAGAACTTTCTCCTCTACCAAGTTCCAACATTGAAATTTCTTTAGTAGCTTGGCCTCCTCTTGTATCAGTTTGTGATTTATAGGATATGAGGCTAGCATGCTCTATGTGATGTCTAACAGTATTCTGGTTTGTTAAATTTTCTATGTGTAAGCCGCCATATAAGTATTCAGTTCCTGCAAATTATATTTAAGAGTTTTTAGTTTTAGGTTTAGCTTATATATATAAGTTCCAGAATAGTTCTTCCTCCATGTATTTGCAACAATTTTAGGGAATTTTTGATGCTCCAACACGGTACTATACAGTCTTAATGGTTTAGGTCTTGAAGCTTGCTGACCAGTATCCCACTGGTATCCTAGAAAAAGTAACCCACAGGGGTATAGTGGTGATACTATTCGGGTTGAATTTGAAATCAATGTCCCAAGATTTCACAATAAAAGGTTTGTTATGAAATGTATACGATTCACCCATTAACACCCTTTCAAAATCATTTGTTGATTCAAATTGAAAGATAAAATAGCCATCATCATGATTCATCACTTGAGGTTGTGTAGCACATTTCCAGGCATGCAATATGTAAGTCTCAATGGACTTATGGTAGGGGGTATCCCCAATAACAAACCCTATAAGAGCATGTTTCCAGTACTTGGTTTGACTTTGAATATCCTCCTCGACTATGCTGACACAGATCTTACCTTAATTTAAAGTTTGGGAACCTAGGATAGAGCCTTTCCCACTATTTGATTCGCACCAAACTCTTTCTGCACTGTATCAGGTGGAGTCATAGCTGTACAAAATTGAAGTTTACGATTCACCAGAGAATCCGTCAAAGCACCATAGGTTCTCAGTTATACTGTTCAAGGAGAGACAAAAATTGACGATGTGTTTTTATCTTTTTTGGGTATTGATTTGAATTTTGGGGGTAACAAGCTTCCAAAAGTAATTGAGGGAAGATTATATCTAATACCATCCTGAGGTGTTACAATATTTACCGGTGTAGTGATTTTCGATCGGGTCATGTTAGTTCTACCACCTAAGATGCATCGAGAGAAAAAGTATCACCTCCGCTTAGATGTTAAAATCAATTTTTTGACCTTTATATTGGATATTGGTTTTGGTTATAGTTGGGGGTATGTCCTAACTAGATTTGTTTACTCTTTTGGACAGAGGCTTTGTGGTTTTTTGGGGGGTTGGTATGGGCGGAATCAGTATTGGTGTTTTCCTTGGCATTAGTTTTGGTGTTGGTGCTTACACCCTTAGATGATATTGTTGGTTGTTCTATCATACCACATTTTTGGATTAATTATCTTATTATGGTTTTGTATTCTTTTTTATTATGGCTTGTTGTATGGCCTACGATTTGGTTTTGTATGGTTGGATGGTTAGTTTGGTATGGGTGGACTTAGTTGGGTTGGTCATGATTAATCCTATAGTCTTAATGAGAACATTTACACTATCTTGTTATATGTTTAAAATTTAGTCCATCTATGGCTGGATATAGGTGGTTGGGTTAGGTAATAGAGGTGGTTTCTTGACCTAGTTGGACTTGGAATGCCCATTACAACCAAGACTGGGGTTGGGTCATACAAAGTTTATATCATAGCCTAAGTTTATAGTCACTTAGATGTCCACAAAGCCATGTCGAGTAAAGTATCTTTTAGGAGTGTGAAGTGCGCCATACTCATAAGAGTGAGGCTGCAAGGTATTTAGGAATGTTTAACTTCCTTGTTATTCTATCTTTAAGCTTGAGTTCTCAATCTTGGAATCTTCTCTAATCTTTGTTTTTTTGTATTTGATACCATGCTTCCTAGATCTTGAACACAAGGAAATTCTTTTATCCCATCTGGCAATAACACTGAAGGGGTACATCCTATGTCTGGAGTACATCTTTGATCTCATAGTTCTACTCTTGATGGTGCTGGAGTTCCTCTTATTTTAGCTATTTTTCCTCAGGTCCCCCAGGGCAACTTGACGAGCATAGAATTGTGTCAATCTATTCATGTTATTTCCCAACTGGTTGCTGCTCACGCTGAGTGGGATACGACTAGTGATTTTTCTACTGAGGCCATAAAGGTTGGTCAATTTATAAAGATGGGTCCTCTAATGTTTACTGGAGTAAAGTTGGAGGAGGATCCACAAGGCTTCTTGGATGAGATGGAAAAGATCTTTTGAGTAATGTAGGCTACTAATGTAGAGGGGGTTAAGTTTGTATCTTATTAGCTCAAAGATATTTCTTATCAGTGGTATGAGGAGCCAGACAAGGATAGAGGTGATATGAAAAAAAGGGTTGTGGGAGGCATTTTTAATACCTTCTTAGATCGATTCTTTCCTTAAGTTGAGGGAAGCTAAAATGGAGGAGTTTCTGAACCTCAAGCAAGAGAGGATTTCAATAAAGAAATATGCTTTAAAGTTTCATTAGCTAACAAGGTATAATCGTAACTTAGTGGTTGATATGAGGTCCAAAATGAGAAAGTTCACATCTTAGTTGAATACAGATTTGATTCTGGAGAGCAAGACTATTTTATGGATTAAGGATATGGATATTTCAAGGTTGACTATTTGTATACAATAGGTTGAGGATAAGAAGAGAAGAAAGGCGGAGGTTGGGGATATTTAGGAAAAGAGGATCGGGTTTTTTTATTAGGGAGGTGCGCAGTATCAAGGTGGTAGAGATGGTGGCAAGTGGAAAAAAAAAGTGGGAGAGTTTTAGTTCTTTTTATACTAGTTCTCCTTATCAGTTAGGAGATATGCTTCATTTAGGTGGTAATAACTATTAGGCGTAGGTTTTCATATCTTAGGCAAGTGGAGGTCAGTTAGTTTTTTTGTGTCCTTCTTGTCAATTTTATGGTCGTCTTCATTAGGGTTATTGCGTGAAAGGAAGGGACAAATGCTTTAGGTGCTGCGAGGTAGGCTATTGACTCAGGGATTGTCCCATTAACAAATTTTCTATAAGGATAAAGAAGATTCATGTGGCTTTATCTTCTGATCTGACACCTGGTAGTGAGGCATCCATTTCTGTTAATGCTCCTGGTTCTAATGTTAGTCGGAATAGTATGTATGTTTTAGCGTCCAATAGGAATCTGAGTCATCGCCTGATGTCATTATTGGTATGTTATAGCTTTTCTCTTATGATGTATATTATTTGCTTGATTTGGGGTCCATTCTTTCTTATGTGACTCCATATGTGGCTGCCTTTTGATTTCGATCGTAAGTTATTTCATATATTTTTTCAGTTTCTACATTGGTAGGTGACTTAGTTATTGCTAAGAGAGTCTAAAGGGTATGTGTGGTATCTGTTGGTAGCAATCAGACATTGGCGGATCTGTTTGAGTTAGATATGGTAGAGTTTGATGTAATTCTGGGTATGGGTTGGTTGCATTCTTGTTATGTGTCTTTGGATTGTCGGACCCATAGAGTTATCTTTAACTTCCATTTTGAACCAATCATAGAATGGGAAGGTAATTTTTTAGCTTCTAGGGGGGTTTATTTCTTATATTAGAGCTGGGAGATTAGTCTCCCAGGGTTGTGTTTATCAGTTGGTCAACGTTAAAGATTTTAGCTCGAAGGTCTTTCTTTGTCTTTAGTCCCAGTGGTTAATCAGTTTTGAGAAGTGTTTCTGGATGATCTTCTTAATGTTTCTTCGGATATGGAAATAGAGTTTGGTACTAATTTGCTTTTGGAAACTAGTCTGATTTCTATTCCTCTGTATAGAATGGCTCTGACTGAGTTGAATTCAAGGAACAACTTATGGATATTTTATACAAAGGGTTTATTCACCCTAGTTTTTCTCCATGGGAAGCACCAGTATTGTTTGTGTGCAAAAAGGATAGATCCCTTCGGATGTGCATTGACTACAGGTAGTTGAACAAGGTGACGGTCAAGAACAAGTATCCTCATCCTTGGATAGATGATTTGTTTGACCAGTTGTAAGGTTCTAAGTTCTTCTCTAAGATTAATCTTTGGTATAGGCACTATCAGCTTAAGATTAGAGAGGTAGATATCCCTAAGATGGCATTTTGTACTTGGTATGGGCATTTTGAGTTCTTAGTGATGTCATTTGGGTTGACCAATACTCCGACAACATTTATAGACTTGATGAATAGGGTGTTCAGGTAGTATTTGGATCTCTTCATAAATGTGTTAATTGATGACATTTTGGTTTATTCAAAGAGAGATGGATCATGCTACTCACCTCTGTGTGGTGTTGCAGACCTTAAAAGAACAACTATTGTATGTCAACTTCTCTAAGTGTGAGTTTTGGTTGAATATTGTGACTCTCTTGGGTCATATTATTTTTAGCGAAGGGATCATGGTGGCTACGTTGAAGGTTTTTGGTAAAGATATAGCCTAGGACCACGACTCCATCCGATATTTAGAGCTTCTAGGTTTAGCTAGGTGTTATAGGCAGTTTGTGGAAAGCTTTTCCTTGATATCTGCTCCTTTGACTAAGTTGCCTCTATAGAACGTTAAGTTATCTTGGTCGGATGCTTGTGAAGGGAGATTTTATAATTTAAAGGATAAGTTGACTTCAGCTCCAATTCTGACTTTGGCAAAAAGCAATGATAGATTCGTGGTTTACTGTGATGTATCTCGGGTAGGTCTTGGTTATGTTTTGATGCGTCATAATAAGGTAATTGCCTATGCTTCCAAGCAGTTAAAGGTATATGAGAG
>JAPEIP010000006.1:139382589-139395282 GCA_026120095.1 Capsicum chinense | reverse complement strand
CCAATACTCCGACAACATTTATAGACTTGATGAATAGGGTGTTCAGGTAGTATTTGGATCTCTTCATAAATGTGTTAATTGATGACATTTTGGTTTATTCAAAGAGAGATGGATCATGCTACTCACCTCTGTGTGGTGTTGCAGACCTTAAAAGAACAACTATTGTATGTCAACTTCTCTAAGTGTGAGTTTTGGTTGAATATTGTGACTCTCTTGGGTCATATTATTTTTAGCGAAGGGATCATGGTGGCTACGTTGAAGGTTTTTGGTAAAGATATAGCCTAGGACCACGACTCCATCCGATATTTAGAGCTTCTAGGTTTAGCTAGGTGTTATAGGCAGTTTGTGGAAAGCTTTTCCTTGATATCTGCTCCTTTGACTAAGTTGCCTCTATAGAACGTTAAGTTATCTTGGTCGGATGCTTGTGAAGGGAGATTTTATAATTTAAAGGATAAGTTGACTTCAGCTCCAATTCTGACTTTGGCAAAAAGCAATGATAGATTCGTGGTTTACTGTGATGTATCTCGGGTAGGTCTTGGTTATGTTTTGATGCGTCATAATAAGGTAATTGCCTATGCTTCCAAGCAGTTAAAGGTATATGAGAGAAATTATCCTACTCATGATTTAAAGTTGTTGGAGATTATGTTTGATTTGAAAATATGGTGGCATTATTTGTATGGTGTTCACATGGATATCTTTTCTAATCACACGAGACTTTACTATATGTTCATTCAGAAAGAGCTTAATCTTAAGTAGAGAAGATGGATCGAGCTTCTCAAGGATTATGATATGAGTTTTTGTAATCTCCTAAGTAAGGATAATATGGTTGCTGATACTCTTAGCAGGTTATGCATGGGTAGTTTGGCTCATATGGTGGAAGGCAAGTGGGAATTGGTGAAGGATATTCACCGCTTAGCTAATCTTAGAGTTTGTCTCTTGGACTCTAAGAATGGTAGTGTGATGGTGCAATAAGTGGTTCGATCATCTTTTGGAGCAAAGATTAAAGAGAAGTAAGTGTTGGATCCTATCTTAATTAAAATAAAGAGTGACGTTGGCATGAAAAAGGTAGTGGTGTTTGAGATAACTAGTGATGGTACTTTACAGTACCAAGGGAGGTTGTGTGTTCTTGATGTTGCTGGGTTACGGTAAAGGATTTTGGCTGAGGTGAATGAGTCATTCTATGTTGTTCATCCTAACTCGATGAAGATGTATCATGACATTAATAAGATCTATTGGTGGAGCGGTATAATGAGAGATATGGTTGACTTTATAGACATATGTATAGTGTGTCAATAGGTTAAGGTTGAGCACATAAGGCTATGAGGGTTGTATTAAGAAATTGATCTGCTCGAATGGAAGTGAGAAGTGATCAATATGGATTTCATTATCGCTCTTCCTCGGTCTTGAAACCAATTTGATTCACTTTGGATCATATGGATAGGATGGCTAAGTTTGTGCATCTCTTGCCAATGTGGACTACTATTTTAGTGGAGGATTATGCGAAGCTGTACCTTCAAGAGATTTTGAAGCTATGTAGGGTGCCTGTCATAATTATTTCTGATCGTGGTAGGCAGTTTATATCTTATTTTTGGTGGTCTTTCCAAAAAAGGTTGGGGACTAAGGTTAGTTTGGATACTTTTTTTCATTTGTTGTCTAATAGGCAAACAGAGAGAACTATTCCGACATTGGAAGATATACTTTGAGACTGTGTGATTGACTATGGTGGCAATTTGGTTGAGCATCTATCTTTGGTGGAGTTTGCTTACAACAGTAGCTACCATTCGAGTATTAGTATGGCTCCTTTTGTGGCGTTGTATGGTAGGAGATGTAGATCTCCTATTAGTTTGTTTAAGCTTGGTAAGGTGGACATGTTTGGCCTAAATTTTGTTTATCAATCAATGAAGAAGGTCAAGGTGATTCAGGATAGGCTTAAGGTTGCACAAAGTTGCCAAAAGTCCTATGTGGATGTTTGATGTAAAGACTTGGAGTTTGAGGTTGGGGATAGGGTGTTCTTCAAGGTATCTCCTATGAAGGAAGTGGTGCAATTTGGAAAGAAGGGGAAACTCAGTCCTCGATTTATTGGTCCTTATGTTCTTTTGTGAATGGTTGGCAATGTTGCTTATGAGTTAGAGTTTCCATCTAGCCTAATTTTGGATCATCCAGTCTTTCATGTTTCAATGTTGAGGAAATGTCTTGGAAATCCTTCTTCGGTTGTTCCTTTAGAGGGATTGTGTATTTTGAATTCTCTATCTTATGAAGAAGTCTTGATTGAGATATTAGATAGGCAAGTTCGTCGGTTGTGGACCAAAGATGTGGCTTTGGTTAAGGTTCTATGGCAGAACCATAAGGTAGAAGAAGCTACTTGGGAAGGGGAAAAAGATATAAAGTCTAAGTTTCCACATTTGTTTTCTGCTCCTGGTATTTATGCAGAAGGTATGTGTTCTTCAACACATCTTAATTTTTTGAGTTTGTTAAAGGAAAGATTAACATCTTTGCCTCTTTGTTTTCAAACTTTGTTAAAGTGATGTTTGATAATGCAAATGACTCTATGAGTGGTTACCCCTACCTTGTCCGTCATTCGGGGATGAATGTTCCTAGTGGGGGAAACTGAAATATCTTGGGTTTTAACCCTTAGAATAATTTCCTAGAATTCTGTTCTCTGAACCTAATATGACTTATGGGTACAAGCCGTATGTTGGGGGTACCGGTAGTGTGGTCCTGTCGTATGCTGACCAGCGTTTGTTGGTGGGATAGTTCTTGTCACTCGAATAGGTTTGAATTAGGGGCATGACTCATAGGTCTTGGTACGATTCATATCAAGGACTTATATGATGGGCAGTGTTTGATCCTCCTGGTATTTCATTCTCCTAGGGATATGGGTCATTGGTACGGATCATATACTGTGTTTACAACATTGTTGGATGAGTCATATACTGGACAGTATTTGATCCAAGTGTTGAGGCTTGGATATGAGTGATGGGTACCAATCATATAAGAGGGTATGACTTGTATGGGTCAGTTGTATCCTTATGATAGGTTTTTATGGTATTTAAGTTGGGGTATTCTGAATATTTCCCTACTTATCCTAATTAGGACCCATGACTTTTAATATACTTAAGAGGTTATTTACCCTATTATTCTATTCATTAACACTTAGAAACTATTCCAAAACACTCCATAATTCTCATAAGAGATTTTGGGGCAAGAAGGCTAGGGTTTCATCTTGAGGATTGCTTTGAGGCTTGCTCGGATGATTTCTTACTATCAATTCTTTGGTATAAGGCAGTATTCTCTTCCCTCTTTGTTATTTATACTTAAAGCAAGGTTTATATGGTTGATTTCATGGTTTTACTATTTCATGATTATGGTTTCCAACTCTTATTTGGTGGTTTTGATGTTAAATGCTTGGTCATGGTTTCTTATGGTTTTAATTATTCTTTGATATGCATTAATGGTGGTTTTGGACAATTGGATTGCATAGTAATGGTCTTTGAAATCGGTTTTGGTTATCTTATACCCCCAAGATTTTTGATAAAATGCTTACAAAGATATGTTTATTGCATTGACTTCATTTAATGAAACTCTTGCATGTTTTAAACTTAGTAAAGGAATTATGCATGGTTTAAATAGTTTGAAAATGATAAAAGGCTAAATGGTTATGCTTCTGGAGAACATGTAAGTCTCCCAAGTCATTTATTATGGTTTATGAAAAGGGCACTAGAAAGTTCTTTTAACCTAAACGGTTTGGCTATAGATATTACTTGCATGTAATGGGTTGGTATAACGATACCACTAATATTGTCCTTGGTTAGTAAAATGGAAAATGAATTTAGTTGTTTATTTGAAAACAATTTTAATTTGTCACTAATGGCGAGGTATGTAGCAAAGCCATGGAAGGTGGTGGTCCAAGGGGGACCAAAACTGGAAACTCATATTTGCCTATATAAGTATTGGTCTTAGTGTACTGTGTGCATGATATCACCCTACTGGGGGATGTACTAGTCATCCCATTGGATATTTCCCTAGTCGTGCAGCTACACTCACTAGGCCCTTTCAATAGGGGGAGCTGAACTTGTTTCGCTCTTGGGTGGTTTGGATGGCCAAGCTACACAACCCAGGTAAAGATTTTCAATGCATGCTAAACCCTATTCCCTTTTCGGGAACTTATGTATATGTATGGCTGTAAGCAGTATGGATGGTTTTACTTGGTTTTACAACTGGCATTTATTTATCCTTATCCAGAGATTCATACTAGCAGTCATACAATAACCCTATCTACTGGAGGTTGTATACCCGCACTATGCAGGAATCGAGCATTCTACTCCTCCTATCTAGCACGCAAATTTGGTATAAGAATTTGGACTGAAGTGGTGAGCTTTTATCCTTTTAGAAGGCATCATTTCTTGTTATGAATTTCTTTAGACACTTTTTCTTTATTTTGAATATTCATTTTGGCCATGGTTGCGGCATGTCCCAACTGAATTTGTTTACCTTTTCGAATAGAGGCTTTATGGTACTTTTAGGGGTTGGTATGGGCGGGATCGATATTTGTACTTCACTTGGCATCAGTTTTGGTGTTGGGGCTTACAACCTTGGAGGATATTGTTAGTTGTTCCATCATACTATATTTTGGGATTGATATCTTATTATGGTTTGGTATTCTCTTTGATCGTGGCCTAGTTTATGGCCTACAGTTTTGTTTGGTATGGTTAGATGGTTGGTTTGGTATGGGTGGACTCTGTTTTATCACGATTGTGACCTTGTCCTAGAGTCGTAATGAGAATATTTATGTTATATTGTTATATGTTTGAAATTCAGTCTATATAAGGGTAGATATAGGTGGTTGGGTTGGGTAACAGGGGGCCGTCCCTAGACCTGGTTGGACTTCGGGTGCCCATATGACAAAGCCTGGGGATGGGTTGTGTCAGAGTATCAACTCGATGCCCCTATCTTTGTTTTACAAGTTTGGACTGGGAAAGCTGAGATCGAGCACTATGATACTTTAATTGGTAAACCAGACACTAGCCGATCTCAAATGAGTCATAGAGGATGTTCATATCAAGGTTGGTAAGTTTATCATTCCTGCTGACTTGATTGTTTTAGATTTGTAGGTTGATGAAAGAGTGTCAGTCATATTGGGATGTCTATTCTTGGTGATGGGAGGGGCTTTAATAGATGTGAGAGAGGGCACACTCACAATGAGGCTAGATGGTGAAGAGGCAGTTTCCAAAGTGTACCAACCATTCAACTCACTATCCCATTATAAATATTTATTTCTGTACTTTTAAGTATACTTTGGGGACAAAGTAGATTTTTAAGTGTGGGGTAAGGAAATTCGAATTCTTAGGAGTAATTTTAAAATTTTTGTGTTAGGAATAGTTGGATGTTCATGTTGGTGCTATATTTGATGATATAATGAAAGTGTTTTGGTTGTAAAGGGCATGTTGATTATGGGAATTACTACTTTTAGACTTCTAGGCTCATGATTATGACTCTTATACTTGTTGGCTTAATTTTGAATTCATGCTATTGTTTGGTTGAGAGTCTATGATGACCCCACTAGAGTTGAGCATGTGCCATGTGGGTGTGAGGTGTTTTTATATTCCTTATTGCATTTGATGCTAGAACTTGTCTGGTGTTTGTGCAAATGAAATAAGGAGTGTGGGTTTATGAGATGATATAGGCATTTCTTGGATAGCCATGTTTCATACTCTTTTTTGACCTACCATTGTGCATAATCCTAGTTAGCCGCATTGAGCCTTTAGCTTATTTTTTGGTAGCCTCATTTGTAGCCTAATCCCTTCTTTGATTGACCTTAATTTGATCCAAAGCTCCTAAGCGCTTCAAATTAAAAATTATTTGACTTGAGGAGTTGAAAGTAAAGTAGGATAAAGGGGAAAATAAAGCCCCAAAGTAATAGTTATTAATGTGTGAAATTGATGTATTTTGATTGGGAGTAAAAGAATAAAAGGTTGTTCAAATTGAATAATATGTACTTAGAGAATACTCCCACCATAGTGTATGTGAATGAGCTAGATGAGAGACGGGGTAAAACAAAAGATGTGCAAAGGTAGTAGAGGTGGAAGTTGATTGTTAGAGATTTGTCTTAATTGTATAATGTGATGTATTAAAGTGCCTAGTGAAGGTAGTCATTATTCTTAGTCAAAATAGTTCCTACGCATGTCTTAGCCTACATTAAAACCCTTTAACACCTATTTGATCGTAAGCTTCATCATTCTAATATTTGTGGAGAACTGCATTAAGGGAAAGCTTGTAGTCATCTTGTGTAACTTGTGAATTCTTTGTGAGAGTAAGCGCAATGTGATTCTTGTACCCAATTTGTAATAAATGGCATAATTTTGAGTGCTTATGGGTAACTCTCTTACTATTAGGGAACATTTTTTATGATACTTGGGTGATTCATATGATGTCTTTTATTGAGCAATGTGCATGAGTTTGCCTACTTAGTTCTTGAGGCTAGGATGTTTTCGAGTAGTGTTCATGAACTTCCAATTGTGTATACAAATGCTTAGTCTAGAAACTTGCATTTTGTGTAGTCATTATAGTATTAGCTTGAGTATCTTTCTTGTAGTATAAGTTTATAGTCTCCTCTTCTTATGATGCTTCGAGTAAAGACTTGTTCGAGGACGAACAAGGCTTTACGTGTGGGGTGGTGATCTAAGGTGGATTTATGCACCTCAGTGTTATTATCCTAGCTTATTTAGCCTTGTTTTGAGGAAAAATTATTTTATGAATTTGTTAATAATGATATAATTTAGCATCTAAGTGTTTAAGTAAGTTATTACAATGTTAAAGGTGTCTTCCAAACAAGTTCGTACTTAATTTGGTCACTTAGAATTCAATCGAGAAAACTAGTGTTACTAGCTTGAGCTTGGTGTTGGTCTAGTTGATATCGATGGGTTTTAACATGTGTAAAGTATCTAAGGTTATTATTTTATAATTGTTTGTGTAGAAACCTTTTTACAATGTGAAAAGTGAAACAGAATCAAGCAAAGAGTCAAAACTAAGTGAAAGGTCAAAAATGGCAAAACTAGTATTCTTAGCTTAAGTTTCTAGTTCGTCATCTTGGATGTTGTGCTGTATTGAGCTCTAATTTGTTGTGTTTAATTCAATATTATTCTTGGTTAGTTGATTACTAAGATATATAAATGATATAAAATCTTTAAATCAAGTGGAAAAAACACAAAAGGGATTGCAATGGATCAAGAAAAGCACAAGACTAGATTTGACATGAAATGGACACCTAGGATGTCCATGGTGTATCACGGACAAAACAAAATGACATAGGGAGATTCCCATACATATAGAGATTCTGAAGGGACCCAAAATAGTGTGTCTTTGTGATAATGTCTCGTGGAGGAGGTATACGCAGTAAATTAACCCCCCGATGCGGTGCAGTGTAAAAATCAACAGTTTTGTCCTCCTATAAATAGGACACTTAAACATAATGCTAGGGACCTGGGATGGTTTTGAAACTTGTAGGGAAGCTGGAAAACACTTCAATTAGGGTTTTTGTTCTTTTACTTTTGTTTTTAATGGATTTTAACATGTATTTATTCATATTGATTAGGGTTATGACTATTAGTGGCTAAATGCCCTCTTTACGGGGTTAAGGCCAAGAACATGTTTAGTATTTCATTGAATTGAATAAGTTTTGATTTATTATCACATTTAGTTATTTATTTATCCTTGTTATAACTCTTTTAAGGATTATCTACCCTTAGAATACATTCATTATCGACTTTGTAAGACCAGGAGGGGGAATAAGAAGATAGAACGTGGGGGTAAAAAGAGCAAGGTTCTTATTTTTTATAAAATAAAGAATTTTAATTACTGAATAGGATAGGGATATACCAAGAAGCCTTGTTTGGTTCACTTGCTGGATAATAGCTTCATGCATCTAATTGGATTATTGCATCCCTGCTCAATGATGTAGTTGTAATGTCCAAGTTAGGTAGAGGATTAGAGGTAAGGAGACCATGATCATACTATGAACCCTGAAAATCAACAACCACGAAAAGTAAGCTAACTAATCAAGTTCAATAGCGTAGAATGATTGTTTGCAGAGACTTAACCATGTCTGTATCATTTGATTGTCGAAGAACTTTACTATTATGCATTATTTATTTTACTTTCAGTTATATTCATTAAACTCTTTTGGTTATGAATTGCATCAATTTAATCTTAATAGTTAAACTTGAATTAAATAGTTGTTAAAAGTAAGTCCCTGTAGGATCAATATTTGACTTTATTTAAGGCCACTGTATTACTTTGTGAGACCATGTATACTTGTGTGTGCGCTTGGGCGCAACAAAGCTTAATAATTTATCTGGACTTCCAGTGACCCCTTAAAAGTCACTTGGAATCTCATATATGCAAAAGAACTACTCTACCCTATCAAATCAGGTGTTCTGGACACAATGGCATAGTCAAAATTTTCACTCGAGGTCATTTCAATGAAAGGTGGGACCCACACCCACTTTCTATTTTTCTTAACTCTTGGCTAATAGACTAAAATGAGTTTGAAAGTCTTAAAACCCAAACTAAGGGTCCATCTAGCCTAAAATCGATGTTCCAAAGCTATTGGAACTGTCAGAATTTTCACACAAGGTTGTTTGACAAAAGTTTTTGCCCAATAGCCTATTTGAACCAGCAAAGACTTCAAACTAGAGAACTGACTCTAAAAACCAAATGAACTTCCCAGTAAACAAACTGTCAGTTCCAGCAAGTCATAAATGACTTGGGGTAGCTATAGGAAAGCTCTAAACCATAAAAATGAGTGATAATACAGAAAATGACCTACAGGGTCATTAGAATATTCACTACTAAAAGAACTTTTGTTTATAAAAGTAAAGGATTCGAATGTACCTGAAGCCTTAAATAGGTGAGAATTTTGGGTCTGAATCTCTCTCTGATCTCCCAAGTAGCCTCCTCTACTGGGTGGTGCCTGTATTGAACCTTGGTTACTATAATCTCTCTAGTGTGCAATCGCCTGACATCACTTACCAAAATATGTATAGGATCCTCTATAAAGTTCAACCATTCATCAACTAAATTGAGCCCCATCTAAGAACATGGGAAGGGTCAGGAATGTCGCATCATAGAAACGTAGAAAATTGGCTGGACAACAAAAAATCTGGGGTGCAATGTTAACTCATAATCCATCTCACCAACTGTACAAAGAATCTCATAGGGTATAATATATTTGAGGTGACTTGTCTTTACTTCCAAACCTCATCACATCCTTTACGGATGATACATGGAGAAATACTCAGTCACCAAGTCAAAATCTCAAGACATGAAGTCTATGATCTATATAAGCCTTTTGCCTACTCTAAGCTACCCTTCATTTGTCTTAAATCACCTTGACTCTATCCAACGATTCTTGAAGCATGTATGTACCATGGGGACTAATCTCAGAAGCCTCAAACCATCCAATTGGAGAAAAACATTACCTACCATATAAATCCTCAAAAGGTGCCATCTCAATATTTGAATGATAGTTATTGTTATAAGCTAACTCTTCCAAAGCTAAGTGTTTCTCCCACTGACCTAAAAAATCTATAACACAAACGTGGAGCATATCCTCGAGAACCTGAATATTTCATTCCAACTGCCCATCCGTCTGGGGTGGAAAGTTGTGCTAAGATCCACCTGAGTACCCAACTAGTCCTAAAAAGCTCTCCAAAATCTAGAAGTGAACCATAAACCCTAATCTAAAATAATAGATACAGGCATACCGTGCAAATAGATTATCTTACTAACATAGATACGGGCTAACCTCTTGACACTGAAGGACATCTGAATAGGAATGAAATGTGGAAAATTTTTCAACCAACCAACAATGACTCAAATACCATTGGAACCACAAGACGTACAAAGAAAACCACTAAAGAACTCTATGGTAATCCATTCCCATTCAAGTCGTGAATGGGCAACCTCTAAATCAAGCCATCAGGTCTCTAATGCTCGAACTTCACCTGCTGACAACATAGGCAATAAACTATAAAGTCAACCATATCTCTCTTCATACCACTCCACCAATAATGTTGCCTCAAATTTCTATACATCTTGGTTGTACATGGTTGAATAGAATGTATAGATCTATGAGCCTAATGTAATATTGACTGAATCAAGCCATCAACTCTTAAATGCAACTATCAAATCTCAAATATCCTTAGAATATATGGTAGCCCTCTTGGACTATCCACTTAACACCTAATCATAGATGATGTGAAGTTTCTTATCCTCAAGCTGGCGACCCCAAATCTACTCAAAAAGTGAAGACCTCACCTCAACACTAGCAAGAATCCTTCTAGGGTTTAAATATCAAGTTGCATCATCAAGTTTGGTAAGGACTGAATATCTCGTCCCAACAACTCTGAGATATTGAAATACAATCCAAGCTACCCGTACTCACCGCTTTTCATCTTAAGGCATCTGCTACAATGTTTGCCTTTCCTAAATAATACAAAATAAAGATGTCATAATCCTTAAACAACTCTATCCATGTATGCTTTCTGTAGTTAAGCACTTTCTGGTTCATCAGATGCTGAAGACTATGATGATCCATAAAGATCTCACCATGCATGCCATAAATATAATACCTCCACATCTTAAGTACAAAAACTACCACTGCTAACTCTAAATCATGAGTGGGGTAGTTTCACTCATGAACCGTCAATTTCCTAGATGCATAAGAAATAACTCAACCCTACCGCATTACAACACAATCCAAACTAACACTAGAAGCATCACAATACACAATGAATACCTCACCCTCAACAGGAAGAGCAAAATAGGAGCTTAAGTGAGAAACCTCTTGATCTTTCAAAAGCTCGACTCATACTACTCGGATTATCTAAAATGAATCTCTTTCTGAGTCAAACTGGGCATTGGAACCATAATGGTAGCAAAAATTTGAAGGAACCGCCTGTAGTAGCTAGCCAAATCAATAAAGCTATGAACTTTAAATAGGGATGTAGGTCTGACCCACTCACTAATAACCTCAATATTTTGTAGGTCTACCATAATCCATTCCTTAGACACCACATTCAAGAGAAACGCCACCTACTGAATCCAAAACTCATACTTAGAGTATTTGGCAAGAATATATGATCTCTCAAAGTGTGGAGCACAATCCTTAAATACCACATATGTTTCTCTCTACTTCTCCAATACACAAGGATGTCATCAATGATCATGATCATAAAGGAATCCAAATAAGGTTTGAACACACGGTTCATCAAATCCATAAATGCGATTGAGGTGTTATACAACCTAAAAGACATCACTAGGAACTTAAAATGACCATAATAGGTCCTAAAGGCTATATTTGGGATATAATTAGCCCAAATCTTTAAATAATGGTAATTGAACCTCAAATCAATCTTATACAACACTACTGCACCTAGAAGCCGGTCAAGCAATCATTTATACGAGGCATAAAATACCGGTTCTTTACCATCACCTTGGTAAGCTACATAAAATCAATACGCATATGCATGGAACTATTCTTATTCTTCATAAACAACATAAGAGCTCCCCAAGAAGATCCTAAAGTTAAGAATTTAACTCCTTATGCTTGGAAGGAGCCATACAGTAAGGTTCCATAGAAATAGGTTGGGTGCCCGACTTAAGATTAATAAATAAATCAATATCACATAGGAGGAAGTCCACATAGATTGGTAGGGAAAACATCAAGAAACTCATAAACTATAGGAACAAATTCAAGTGATGGCCTCTCCAAACTAATATCATAAATATAAGTAAGATAAGACTCACAAACCCTTAAAATAAGATTCCTACAATAATTATAGGAAATAATGCCCTTTTTTCTTTCAACTAACCGCTCTCTTCCACACAAGTGAGGGTATACCAAGTATAGATAAGGTAATGATCTTGGAAAAATAATCAAGGACTGCTTGATTTTGGGATAGCTAGTCCATGCCTAGAATCATATCAAAATCTACCATGTCTAATATAATAAGATCATCATGAAAATCAACCTCTTAAACTGTTGCAACATCTGATTTGAAAAGCCAATCCACTATTAAAGAATCACCTACGACAGTCGATATACATAATACCTTGATAATAAGTCCCAAGATAACTCTAACTGTAGAGAATAATAAGCATACTCAAAGGAATAAGTGGATCCTAAATTAAATAAACCAAAAGTCGACTGATGGTACACCAAGATCAAAGCTGTGATAACAATATTAAAATACTCAATCCCGGGTCTAGAAGGTTCTACAAACAACTGACCATGTCATCCACCTGATTAGTCTCCTAACTAATCTCTTGTCTTTCTTACATAAAAACCTTTACGAGCATCCTGGGGACCATTATAATAACTATGCTTACCACCTCTAGCTGTAGGTGAAACTTCTCTAAAAGGTGTAACACTTTGAACTGAAGGAATGATCGCCCTACTATTGGAGCGCTATCTAAAAAATGATCAAAAGCCCCATTATAAGAACATGCCACAAGTGTCATACAAAAACTAAAAGATTAAGCAGACCCAAAAGAACCACTATGACTAGAATAACTAAAAGACAAATCTCTAGAAGATTAACCACTACCCAGTCTTAGAAGAACACCAAAGATAGATTGAAATCCATCATAAATATAAACTCAGGCCTGAGCAGCTATACTAGACTGACCTTAATG
>JAPEIP010000006.1:139350510-139382489 GCA_026120095.1 Capsicum chinense | reverse complement strand
CTGTTGCAACATCTGATTTGAAAAGCCAATCCACTATTAAAGAATCACCTACGACAGTCGATATACATAATACCTTGATAATAAGTCCCAAGATAACTCTAACTGTAGAGAATAATAAGCATACTCAAAGGAATAAGTGGATCCTAAATTAAATAAACCAAAAGTCGACTGATGGTACACCAAGATCAAAGCTGTGATAACAATATTAAAATACTCAATCCCGGGTCTAGAAGGTTCTACAAACAACTGACCATGTCATCCACCTGATTAGTCTCCTAACTAATCTCTTGTCTTTCTTACATAAAAACCTTTACGAGCATCCTGGGGACCATTATAATAACTATGCTTACCACCTCTAGCTGTAGGTGAAACTTCTCTAAAAGGTGTAACACTTTGAACTGAAGGAATGATCGCCCTACTATTGGAGCGCTATCTAAAAAATGATCAAAAGCCCCATTATAAGAACATGCCACAAGTGTCATACAAAAACTAAAAGATTAAGCAGACCCAAAAGAACCACTATGACTAGAATAACTAAAAGACAAATCTCTAGAAGATTAACCACTACCCAGTCTTAGAAGAACACCAAAGATAGATTGAAATCCATCATAAATATAAACTCAGGCCTGAGCAGCTATACTAGACTGACCTTAATGCTGATATGGCTGGAGCAGAGGGTACCTACCTTAATAACCACTGCCTCTAAACCATGATATAGTATTGCTCCCACTGAAACTACCCTAATACCATAGACTCTTATTGCTACCCCCCTTGGGCATTATAATGCATCTCCTTCATAACTTGAGCATGATAAAAAACCCCAGCAAAAGTCCTACCCATAATAACCAAACTCTGTGTAGACATACAAAGAGGAAGTCTTAATCCTCGAATAAAGAAATGAACCCTCTTATACTTGGTAGTTAAAATAGAAGTAGCATGTCCAGCCAAAACATGAAATCAAGCCTCATACTCTAAAACATCTATAGAGCCCTGCTCCAACTCAAGAACTAATCCCTAAGATAATCCCTAAGACTGTGAGACATATACTTCTCTAAGAATATCTCATAGATTTAAGTCCATATAATTAGGGAAAAAATAGCTGGCCTTGAATCAAAATGAACTCTCCACCAATATTGAGCTGCTAAGTCCAAATAAAAAGTAGTGCAATCTACACCATTAGCCTCACTATGCCCAAATTATGAAGCCTATCCTCATAAGCAATCAAGAAATCATAGGCATCCTATCTGGTGCACCAGAAAACCTAGGCAGAGCTAATCTTAAGAACCAACCCAATATCTTCTTCTTCTTAAAAGGAATAGTAGGTTAGAAAACCACTGGCTGAGTGACTACCCACTAGGAAACCACTGAAAATACCTTGGCTTTTGACCCTTAGAATATTTTTTAAGTTTGAACCTTTGGAAAACATATGACTTGGGGGGTTTTAAGGGTCCTCAACTTGTATGATAATCATATGGTTTGATTGGTTCCTGTCTAAGGTATGAATGGACATTATACTAGTCGTATGTTAGGGTACGAGAAGTATAGTGCCAAATCATATGATGTCCTATATCTATCCTAGATTATTTTACCTAGGGTATAGTTTGAGGGTACTAGCCATATGGTATGGATATGACTTAGGCAAGGGGAGTCATATAGTGGACAGTGTGTGATGTCTAACATTCTATCTAGGGTACGAGTGGTGTGTACCATTCGTATATTATGGGTATGAGTTAAGGAGGGAGTCACACCCTTTTGCAGTGATTTTTATAGTTTAAGTTAGGGGTATTCTCGACATTTTCCACCTTAACCTATTTTGAACGCATGACCTAAAACACTATTGGGACATTATTTACCCTAGTATTCTCAATCATAAACACCTTAAACACTCTCAAATCTCTCTCAATCTTTTGGTTCATGAAAGAGGTTAGGGTTTTCTTAAATCAACCCAATTAAGGGCTTTCAATAGCAAATCTTTTTTCTTATTTAGTATCTAAGTCATGTTACTCATCCCTCATTGTTAGTTTAACTAAATTCATGTTTTAGTGAATGGTTTTCATGGTTTAATTATGGGTATTATTTGGTTTTGAGTTGTATGTTGGGAGGTTTTGGTTGTTCATGAATGAATATTTTTTCCCATGTTTTTATTATGGTCTTCATGTTAAAAATTGTGGGTTTGAACAAGTGGTTTTATGGAAATGATCAATTGGTCCTTAGTTTTTGGTTTGGTAACTATATGCTCTCAACATGTTTGTTAAAATACCTATAAGAATGGTTTTGTCACATAGAAACTATTACATTGCATAATAAGGTTATGGAACCTAAATTGGTTTAAATGGTTTTAAATGATTTGGTAATGCCTTGGTGGCCAAGGTTTTGGTAAATCTGAAATCATGTAGGGTACATAAGAATCCCCTAAGTCTTGGATAACAACATTGGTGGCAAGCTATAGTCGGTATAACGATACCACTGTACTATGCCTTGATAATTAACTCTGAAATTTGTGGTGTGGTTATGTGCTAAAGGTTTTAATTCGGTAATAATGGCAGGTTGTGATAGCTAACTCTAAATATGTGAGTCCAATAGATAGACACTGGAAACTCATGTTTGCCGATATAAGAGTTGGTCATGGTGACCATATAATTGTGGGGTACACGAGAATCCCTTAATTTTATAATTATATAATGTATCATGGGGGGTAAAGGGTACACAAGAATCCCCTAACTGTATAATATCTCCGATTCATGCGGCTACATACACTAGACCCATTTAGGGGTAACACTGGACTCATATAGCCCGTGGGTGTGTTTAGGGCGGTCAAGCTACACAACCCAGGTTAATTTTTTGAATGCATGCTAAACTAAGTTCCCTTTCTAGGCATGGTATACATGTATATATGTATGTGATTGCATATGGTTATTTACCTTTGTTTAGGATGATGGCATTATTTTATTCTTACTTCTGAGTACATGCTAGAATTCACCCACTAACCCATCTTCGGGTGTTGTATTCCCACGCAATGTAGTAATCATCCATACTACTCTTTCTATTTCATAACATCGATTCGGGGACAATATTATGTTGGATTAATGTGACAAGCTTTCATACTCTAGAAGGCTTCATTTTATGTTATAGACATCTCTACATACTTTTATTATTTCCTTGACTCTAGTTTTTGGTTATGGTCGGTGGCATGTCCCGACCAGATATTGTTTCAATTTTAGATAGAGGCTTTCTTACACTACTTTGGGTTGGAAAAAGTGGTATCAATTTTGGTGTCAGCCTTGGCATTGTTATTTGTATTGGTGTTGACACTGCTTAATTATTTTTGATTTATGATTTTTTCATTTTGTTATGTTATATACATAGATTTCATCTGATATCAGGTGTAGGGTTATTGTGGTAAGGTTTTAGGGGTGGTCTCCAATCCTGGTTGGGCATGAGGTACCTGACACGACTAGGCCTTGGTTTGGATTGAGTAAAGTCTCTTTTTAGGGTGTGTAGCATGCTACACTCATAAGAGTAAGGCTACGAGTCATTTAGGAGTATTTCTCTTATGTACTATTATTAAGCTGTAAAGTCTAAGTCCTGAAATGTTCTCTAATTTTTGTTTGTTTGCTTTTCAGATCATGCCTCAATTTTTTGAAGCTCATAGAAAATCCTCTATCCCAATTAGGGCCAATGTTGATTGGACACACGCTACTCATGAGAACTATTCTGGGTCTACAGAACCAGTTTTTAATTATTCTAGAATTCTGTTAGTTCTCTCTAGTTTTTCTCAAACTTCTAAGGTTGAAGTAACGGATGTTGATATTTTCCAATCCATCCATATGTTGGCATAATGGTAGATACTCATTTTGAGTATGATGTTCCTATTACTCCATCTTCTAAGGCCACAAGGGTTGGCTAATTCAAGAGGTTGAACCCTCAGACCTCTATGGGTGTTAAGGTTGAGAAAGATCCTCAAGGTTTTTTGGATGAAATAGAAAATATTTTTTGAGTTATACATGCCATGAATGTGGAGGTCATGGAGTTTTTTTCCTACCAGCTGAAGGATATGGCCTACCAATAGTACAAGGAATGGGAGCAGTTAAGGGGTGATGGTGCTGAGTCATCCTTGTGGGAGGATTTCCAATGCTTTTCTAGACCGCTTGTTTCCTTGAGAGTTGAGGGAGGCTAAGGAATAATAGTTTGTTAATTTGGAAAGAAAAGATATTAGTCAAGGAGTATGCCTTAAAGTTTTACCATTTATCTTGATCTGCTTCAGAGTTGGTTTCTAATATAAGGGCCTAAATAACAAATTTTGCTTCTGGATTATCCCGTGAGTTGATCCTTAAAAGTAAGGCTACCTTGTTAATCAAGGACATAGATATCTCCCAATTGGTTGTGTATATGCAATAGGTAGAGAAAGAGAAAAAGAAGTAGACTAAGTTACGAAAAGACAGGAATAGAAGGATGGCAGGGATGGTAGTAAGTGGCCCAAGAAGAAGTAGGGCAATTCTGGGTCTTACTCGACGGCTAGTGTTCCCTACCCATAGTCGTCAGGTAATAGACATTTCCATAGTGGCGACAACTTCAGGGCACAAGGTGCCTAATCTCAGGCTGATGGATCCCAGTTAGTTCTATGATATCCTTCCTATAGATTTTATGGTATATTGAATTAGGGTTTTTATGATGAGGGGAGACAGGTGCTTCAATTATAGTAATCCAAGGCATATGCTTAGCAACTGTCCTATTGGTAAGGTTGCTTCGGGCGGGAACAAGGTTCCAGTTGCTTCATCTTCTTCTTTGGTACCAAAAGGTGCACAATCTTATTTTGGTACTAATCAGAATCATTTTTATGCTTTCACTACTTGATAGGAGTCTAAGGCATTGCCTGATGTCGTGATTGGTATGTTGAAACTCTTTTCTCATGACGTGTACTATTTACTTGATCTGGGGTCCTCTCTTTCTTATGTGACTCCATTTGTGGTTGTGCATATTGGTTTTAGTCTGGAGTATGTTTGGACTCTTTTTCTATTTCTATCTTGGTAGGTGACTCAGTGATTACTCAAAGAGTCTATAGGGGTGTGTGGTATCTTTTGGTAGTAAAGAAACTTTGGTAGATTTGTTTGAATTAGATATGGTGGATTTTAATGTCATTTTGGGGATGTATTGGTTTCACTTGTGCTATGCTTCTCTAGATTGTCAGACACTTAAGGTTGTCCTTAATTTCCCTAGTGAGCCAGTTATTAAATGAGAGAGTGGTTCCCTAGCTCCTAAAGGAAGATTCATATCATATCTTAGATCTTGAAGATTAATCTCCGAGGGTTTTCTCTATCATTTATTCTGGGTTAAAGATTCTAACTCAGGTGGTCCTTCTTTGCATTCTGTCCTTGTGGTGAATAAACTCCCTAAGGTCTTTCCTGATGACCTTCCTAGTGTTCCTCCTAATAGGGAGATTGAGTTTGGTACTGATCTTGTTTCAGAAACCCATCCAATTTCTATTCCCCCTTATAGAATGGCTCTGAATGAGCTGAAGGAGTTTAAGAAGCAATTAAAGGATCTCTTAGATAAGGGTTTCATCCATCCTAGCGTGTATCTGTGGGGTAAACTAGTGTTATTCGTGCATAAGAAAGATAGTTCCCTTAGGATATGTATTGACTACCGATAGTTGAATAAAGAGACGGTGAATAATACATATCCTTTTCCAAGGATAAGATGATTTGATAGAGCACTTACAGGGTGCTAATTTTTTTAATAAGGTTGATCTTTAATTCGGATATCATTAGTTAAAGATTAAGGAGGATGATATCTCTAAGACTGCCTTTCAAAATCAGTATAGGCATTTTGAGTTTCTTGTTATGTTATTTGGTTTGTCCAATGCCCTGGCGGGATTCATGGATTTAATGAATAAGGTCTTATGTCCATTTTTGGATTCGTTTCTCATTTTTTTCATAAATAAAATTTTGGTGTACACTAATAGTGAGGTAGATCATGTGAATCACCTCCGCATTGTACTGCAGACCTTGAAGGAGCATCAGTTGTATGCCAAATTCTCAAAATATGAATTCTAGTTGAATGCTATCACTTTTTTGGGTCACATCATTTCTAGTTAAGGGATCATGGTGGATCCACAAAAGGTTGTAGTGGTGAAGAAGTGGCCTAGACCTACGACTCCAATAGCATTCAAAGTTTTTTGGGTGTAGCAAGTTACCATAGGAGGTTTGTGGAATGTTTTTTGATAATAGATGCCTTGTTGACTAAATTAACTTAGAAAAAGGCAAAGTTCTTATGGTCTGATGCTTGCGAGAGGAGTTTCAAAAAGCTAAAGGATAAGCTAACTCTGGCTCTAATTTTGACTTTTCCTAAGGCAATAATGGGTTTGTGGTCTATTATGATGCATCCCATATGGGACTTGGTTGTGTTCTGATGCAATATGGAAAGGTGATACTTATGCCTCTGGATGGTTAAAGGTACATGAGAGGAATTATGTAACTCACAAGTTGGAATTATTAGTTGTGGTGTTTGCATTGAAAATTTGGTGTTATTATTTCTATGGAGTGCATGAGAATATCTTTTCTAATCGTAAAAACCTATAGTATATGTTTACTCAGAAAGAGCTTAACCTCAGGCAAATGAGATAGCTTGAGCTTCTCAAAGACTATTACATGAGTCTTTACTACTACCCAGGTAAAGCTAATGTAGTTGATGATACTCTTAGTAGGTTATCCAAGGGCAGTCTAGCTCATGTGGATAAGGAGAAGCGAGAGTTGGTGAAGGACATTCACCTTTTGGCTAACCTTGGAGTTCACCTCTTGGACTCTGAGGATGGTGATGTATTAGTGTAGTAAGTGCTGTGCTCATCTCTTGGTGCTAAAATCAAGGAGAAGTAGATGTTAGATCCTATCTTAATAAGGATCAAGGGTGACATTGGTGGGCAGAAGTTGATGGCCTTTGAGATTTATGGCAATAGTACTTTGAGGTATAAAGGGAGATTATGTGTTCCCGAAGTTGATGGTTTGTCAGAAAGAATCTTGGTTAAGGCACATGAGTATCTATATGTTGTTCATCTTGGATCGACAAAAATGTATCATAAAATTATAGAAATGTATTGGTGGAACAATATGAAGAGGGATGTAGAGAATTTTGTGGCTAGGTGTATGGTGTTTCAACATATTAAAGTTTATCATATTAGGCCTAGGGGATTACATTAAGAAATTAAGTTGCCAGAGTGGAAGTGGTGAGGGATCAATATGGAATTCATAAGTGATCTTTCTCGGTCTCGGAGTCGGTTTGATTTGGTGTTGGTCATCATGGATAGAATGACAAAGTTTTCTCACTTTTTGCCAGTGAGGACTAATTTTTTGGCAAAGAATTATGCAAGGTTGTATCTTCATGAGATTATGAAGTTGTTGGGGTGCCAGTTTCTATTATCTCTAATAGTGTTACAAGGTTTACATCTCACCTTTGGTGGTTATTCCCGAAAGGTTTGGGGACTAAGGTTAGTCTTAGTACTGCTTTTCACCTGCAATCGGATGGGCAAGCAGAAAAGACTATTCAAACATTAGAGGTTATGCTTTATGCTTGTTTGATTAACAATGGTGGTAGTTGGGATGGGCATTTAACTCTTTTGGAGTTTGCTTATAATAATAGCTACCATTATAGCATTGGGATGGCTCTATTTGAGGCCTTGTATGGTTTGAGGTTAGGTATCCTATTGGGTGGTTTGAGGTTTGTGAGGTGGAGATGTTTTGCCTAGGCTTAGCTCACCAGGCTTGGAGAATGTAAAGGGATTCGAGATAGACTTAAGGAAACCCAAAGTTTCCAAAAGTCCTATGCAGACATGAGGTGAAGGGACTTAGAGTTTGAGGTTGGGGATAAGGTGTTCTTAAAGGTGTCTCCCATGAAGGGAGTGATCCAGTTTGGTAAAAAGAAAAAGCTCAATCCTCTATACATTGGTCTGTACTTGGTTTTAAGGAGGATTGGCAATATTGCATATGAGTTGTAGTGGCCTTCTATTATGAGCTCCATTCACCAGGTATTCCATGTTTCTATGTTGAGGAATTATGTGGGTGATCCATCACAAATTATGCCTATCAAGGATATTAGTATTTCAGATTCCCTTTCTTATGAGGTGATCCCAGTTGAGATTTTGGATCATCAGGTTCTTCAGTTGCAGACCAAAGATGTGGCTTCGATAAAGGTTCTTTGGAGGAACCATAGGGTTGAAGAAGCTACTTGGGAAGCAGAAGAGGACATAAAGCCCAAGTATCTGCATTTGTTCCCCGTTCCATAAATTCTTTCTTAATGTATGGGTTGTTCTTAATATCTGTGTTTTATGTCCTTGTTTTCTAGCATTGGTTAAATGGATGTTTGATGAAAATTATTGTGTTAAATCGTGCGTGTGCTTTTCTTACCTGTTATTTGCAGACGAATGATCCAATTAAGGGAGAATTGAAACACCTTCACATTTGACCTATAGAAAATTTCTTGAGTTTGAGCCTCTAGACATCATACGAATTGAGGGTACATATAGTATGATGTGGGTAAGGCTTAGGGTCCTTAACTAGTATGATATTAAGTGTGGTTTGGTTGGTTTTTGTCCAAGGTACTAATGGACATCACACTAGTCGTATGTTAGCGTACGAGAACTATAGTACCAAATAGTATGATGTTCTATGTCTAGCCTAGATGATTTTTCCTAGGGTACGATTTGAGGGTACTAGTCATATGGTATGGGTATAACTTAGGCATGGGGAGTCATATAGTGTACAGTGTATGATGTCCAATATTTTATCTAGGGTACAAGTCTAGGATACCACTCATATGTTGTGGGTACGAGTTAAGGGGGGGAGTCCTACCCTCCTGCTGTGATTATTACAATTTAAGTTCAGGGTATTCTGGATATTTGCCCTCTTAACCTTTTTTGACCCGATGACTCAAAACAATGTTGGGACTTTATTAACCGTAGTATTCTCAATCAAAAACACTTTAAACACACTCAAATCTCTATCAAGATTTTGGTTCATGAAAGAAGCTAGGGTTTTCTTAAAGTGATTTAATTAGGATCTTTCAAGAGCAAATCTCTCCTTCTTCTTTAGTATCTAAGTGCTCATTTGTTTTAAGTGTATTTGTTTTTTATTAAGGTTATAGCTCTTATTAGGTCTGAATAGGTCTTAATCAGCTAGATCTAGAATCAAGACTTAATGGTCTGAAGAGGTATTCTAGTGTTGGATAATATTCACTGCTACTCTATTCATAATCATCAGTCACCACCTCTACCACCGCCACCTATTTTCAACTACCACCCACCACCACCGATCTCCTCCACCATTGATAATAAATATCGCTACCAACCACTATTGTCAACCGCTACTATAACTACTACCTCTATTATTCTAATTATGTTTACTGCCACCACTGCCATCAACAACACCACCTTCATCAACCACTAACGGCCAATCCCTACTACCGACCAACTGATATCACAACTAGCACCACCACTAACTACAACTGGTACATCACAACCTCTACACATTCTTCCACCACTATTGTCACTTGTAATGCCACCTCTACCACAACTTTAACCACTACCACGCTACAATTTATCTCTACTAACAACCATCTCCACCATCACAACTATGAACATCTCCAACTAACATCAATACATCATCAAACATGATGCATTTATTTTTCAGCCATCATAATCAACACCTCCAACTACTAACATAAAGCAATGTAACATCAAAACCGCTACCATCACTATCAACCATCACCATCATAACAGTCACTAGAATACCAACCTTCACAACTATCACAACCAACATTACTAGTCACTAACACCAATTATTGTCACCGCAAACCGCCATTATAAACTATCTCCACTATCACTAACAAACATAAATATTTTTTTCAATCAAATAATAGTTTTTCTGTATTAAATTACATACTTTTCTAATATATAATTAGTTCTTTACTTGAATTGAATTTTTTATTTTACTATATATACTAATAAAATTATTTTTGCACATACAGATGTTGAAAAATAAATGGTCTTAATCATTAAGTTTTCAGATCTAAAGACAACATCTTAATTATTCAGATGTGCATTCAAATTTAGATGTCTAAATCTAAAAAAAAAAAACAAATACAACCTAAGGCATGTTACTCCTCACTCATTGTTAGTTCAACTAAATTCATGGTTTAATGAATGGTTTTCATGGTTTAATTGTGGTTATTGTTTGGCTATGAATTTTATTTTGGGGGTTTTGGTTGTTAATGGATAAATATTGTTTTCCCATGTTTTTCTTATGGTTTTTATGTTAAAAATTTTGGGATTGAACATGTGGTTTCATAAGAATAGTCAATTGGACCTTGGCTTTAGTTTTGGGAACTATATGCCTTAACATGTTTGTTAAAATGCCTATAAGAATGGTTTTATCACATATTTTGACTTTTATTGAAACTATTGCATTGAATAATATAGTTATGGAATCTAAATTAGTTGTTTTTAATTGATTTGGTGAGGCCTTGGTGGCCATGGTTTTGGTAAATTAGAAATCATGTGGGGTACATGGGAATCCCTTATGTATTGGCTAATGACATTTTTTAAAGCTATAGTCGATACAACGATACCACTACACAATTCCTTGTTAATTAACTCTGGAATTAGTCTTTTGGTTATATGCTAAATGTTTTAATTGGACAACAATGTCAGGTGGTGATCGCTAACCGTGAAGGTGTGAGTCCAATGGACGAACACTAGAAACTCATGTTTGCCGACATGAAGGTTGGTCATATGACCATATACTTATAGGGTATATGGGAGTCCTCTATGTTTATAATCATATATATGTACCATGAAGAGCGAAGTGTGCGGGAATCCCCTACCCCTACGATATCTCCAATTCATGTGACTAGATGCACTAGGGCACATTCGGGTGATAACACTGGACCCACATAGCCCATTGCTATTTTTAGGACAGTCAAGCTACATATCCCAAATTAAAGTTTTAAATTCATGCTAAACTCGATTCCGATCCCTTTTTTAGCATGGTATACATGTATTTATATATATATATATATATATATATATGACTGCATATGGTTATTTACTTCAGTTTTGAATGATGGCATTATTTAATCATTACTCCTGAGTATATGCTAGCATTTACTTATTTACTCATCTTCGGGTGCTCTATCCTCATGCAATGCAGGAACCGACCATACAACTCTTCCTACTCAATAACTTGGATTCAATGACAACTTTGTGTTGGATTGAAGTGGTGATCTTCCATACTACGGAAGGCTCCATTTCATGTTATGGACTTCTCGACTTCTCTATATACTTTTATTATTTCTTAGACTTTGGTTTTTGTCTGTGGTCAGGGGCATGTTCCGACCAGATGTTATTTTGACTTTGAATAGATGCTTTGTGAGACTACTTTACGTTGGCATCGATAGTGTTGATATTGGTGTCAGCCTTGGCATTATTATTGGTATTGGGGCTGACTCCGCTTGATTGTATTTGATTTATGATTGTTCCATCCTATGCTATTATATAATTAGATTTTGTCTGACATCAGGTGTAGGGTGGTTGTGGTTGGGTATTGGGGGTGGTCTCTGGTCCCTGTTGGGCTTGAGGCATCCAACACGACTAGACCCTAGTTCAGGTCGTGTCACCACCGATAAAGGAGGGACCTCAAATCTTAAAGCTGCCGATATAGGTTGTCCCCCCACCTCTATACTAGTCTAAATTATAAATTGTGCCCCATCTGATGGTGCACCACCAACCAATCCAAGAAGGTAAAACAAAGCATCCCTAAGTGCTGAAGAAAAAATAAACCCTGATCAAGCTTGGGATGGTCCTATCCCACCATTGGTTGGGGTAGAATAATATCCAGCTCAGGGGCAGGGATAGGTCTGGCGAAGGCCTCTAATATTTTACCCTAGCTGGGGCATATTCCTGGGTTGTCCATAACCTCTAGGCTATCTAATAATAGCAACAGAAAACCTAGTATCGATGTTAGGACCCTCGTCTCATGTAGTAGTAGCACGTGTCCTAGCCATCTGTGAAAGAGTGAAACGAAAAAATGCTTTAGAAAACAACTCAATCTCTTAGGACAAAATTAGTGAATAAAGTGAAGAAATTCTAAGAATGTCATACATCCTCTTGAAGATAAGAAATGAACACCATTATTTTGATCTACGTGACTCTACTAGACATTTGCTCTTGTACCAACAACACTGGTGAAACCTAGGGTCTGATACTACATCGTGGAACCTACTATATCTAGCTAGTAGGTAAACCAAATCATGGCCCTGAGTTACCCTCAATGGGCTAACTTGGTGAAAAAAGGCCTAAAAGTTGGTAATCAACTTTTAATGAGTTAAAAAATAAATAAAACAATCATAACAGTCTAATAGATAGATAAAAGGGCAACAACCATCCCAATATTTAGTAATGTCGGTACAAGAGCTACTACTAATGAACCATAAGTATTGAATAGTAAAATAAAATCTGTCTCAAAAATAAAAGTCTAGACACAGATAAATAGAAGAAAATATGGGAACACCCACTCCAAGAAATCACCCAATCTCTGAAATCAACCTTACATGAGTGTCACATCAACGACAGAAACTAGTACTCTGATCTGCATTAAAAAGGTATAGACGTGTAGTATAAGTACTAAAACCACGGATACTTAGAAGGCATCATCGATTAACTAATCTAAATTATGATATAAGTATGATAAGATTCTAGACAAAATAAGCTAAACCAAGGTAAAAGTGCAAACTTGGAAATATGCTCCAACACTACTGTTCATAACTAAAACAAATATGGAAAAGGTAACATAAAGATCACACAATTATAACTACTAAATTGGGCCCCATAAGACAATAAGTGTAGAAAAGTAAATAACCTAATGCAGGCCCCCTTAAGCCTGGAGGATGCAATCAAAGAGAAATAAATAATTGAGGGTCCATAACTCTACCAAATATCAGCTATAACCATCAAATTATCCTTATTGAAGCATATTATTTCCAACTCCTAGTGCCAGACTCAAATTGAAACTCACACAATCATCATATCATCCACAATACTATTAATATTACAACATTATTTTCCTGACTCAAATTGAAACTCATATATCAATATCTTCATCAATTGTCGGACTTGAACCAAAACTCATATTATCTATATCATCATTTATTGTCTGAGTTGAACTAAAAAACTATAAACAGACCATAGCCATATGTCATACCAATAAACTATATAAGTAAAGTATACTAATAAAACTCTAAATTAAATCTGGAATTAGCATCAAATCCCAATTCCAAAGTAGAATACTCATTAATCATTCAATATCATCAAAATCCCTAATTAATCATTATAAAGGAGTCTACAAAAGCTAACACAAGTCTTGGCCTAAGGTGGGAAGGAGGAGCCCACTCTAGTCTTTGAAATCAATTTTTAGGCAAATTATACCTCAAAATAGCCTAAGGTATCCAAATTCATTTCTAGATGTTAAATAAGCCCTATGATAGCAATTTATCCTAAACATGAGAAACTAAGTCAATTACACTTAAATTATGATATCAAGATAGCCTAAACAGTCCAACTAATGCAAATATTTTCAATCATAACTCCAACACAAAAATATTATCCCATATCTAGCATAATATTATAATCATACTATGAAATAACTAAATCTATGAAGAGGATAAGGCTAGCCATCCTGAATACTAAAGGAAAGCACAAACAATCTGCAAAACCACCAATTTTTTTTTTGAGAAGATTCTTCAAGATGCCACACTGTCAAAATCATAATATATTCATCAAAATGAGAAAAATGATATTCACATTACACTATTATGCTTGATGATGGGTGTATTTATGTATTCTAGCGTCCCTATTCTATCCTTTTAGCCTTCTTTTAAGCATAATTCTAAGATATAATGGTTGATAGTGAGATAAATGTGTTAAAAATATATTTATAAGGTTACAAGTAAAGTCCAAGTGAGTTTGTACTTAAAGATTCAATTTGAGTTCAATATAGAAAACTAGTCTTCCTCGCTTAAGCAAGTTGCTTGTCTAGTCTATCTTGTTGGATTATATTAAGTTCTATGTGTTCCTTATGGTTTTAAATATGTTATGTTTTGTGGAACAACTTTTTGGAAGTGTACAAAGTTCATTTCAGTCAAAGAAAGAGGCAAAATATTGAGTGAAACACCATGGAAATCACCCTAGTTTAAGCCCTTATTTTTGAATCATCGTTATGGATATAGTGTTGTTTGTGCTTCTAATTCGTGTGGTGTGTTTTTGTAGAGTCCTTAATTATCTTAAAATAATAATATATAAATAATTTTTAGGCTGGAAAACCATGGGAAAGACACTACAAAGTCAAGGATGAATGGAGGAACATCCAACACTTAACAAAATTTCAAGAAGCAAATTCCTGAGAGGTGTCACGAGAGGGGCGCATCGCGACCCCCATTTGAGTCAAGACAGCCTCATATCGTTACCCCTACTTGAAACATGTATCTAGTACATTGTGACCCCTAATCAAGTCAAGCCAGCCTCATGTCGTGACCCTACTTCAAACATGGCCAAAGAGCAAAAAATGAATCCTAATCGGCTTGGAACTTATTGTCTACTATAAATACATCTTTGTAGACCTTATTAATCATATTTGGACATCTTGGAGCATCAAGAAGGCTGCTAAAACTTCATAACTTATATTTTATATTGTTTTAAACTAGTTCATACATGTTCTTAGTCATTAATTACATCCTTGTGATTGTGATTATGACTATGTGTGGGTAAAAGCCCCTTTTCTGGGGTTAAAACAAAGAACATTATTATTATTGCTATGGATTAAGTTTATTTGTTTTGATTATCAATATTGGTTGTTTTTTATTCTTATTAAAACTATTTTAAGAATTCGTGACCCTTAAAATACATCCATTGTTAACCTTGTAAACTCAGAAGAGGGAATAGGGCGATAGAACATGGGAACAAACAGAGCATGGTTCTTGATTCCTTATAAAATAAGAAACTTGAATTAGTATCTAGGATATGGATGTACTTAGATACCATACTTGATTCATATGTAGGATAATATTTGTAATAACTTAAGTGAATTATTACATCCCTACACAACGATATAGGTGTAAGGTTCAACTTAGGTAATCGATTAGCGGTTGAGGAACCATAATCACACAACTAACCCTATGAATCAACAACTAAGATAAGCAAGTTAATGAATGAAATTCAATAGCATAATATTATTGTTTAGAGTGCTTCAACCCTGGGTTTTCTCCTACTGATTGTCTTACGATCTTTACTTTATGCTTTGTTTACTTTTCTTGTAATTTACAAAATCCGAATTCTTTGTTTAGTTACTCTTGCATCAAGTGAATCTAAATTGCAAACTGAAATCAAATTGTTCCTAAATCTAGTCCTTATGGGATTGATAACTCAACTTTCTTGAAAGCCACTATATTAGTTGGTAGACTACGTATAATTATGTGTACGCTTGGGTGATTGGGTGTGTGTGTGATTTATCCTAATCCCTTTTTTGATAGACCATAATTTTATCCAAAAATCTCCTAGGTGCTTTAATGAAAATTGAATTAGAAAGGAGTATGAGAAATTAAAGAAGAAAAAGGTGAAATTGAGACCCCAAGGTAATGGTAATTGGTGTATAATTGATGTGTGGTGGATGTTTGCGATATAATTTATGCTAAAAATATTACCATGATTGAGAAAAAATAAAAATTTATTCTTGTAGTTGTAAACTATGTGTCCACCAAGTGTTTGTGAAAAAGCTTAAATAAGATATGGAAAAAACAAAAGGTATGGATGAATGAATAAGTGTAATTTGGTTGTTGGAGAGTTATTTCAACTGTTTGATATAGTGTATTAAAGAGCTTAGAGAGGCTAGTCATTATCCCCAAATAGTTCCTACCCGTCCCTTAGCCTACATTACAACCAGAAAAAGTCCTAATTAATCCTAATCTTTACATTCGACTATTAGTGGAGCATTACACTAAGGGAAATCCTATGGTTCATTGTATGTAACTTATGAACTTTTTGTGAGAGTGAGCATAATTTGATTCTTGTACCCATTATGTTATAAATTGTGTTATTCTGAATGATTATGGGTAACTCTCTAATTATGAGGGGAACATGTTTGATGATTGTAGGTGATTTGTATTATGTCTTTGATTGAATGATAAGCATGAGTTTTCCAACTAGGTGAGTTAATTCTTGAGGCTAGAAAGTTTTAGACTAGTGTTCATAAGCTATGAATTATGTAAATAACATGCTTAGTGAATAACTTACATTCCATGTAGTCATTTTAGTTCTATCTTGAATTTAGTAGATGTTTATAATATCCTTAGTTGACTATGGTTGTATTTAAGAGTTTTTCGAGGATGAACAAGGTTTTAAGTATGGGGTGGTGATGTTGGGTGTATATATGCATTCTCGCATCCCTATTCTAGCATTTTTGCCTTGTTTTGAGGATAATTCTAAGCTATAATGGTTGATAAGGAGATAAATATTTTTAAAAATGTGTTTATAAGGTTCCAAGTGATGTCCAAGTGAGTTTTTACTTAAAAGAGTCAATTTGAGTTCAATATAGAAAACTAGTCTTCCTAGCTTGAGCTAGTTGCTTGTCTAGTCTATCTTGTTGGATTCTATTGAGTTATGAGTGTTCCTTATTGTTTTAAATGTGTTATATTATTTGGAACAATTTTTTGGAAGTGAACAAAGTTCAATTGAGTCAAGGAAAGAGGCAAAACATTTTGTGGAAGACCATGGAAATCACCCTAGTTTAAGCTCTTGTTTTTGAATCATTGTTATGTATAGTGTTGTTTGTGCTTCTAATTCGTGTGGTATGTTCTTGTAGAATCCTTTGTGAGATTAATATGATGATACATAAATGATATGAAGGCTTTAAAACCATGGGAAAGACACTACAAAGTCAAGGATTAATGAAGGAATGTCCAACACTTAACCAAACTTTAAGAAGTAAATTCCAGAGAAAGGTCGCAATAGGGGAGCGTCGCAACCACCATTTGAGTCAAGCTAGCCTCGGATCACGAACCCTACTTGACCTAAGTATCTAGTGTGTCACGACCCCTGCTCAAGTCAAGCAATCCTCGCATCATGACCCTAGTTCAAGCACAACCAAGGAGTGAAAATTGAATCCTAATCGGCTTGGAACTTGTTGTCTACTATAAATACATCTTTGTACTCATTATTAATCATATTTGGACATATTTTAGCATCAATAAGACTGCTAAAACTTTATAACTTAGGTTTTTATTGTTTTAATTATACTAGTTCATACATGTTCTTAGTCGTTAATTATCTCTTTTTTATTGCAATTACGACTATGTGTGGCTAAAAGCCCCCTTTTTGGGGTTGAACCCGAGAACATGATAACTATTGCTATGGATTAGTTTGTTTGTTTTGAGTATCTATATTGTTTGTTAGTTTATTCTTAATATAACTATTTTAATAATTCGCGACCCTTAGAATACATCCATTGTCAACCTTGTGAACTCGGGAGAGGGAATAAGGCGATAGAACATGGGAACAAGCAGGGTATGGTTCTTGATTTTTATAAAATAAGGAACTTGAATTAGTATCTAGGATCAGGATGTTCTTAGATACCTTAGTTGATTCATATGTAGGATGATTTTTGTAAGAACTTAAGTGAATTATTACATCCCCGCTCAACGATGTAGGTGTATGGTATAAATTAGGTAATAGATTAGAGGTTAGGAAACCATAATCATGCAATTAACCCTACGAATAAACAACTAAGATAAGAAAGTTAACAAATAAAATCAAATATCATAATATGTTGTTTACAGTGCTTCAACCCTGGGTTTTCTCATACTTATTGTCTTAAGGTCTTTACTTTTCGATTTTGTTTACTTTCTTTGCATTTTACAAACTCCAAACTCATTATTTAGTTACTCTTGCATCAAGTGAATCTAGATTGTGAACTAAAATCAAATCTTTTCCAAATCTAGTCTCTTTGGGATCGATAACTCTACTTTCTTAAAGGCCACTATATTACCTGGAAGACCACGTACACTTGCGTGTGTGCTTGGACACTTTCTTGTTTTTGGTGCCATTATCGGGGACTTGTTATTTGGTATTTGTTTATTTTAGTTTATTTTTAGTTTTATTTGGTGTTTTTATGCTTTGTCTTGTTTTTGTGTTTGCGGGAGATAGGTTTCCAAGTTTATAAGCTGGCAAGGGATCGGAAGTTGGTAGAACCAAGCCTGAAACCCAAGCAAATTTACCATCAATGCAGTAGAGAAGCAATCTTTCTCCCTAGATTCCTTAAATCTAAGAAGGACAAGAGAATACTGTTCCAATGGTTGAACAAAAAGCAACTGGTAGAAAGGTTAGGGAAGTGGAAGTCCTACTTCCAACAAACTTGACTTCCCCAATTCAACGACTAGAAGCTGGGGGGAATTTCGAGTTGAAACATAATATGGTGTAGCTTTTTATTAGCAGTGGACAGTTTGCAGAGCTTTCACATGACGGTCCATAAATCCACTTGTAGACCTTTATTGAGCTTACTGATACATTCACTCTGATTGAGGTGACTCCGTATTATATAAGGATGACACTGTTTCCCCATTCACTTTTGGTAGAAGTGAAAAGAAAGTTGAATGCAGAGCTGGCAAATTCAATTACTTTATGGGATGACTTAGCCAAAAAGTTCCTCATCATATTTTTTCATCAGGCAAGATTGTGAGACTTCATAGTGAAATAGTGAGCTTTAAATAAATGCTTGATGAAAACCTCTATCATGATTAGGAATGCTTCAAGGCTCTTCTTTGGGAGTTCCACACCACCAATAGTCTAATGATGTACTCTCTCATACTATTATAGAAGCTCTTCATCATAATATAATAATATTGCTAGATCATCCGCACGTGGCCAAGCATTGGAATTGACTTATGATGAGCTGTACACATTGTTGAACTGCATAGCATAAGGAAATCCAGATTGACATTCAGATTCTAGAAGTTCCACAAAAAGAATTGCGGGTATATTGGAGGTGGACTAATTCACAGCCTTATCAACACAGGTTTCTACACTATAGAATTTGATCAACACATCATCAGCAGCCTGAAGTTGGGAGCAGCACAACCTATAGCCAAAGTCAATATCGTCCAATAAGTTTTAGGTTGGTATGAGGTATGTGGAAATAGTGGCTATGCAGCAGTCATGTATGCTTTAAATCCAAAATTTGTGATTTATTTAGGCAATTCTCAAAGACCTAATTATGGGAATGCATAAAACATAAAGTGGCAAGATCAGCCAACAAATAATTTATGGAATGCCCCACAGCCACAGGCCTTACAAAGTGAGTTAACTAGCAGCACAGAGGAGATGTTGAAGTAGATCCTAGCTAATCAGACCTAAAAAATTTTCATGCGGCTACTAGAAGTTTAGAGTTTCAAGTAGGGAGGAATCAAAAAGCATTGAATGCTAGGCCACAAGGTGGGTTGCTAGCTAACATAGAAACTCTAAAGCAGGTTATGGCAATCACCCTGAGAAGTGGTAAAGAGCTTCAAGGAGACCCTCTAAAGGAAACAAAGGAGGTAGATGATGATATGGTGACCCAACAGAAAAAAGACAGAGTGGCTAAAAATTCAAGGAAGTCTGAGTACTTGAAAGAAAAGTTGGTGAATCAGAAGTGAAGAAGACATTGCCACTACCCTTTCCTCAGAGAAAAATTAAAGCGGAGAAGGATGCCATGTTTAAGAAATTCTTTAATACGTTCAGAGGATTTCATATTAACTTACCTTTGTTAGATAATTTGCAGGGTATGCCTAAGTATGCAAAGTCCTTGAGGCATATGGTGGCTAATAAGGTAAAACTATCGGATGTGGGGGCAATAACACTTACTAAATACTGTAGTATGGTAATGACACAAAAACTCCCTAAGAAATTAAGAGATCTGGGGAAGTTTACTCTCCCTATCCAAATTGGAAGTAAAGTGGTCTATAAATTAGGTGTTTTAGGGACAACTATAAATTTGATGCCCCTATCTCTATTTTAAAAATTTGTCTTAGGAAAGCCTAGATTGACCACCATGGTTTTACAGCTAGCTGATGGTTCCATGGTATATTTAGAAGGAATAAATGAGGATGTCCTTATTAAGGTTGGTAAATTTATTATTCTTGATGACTTTATTATTCTTGATTTTGAGGCAGACGAATAGGTAACAATTATATTCGGGCATCCATTTTTAGCAACCGGGAGAGCGTTAATTGATGTTAGAGAAGGCATACTCAAAATGAGGGTAGATGATAAAGAGGTAGTGTTGGATGTATACAAAGCACTCTAAATTACATCCCAAGTTAAAGATTTATGTATGATCAATGTTATTAAAGGGGACAAGTATAGGGTATCTAGCCCACAAAATACCTCTTCAGACTACCTGATTGAGAAGACTAAGACTCTATCTCTTAAGCCTAACATAATGAAAGTTGATAAGCCTAAGAAAGTTAAAGTTAAGAAACCTGCGGCTCTTGAGAATTCACACCCAAAAAGGGTGAAAAGAATAAAATGATTGCCTCCAATTTTGAGGAAAAATATGAAGAAATATGTTTAAGTTGATATGGGTCGAGCCTCAACACTAAATTAGGCGCTTCTTAGGAGGCAACCCAAGGTAAGGTATGTTTTATTTTTAGTATTTTTAGTTTTTAATTCACATTGTTTTTCTTTTTTTATCGTGTCACATGTTAATGGGAATTCTAAGTACCATAAACTTGAGTAAGAAGCATGTCAAAGGCTAAGTATGGGGTCCCCAAACCTTCTTGATGTAAAAAGATGCTACTAGATAGGCCTAGAGGCCTCAGGGAGTATTTTTATCTCTTATTCTTGAATTCACTTTGGGAAATAGTAGATTTTTAAGTGTGGGGTGGGGAAATTCCCAAATTTTGGCTCAATTTAAAAAATTTTGTGTGAGATATTCTTGGTGGTGCTATTTTTTATTACACGGTGTAAGTGGATTTTTTGTAAAAGAATGTTGATTAAGAGAATTTCTACTTTTGAGACTCTTAGGCTCATGATTGTGACTCTTGTTCTTGTTGGCTTAAAACTGAATTCGTGTTATTGTTTAGTTCAGAGTCTATGATGATCCTATTGAGTTGAGCATATGCCATGTGTGAGTGAAATTTTTCTATATTTCTTGTTGCATGTAATGTCTAGAACTTGCCTGGTGTATGTGTGAAGTGAAATCTAGAATGTACGTTTAGGAGAAAATTTAGGAATTTCTTTGATAGCCTTATTTTATACCTTCTTTTACCTACCTTTGTGTTTTATCCTAGTTAACCCCCATTGAGCCTTTAGCTTTTTCTTTGGCAACCTCATAAGTAGCCTAATCCCTTCTTTAATAGACCATAATTTGATCCAAAAAGCTCCTAGGTGCTTTAATAAAAATTGAACTAGTACGAAGTTTGAGAAATTGAAGAGGAAAAAGGTGAAATTGAGACCCCAAGGTAATGGCTATTGGTGTATAATTAATGTGCGGTGAATGGTTCTAATATAAATTATGCAAAAAAAATTGCCATGATTGAGAAAAAAAAGAAAAATTGATTCTTGTGGTTGTAAACTATGTGTCCACCAACTGTTTGTGAAAATGCTTAAAAGAGATGGGGCAAAAACAAAAGGTATAGATGAATGAATGTGTAATTTCATTGTTGGATAGTGATTTGAAATGTATAATGTAGTGTATTAAAGTTCTTAGAGAGGCTAGTCACTATCCCCAAATTGTTCTTACCCGTCCCTTAGCCTATATTACAACCCAAAAAAGTCCTAATTGATCCTGAGCTTTACATTCGACTATTAGTGGATCATTACACTAAGGTAAAGCCTATAGTTCATTGTATGTAACTTGTGAATTCTTTGTGAGAGTGAGTGTAATTTGATTCTTGTACCATTACGTTATAAATTGCATTATCCTGAGTGATTATGGGTAACTCTTTTGTTGAGAGGGGCACATGTTTGATGAATGTGGGTGATTTGAATGATGTCTTTGATTGAATGATAATCATGAGTTTGCAAACTTTGTGACTCAATTTTTTAAGCTAGAAAGTTTTAGAGTAGAGTTTATGAGCTATCAATTATGTAAATTACACGCTTAGTAAATAACTTGCATTCCATGTAGTCATTGTAGTGCTAGGTTGAATTTAGTAGAAGTGTACTGTCTTAGTTAATTACCGTTACAGTTAAGATTTGTTCGAGGATGAACAAGGTTTTAAGTATGTGATGGTGATGTTAAGCATTCCAGCATCCCTATTCTAGCCTTTTTAGCCTTGTTTTGAGGATAATTCTAAGATATAATGGTTCATAATGATATAAATGTGTTAAAACATGTGTTTATAAGTTTCCAAGTTTAATTCAAGTGTGTTTGTACTTCAAAGAGTCAATTTGAGTTCAATATAGAAAACTAGTCTTCATGGCTTGAGCTAGTTGCTTGTCTGGTCTATCTTGTTGAATTCTATGGATTTATATGTCTTACTTATGGTTTTAAATGTGTATGATATGTGGACCAACTTTTTGGAAGTGTACAAAGTTTAATTGAGTCAAGGAAAGAGGCAAAACATTAAGTGGAAGACCATGGAAATCACCTTAGTTTAAGCTCTTGTTTTTGAATCATCGTTATGGATATAGTTTTTTTTATGCTTCTAATTGGTGTAGTGTGTTCTTGTATAATCCTTTATGATCTTAATTTGATGATATATAAATGATTTGTAGCCTGGAAAACCATGGGAAATCCACCATAAAGTCAAGGATGAATGGAGGAACATCCAACACTTAACCAAATTTCAAGAAGCAAATTCCAGAGAGGTGCCGCGATAGGGGAGTGTCATGACTCCCATTTGATTCAAGACAGCCTCGAATCATGACCCCTAATTTACCCAAGTAGCTAGTGCATCGTGACCCCTTGTCAAGTTAAGCTAGCCACGCATTGCGACCCTACTTCAAACATAGCCAAGGAGTGAAAATTGAATCCTAATCGGCTTAGAATTTGTTGTCTACTATAAATACATATTTACTGTCATTATTAATCAACTTTGGACGTATTGGAGCATCAATAAGGCTGCTACAATTCATAACTTAGGTTTTTATTGTTTTAAACTAGTTCATACATGTTCTTAGTCATTAATTACCTCCTTGTGATTGTGATTATTAGTGTGTGGCTGAAAGCCACCTTTTTGGGGTTGAATCCACAAACATGATTGTTATTGCTATGGATTAAGTTTTTTTTTGTTTTGATTATCGATATTTTTTTTTGTTTATTCTTCTTATAACAATTTTAAGGATTCACGACCCTTAGAATACATCCATTATCAACCTTGTGAACTCGGGAGAGGGAATAGGGCGATAGAACATGGGAAGAAGCAGGGTATGGTTCTTGATTATTTATAAAATAAGAAACTTGAATTAGTATCTAGGACAGGGATGTACTTAGATACCTTACTTGATTCATATGTAGGATGATATTTGTATGAACTTAAGTGAATTATTACATCCCTGCTCAACAATGTAGGTGTAAGGTTCAACTTAGGTAATAGATTAGAGGTTGGGAAGCCATAATCATGCAATTAACCCTATGAATCAACAACCAAGATAAACAAGTTAACGAATGAAATCCAATAGCCTTATAAGATCTTTACTTTACACTTTGCTTACTTTTCTTGCAATTTACAAACTTCAAACTCTTTATTTAGTTACTCTTGCATCAAGTGAATCTAAATTATGAATTGAAATAAAATTTTTACCAAATCTAGTCTCTGTAGGATCGATAACTCAGCTTTCTTGAAGGCCACTAGATTACTTAGTAGACCATGTACACCTGCGTGTGCGATTGGGTGCTATCAATGCTTTGGTTCCAAAATTACATAAAAATCTTATATGGGCCCATTTATGTAATCTCACTTTGAAATATGAGTGTGTAGGGCTTGGAGAATCATAATTTTTGAACACCTAAACCAATGATTTTGAACTGTGTAGGGCTTGTAATCTCACTACCTAGACTGAATTTTTTACCCGGTTGCCAATTTAAACTAATGAAGACTTCAAAATAGAGAATTGATACTAAAAACCAAATAAATTGCCCGATAACCAAACTATTAGTCTAGAAAGTCATAAATGATTTGGGGTAGCTGTATGAAAGCTCTAATGGTGAAACTGAGTGGAAATACAGAAAATAACCTATAGGGTCATTACAATCAAGTTATAACAACCTTAGTTAAAAATCCTGACTATTTCATTGAGCCTGGAATGTCAGATTTTATCTAGTAGCCTAGTTCGATTGTGTTCATAGGTTTCAAATGCATTCCAACGGTACGTCTGGGAGTTTGAACTTGTATAGTTTAGCTATTTCAACCAAAATCCTTTCGAGGGTCCGTTAGGGAGTTTTGAACTTTTATTGTTGAGCTATTATAACAAAAATCCTTATTTACAATCTCATGACACTTGGTTGTGATTGTAATTTTTGAATTAGGTGTTCATCAATATTATGAAGCAAGGATAGCAAATATGAGTGTGTAGGGCTTGGAGAATCATAATTATTTGGGCCTTGTCGTGATTGTAATAAGGGTGTTTGGGTTATGTCAATGTTGACCCTCACAATCGTGATTGTGGGTCACACAATCAGGATGAGTAACATGATTGGGTAGTGTTTAAAATTTCTTTTCAAAAGGAAACCTCAAATTCCATTTTGAGCTGATAAAACATGATTTTGAAAGTTTTTAAGGGGATTTTATAGATTCAACAATGAGGTGAGTTTGTAAGTTAAACTTTTATATATCTCCAATAATTACTATGATTATACAATCAAATCTTATTTTTTAAATAAAAAATTTGAGGTTTTCCAAGTAAAGTTAAAGTTTAGTAAATTTGTGATTTTAAGGTCTATCTCAAATGTTTTTTGCATGAAATTTCTAATTTGAACATCCTAAATTATGGGTAACATGATTTTCTATTCAAATTCTAGTTTTACACTCACGTTCTCAGGCTAAACTTTTTGAACACAGATTTGAAGTGCAGAAATATGGATATCTTTGCTTTGTACGCTTATGTAGAATTTATATTTAGGGAGATTGGGCTTGTTCGGAGGTAAGGTGGAAGGGAAAATATTTTATTTGATTGTTAGGGTTTCTTTAAGGAAATTTTAGACATTTCTTTGATTCTTTTTTATGAGTTTATGGGACTCACACTTGTTATTTTCTATACCTTATGTCCATGTAGTGAGTCGATGGTTTGTGAGCACTGATCAATGCTATGTAGGTGGTTACTTATTGAGATTCCCAAGGTAGTGTTTGATAATACCAATCAACCCAAATTCTCTTTATCTCTCTATTTATGCTTATCTTTTGCATTTAGACTTTATGGACCTTTTAATTATATTACTCTTGTACTTAGAGGCTTTTACTTGTGACTGCTAGAACTATAAATATATGTGTATATATATATATATATATATTATTGAAATTGATTCTCATATTTTTCCTATTTATTTATTTATTGTTGAGTATTATTCTAGATTATAGATATTAATTGTGCTTCTTCCTCTTTGATTTAATTAAGTAAATATGTCAGGTTAGGTGTTCAACTTTCTATCACGCCCTTCATTATGGGTTATGATAAAATGATATTAGAGCTCTAATTTTATTGATCTCATGGATATATGCTAGTCCTCTTATAAATTAGCATAGAGATGTATGTTGCCTGTGTTCCAAAGGCTACGGGACTTTAGGAAAAATTTCCTTTATTCTTTCTTATCATATGAATGATTCCTTTGTTTGATTACTAAAATTCTTTCTTATAGATGGTGAGTACGCATGAAACTTTGGATAGAGTTCAAGAACCTATTCAAAAACTTACGTTATCTGTATGTGTTGGGATACACAGATAAGGTAAGGTACATGGTGGAGCCCAAGATAGATGATATGGTAGAGAAACAACTCTGGCGGCCACTCAGATTCTTATTAGGGTGGGGTCCCCTAAGGTTAAATTTGAGGTAGATGATGTTTAGATTTTGGCTGATGAAGTAGGCCTAGATTAATCCCCACCTTATTTTGCTACTACATCAATAATTCATGATATTCTGATTCAAGTCTTTCGTGTCTTAGAGAGTTTAGCTTAGGTTTATGGTTTGATCCATACTCCTTAGTGTTCTTAGAATAAAGTAGAGGGTACTCAGATCCAGTGGTTTAACCAACACCTCGTTATGATGGTACCTTTGGTAGGGGTAGAATTTATAGGTAGAGTTAGGGATACTACGTCTAATAAGGACTGAGTTAATCCAATTTCAGGGTGTCCAGAGCAAGGATATATATTATTTTCTGGATAGTTTCCATGAGAAACTTTATAGTTTGGGGTTCGTTGAGTTCCATAAAGTTGATACATAGCTTTGTCGATGCATGCCCCCACAAAGTTGTGGTCGCTCTATTAAGTTGACTCCAATGTTTGTATAGGTATTCCTTAATAGATTTATTCATCATAGATTAAGAGAGAAGAATAAACACCGATTTGAGCACTTATCATAGAAGAGTATGTTAATGGTCAAGTATGTGACTCAATTTTATACACTATCCTATCATGCCATGGTGATATTATAGATGATATCGAGAGGATTTGGAGATTTATGGAGTTTTGATCATCATGCTCAAAGAGGTAGTGTTTTCTATAGCCCAATCTGGGGAAAGTTTTTAAAGGGTAGTGGAGGCAGCTAAGGAGTTTGAGCTCATGCACTGAAATAGTTTCAGCTGAGACTTTTACCCTCAACATGGTAGGCTAGTTCATACGATGATGCAGGAGTTCAAGGGTGTGCATTTTGTATGAGGTTTTCACGGTTTATGATAGTCTTCTTAGGGATTGTATTAAAGGTTTTCTAGGAATGGAGTTTATTCAGATTATTATAGGTATTCTAGTCATTTGAGTTTATCTCAACAGGCTTCAGTTTGTACTAGTTATTTTACACTAGGAGAACAAGGTCATTATAAGAAGGATTGTCCATAGTTTAGTCAAATAGTTCCATAAAAGATTAATTAGGATCTACCTAGAATCCAGTACTGCTGGATAGGGTTTAGGATAGACCTTATATAGGTAGAGGTGCACCACTAGCAAGTAGAGAAATTAGTAATGAGTTGTTCAAAAAGAAGGTGAGAGGGCTCAGTCTTATACTTTTTTTGCATAGGCTTAAGGCATTGTAAATAGATACAATTATCATAGGTATCATATTATATGCCATTAATTTGCTTCAATGTTATGTAGTCTAAGTTATACGTTCTCTGATATGTCTTCTTACATTGCATTGGGTCTTGATATGATGTGTGATTTTATTGTTGTGCCTATTCATGTTTTTTCACAACCCAATTCCTTAGGTCATGATGGCTCCTAGTATAACCCACCAGTAGGCAAGCCAAACCCATAATCTGAAATGTCTAGTAACAGACAACCTAGAAGATATAGAAAAAATGTGGAATAGATGTAATAAAAGATCAAATACATAATAAAGTCCCAAAACCTGGCGGTATCATTACAACAACTTCTAACATAACTACGATACAAAAGAGGTACTAAATGAATATATTTATAAAACCATCTCTAAATACAACATAGAAACTAGTGAAACACATAAATAGAGACTAGTGAAACACATAAAAGGGAGGAAAGTAATACTACGAATGTCAGGAGCTCACTCTAGTCTCCGAACCATAGCTGCTCTGGACGACGCACATAACATCGGCGATAACTTGTATTATGATCTGCAGGCTGAAGAAGTGTAGTATGAGTATTAAAAATGTGGTACTTAGCAGACAACTGCCAATTGAGCTCCATAGATAATGCAGATACCTATAAAATGTAAGAAAAATGAAAACTATACCCAAACATCCATAAATCACATAATAAAGCTAGTGAGATAGTAAGGGAAACCATCATATTCATGTCCAAGAGACTAACATAATAGGGCTAAAAAAGTATCAAGGATGAACTTCCCTACTCTAGCCATGCTCAAGAATCTTAACACTATACCAAATATCCCTAGCCAATATACGAATAAAGGGCGAAAGGAAGATATAATATAGTATAAAATGCTATATAAATATATATATATAAACAAGGTCAACTCGAAGTATGCGTACATCATCCGACTAGCATTTTAAGACCTCATATTCATAGTAGGAACTAGTGCTAGAATAGTTTGGGTTGCTAATCCATATGTCTGACCATGAATTAATCATGAATAATAATGAAAGATTGAAGGGCCAGAATGATACCTCAAATATGGATACTGAATGAATAATCAATCTGTCAAAAACTAGGCATAACAATAATCATAACAATGATAATAACAAATTCAATAATGATGTGACTAACCAACTGGTATGGACAAACAAATACCTAGTAGAGACTATCACATATCCCCACCACCCTAAGCTCAGAATGTTTAATCAACATAAAACACACCACAAGGTATTGTCATCACCCATACCTATGAAAACCCCATATATGAGCTGATAGATATAGGCAATTACTGGTGATAGGCAATGCGCATGTAAGAATGAATGCAAGGTATCTAAGCAATATCATATCCCAAGTTCTCAGGTCATGATGACACCTACCATAACCCATTAGAAGGCAAGCCAACCCATAGTCCAAGATGGCTAGTAACGAACTACTCAACAATATAAGAAAAAGAATGTGAAATATATGTAGCAAAGATCAATACATAAGAAAATCCCAAAACCTAGTGGTACCAGTACAAGAGCTTCTAAATATAATAAGAGTAAAAATATGAAATATCAAGAGACTTACACTAATACAACTTATCTCTATATACAATATAGAGACTAGTTTAATACATAAGAGAGCTAAGCTCCAAATATAAAGTCTATATATACAATATATAAACAGAATAGAAACTACACCCAACAGTCCAAAAATCATATGACAAGTCAATGAGATAATAAAGAACAATTATCCCGCTCATGTCCAATAGTCTAGCATAATAAGACTAAGGAAATATCAAGGTGAACTATCCTATTCTAGTTACATTAAATATACATCAAAGCTATACCATATATCCAAGGTCGATATACGAATAAAGAGAGAAAGAAAGATATGTAGTAGTATACAAGGCAAAGAAACGATTATACAATATGAACAATGAAGCAAGGGATATACGGTAGTACCATAGATTTATTTATCTAGACATATATAAATATATATACACATGTAACCCTAATGTCATTTTAAAGAGTAACCTAGATCATCATATTCTTATGTTAAAACCTCATTAAAATACTAAAAGGATTTAATGCTATCGTACTCAGGGCTTCTAATCCATATGGCTAGATATTAAATAATCATACATAGTAGTACCATAATAAGATAAAACAGGTCGTAGACATACCTCATATCTCAATACCAGATCAATGACCAATCATCATAATCTAGCCATAATAATGATCATAATAATGATAACAACAATATAAATAACAACGTGACTAATTAGCTACTCCGAAAAACAAATGCCTGGCCGAGCCTATACGTACCCCCACCGCCCCAAAATCAGAAGGTTCAATCAACATGCAACACAAGGTATACTCTTCACCCATATCTATGTAACCATCCCATACCGGTTGATAGACATTGTTACATACTGGTGACAGGCGATATGCGTTCAAGAATAAATGTAAAGTAAACAATCAATATCATAATCTCATTATCATAACCATTTCTATCATAACTATCAACATTGTTCCCATACATTATCACAGTATCCTCCAGCGACACCGGGTATCAATATCATCATCACAATATCCTCTGGCCTTGTCGGGTATTAATATATCATCAGAGTATCCTTTGGCCTTGTCGGGTATCAATATCATCATCACAATGTTCTTTGGCTTTGCCGGGTATCAATATATCATAACAGTATCCTTCGGCTTTATCGAGCATTAATACATGATCACAGTATCCTCCTACCTTGTCGAGTATCAATATATCATCACAGTATCTTCCATCCATGCCAGATATCAATATCATCATCACATCAATATACATATATTTAAAAATATATAATAGGTGCACATGCTCAAGACGTGGAAAAAGAGAGGTAAACCTGCAAGTCTATTAGCATATTCATAATCATGATCATATCATCATAAAACATCTAACTTTTTGATACTTCTAAACTATTCAATATTAGCTAACCAATGCTTATTGTCATTAAAGCACTAGTTTTCTAGTCTTCACATAATCTCTAATTATTATCCTAAACAACATCCTTTATATAATTCTTATTCACGGGACAACAACTAACCATTATTAAATTAAGTTGTCAATAGCGAATAATTATTCAAGATTCATTACTAGGCCATAATCGTTATCTATCTACTAATCATCATGTAATACCCCGTAAATTCCTAGTTCAGTTAAGCCCCTAGTACTGGCTTAAGGAACATAGAACCTAAAAATAAGACTAAGTGTTTAGGGCATTATTCATATTTTAACTCCCTTTATCTTTGGGGATTTTTTTAAAAAGGTCTTCTCGACCCCGAGACATAAGTTTTTGAGTTGATTCATGTTCGGGGGTGTAAGTAGCCTGCCTCGGGTAAGTTTTGGATTTTTTGGACAAGGTTTGGACCTACTTTGGATTTCTAAAATAGCAACTCACCAAGATTCCACCACGTCGTGGTGACTATAGTGATGGCTGCCTTGGAACATCGTGGTAGAGTGCAGATCAGAATTTGTCAATTTCTAGAAACTCACCATGATTGCACTGCATCATAATGAGTATAGCGGTGAGGGACTTACCGCATTGCAGTGAAGCTTTAAACAACATTATAGTTACAACTTTAATCCCTAAAAGGGTAACTAAGTCTTTTGCCCCTACCCCAATTAATAAAAACAGAAGATTTAACCCTATTCTAAGCATATTGCACTCATTCCTCACCAAATTTCTCTCCAATAAAACTCTAAAGCTTCAACTTTAACTTCAAAAAATCCAAAATTTCACCATTCTTTCTTCAAGATAGAAAAGAATTAAGGTTCCTAATCTAAGAAGTTCAAGGAAAGCATTCAAGAACATTCCCAAGGCTTCCAAGTCAAGCTTTTAATTTCAAAATCAAACCAATTAAGGTATGTGGGGTTATGAATAAGGATACTTCTTTCATCCTTCTACCCAAAACTAGTTTTAAAAGTTGAATTTACATGAATTTCAATTTAGGGTTCATACCCAATTATCATTACTTGAAGTTTCTGAAGTTACAAGTGATTTAAGTGTTGAATTATATATCTAGTTTCACATGTTTATGTGTAAGACTTGATTTCACATATTGAGAATTGAATTTCATTATCTTGACTAGAATTGTTAAAATATTTCAAGATTATTATTGTTGATCATGAAGTTTGTTGTGATTTGACATTATTTTCAAGCATGGGTTATAAGCCCTAAGTTTAAGCCTTGATATTTCAAGAAAGATAATTTTTATGCATTCTTTGGTAAGCATGTGTTCAGATTTTAAGAAAGATTTGATCTTTTGATCCTCAGCTAAGATGTGGAATCAACACATTTAGTTTTGAATACAATTTAAAACTGACAGATGCATAACTGCTTTTCATTATAAACTCTTATGTTATTTAAGGCGGATTTCCTACAGAATGAGCATATAAGTAAGGGAGTAGTATTTAGACCTAGTTGGGTATGTGACTCAGTTCATATTCCCAAGAACTACGAGCAAACACATGTTCAGGTTATTTAGATTATTTCCATTTATATGGATGCAGATACAGATTGTAATCACTTAGCTCAGGTTATACTCCTTGGCAATAGTACGACACCTTTCCACAACGTGAGGTTTTCCCCTTATGGCAACATAACATTGGACATCATGATATCTCAGATGGTGTATGTCAGTTAAAAGAACCTCCCTTA
>JAPEIP010000006.1:139339492-139350410 GCA_026120095.1 Capsicum chinense | reverse complement strand
CATCCATAAATCACATAATAAAGCTAGTGAGATAGTAAGGGAAACCATCATATTCATGTCCAAGAGACTAACATAATAGGGCTAAAAAAGTATCAAGGATGAACTTCCCTACTCTAGCCATGCTCAAGAATCTTAACACTATACCAAATATCCCTAGCCAATATACGAATAAAGGGCGAAAGGAAGATATAATATAGTATAAAATGCTATATAAATATATATATATAAACAAGGTCAACTCGAAGTATGCGTACATCATCCGACTAGCATTTTAAGACCTCATATTCATAGTAGGAACTAGTGCTAGAATAGTTTGGGTTGCTAATCCATATGTCTGACCATGAATTAATCATGAATAATAATGAAAGATTGAAGGGCCAGAATGATACCTCAAATATGGATACTGAATGAATAATCAATCTGTCAAAAACTAGGCATAACAATAATCATAACAATGATAATAACAAATTCAATAATGATGTGACTAACCAACTGGTATGGACAAACAAATACCTAGTAGAGACTATCACATATCCCCACCACCCTAAGCTCAGAATGTTTAATCAACATAAAACACACCACAAGGTATTGTCATCACCCATACCTATGAAAACCCCATATATGAGCTGATAGATATAGGCAATTACTGGTGATAGGCAATGCGCATGTAAGAATGAATGCAAGGTATCTAAGCAATATCATATCCCAAGTTCTCAGGTCATGATGACACCTACCATAACCCATTAGAAGGCAAGCCAACCCATAGTCCAAGATGGCTAGTAACGAACTACTCAACAATATAAGAAAAAGAATGTGAAATATATGTAGCAAAGATCAATACATAAGAAAATCCCAAAACCTAGTGGTACCAGTACAAGAGCTTCTAAATATAATAAGAGTAAAAATATGAAATATCAAGAGACTTACACTAATACAACTTATCTCTATATACAATATAGAGACTAGTTTAATACATAAGAGAGCTAAGCTCCAAATATAAAGTCTATATATACAATATATAAACAGAATAGAAACTACACCCAACAGTCCAAAAATCATATGACAAGTCAATGAGATAATAAAGAACAATTATCCCGCTCATGTCCAATAGTCTAGCATAATAAGACTAAGGAAATATCAAGGTGAACTATCCTATTCTAGTTACATTAAATATACATCAAAGCTATACCATATATCCAAGGTCGATATACGAATAAAGAGAGAAAGAAAGATATGTAGTAGTATACAAGGCAAAGAAACGATTATACAATATGAACAATGAAGCAAGGGATATACGGTAGTACCATAGATTTATTTATCTAGACATATATAAATATATATACACATGTAACCCTAATGTCATTTTAAAGAGTAACCTAGATCATCATATTCTTATGTTAAAACCTCATTAAAATACTAAAAGGATTTAATGCTATCGTACTCAGGGCTTCTAATCCATATGGCTAGATATTAAATAATCATACATAGTAGTACCATAATAAGATAAAACAGGTCGTAGACATACCTCATATCTCAATACCAGATCAATGACCAATCATCATAATCTAGCCATAATAATGATCATAATAATGATAACAACAATATAAATAACAACGTGACTAATTAGCTACTCCGAAAAACAAATGCCTGGCCGAGCCTATACGTACCCCCACCGCCCCAAAATCAGAAGGTTCAATCAACATGCAACACAAGGTATACTCTTCACCCATATCTATGTAACCATCCCATACCGGTTGATAGACATTGTTACATACTGGTGACAGGCGATATGCGTTCAAGAATAAATGTAAAGTAAACAATCAATATCATAATCTCATTATCATAACCATTTCTATCATAACTATCAACATTGTTCCCATACATTATCACAGTATCCTCCAGCGACACCGGGTATCAATATCATCATCACAATATCCTCTGGCCTTGTCGGGTATTAATATATCATCAGAGTATCCTTTGGCCTTGTCGGGTATCAATATCATCATCACAATGTTCTTTGGCTTTGCCGGGTATCAATATATCATAACAGTATCCTTCGGCTTTATCGAGCATTAATACATGATCACAGTATCCTCCTACCTTGTCGAGTATCAATATATCATCACAGTATCTTCCATCCATGCCAGATATCAATATCATCATCACATCAATATACATATATTTAAAAATATATAATAGGTGCACATGCTCAAGACGTGGAAAAAGAGAGGTAAACCTGCAAGTCTATTAGCATATTCATAATCATGATCATATCATCATAAAACATCTAACTTTTTGATACTTCTAAACTATTCAATATTAGCTAACCAATGCTTATTGTCATTAAAGCACTAGTTTTCTAGTCTTCACATAATCTCTAATTATTATCCTAAACAACATCCTTTATATAATTCTTATTCACGGGACAACAACTAACCATTATTAAATTAAGTTGTCAATAGCGAATAATTATTCAAGATTCATTACTAGGCCATAATCGTTATCTATCTACTAATCATCATGTAATACCCCGTAAATTCCTAGTTCAGTTAAGCCCCTAGTACTGGCTTAAGGAACATAGAACCTAAAAATAAGACTAAGTGTTTAGGGCATTATTCATATTTTAACTCCCTTTATCTTTGGGGATTTTTTTAAAAAGGTCTTCTCGACCCCGAGACATAAGTTTTTGAGTTGATTCATGTTCGGGGGTGTAAGTAGCCTGCCTCGGGTAAGTTTTGGATTTTTTGGACAAGGTTTGGACCTACTTTGGATTTCTAAAATAGCAACTCACCAAGATTCCACCACGTCGTGGTGACTATAGTGATGGCTGCCTTGGAACATCGTGGTAGAGTGCAGATCAGAATTTGTCAATTTCTAGAAACTCACCATGATTGCACTGCATCATAATGAGTATAGCGGTGAGGGACTTACCGCATTGCAGTGAAGCTTTAAACAACATTATAGTTACAACTTTAATCCCTAAAAGGGTAACTAAGTCTTTTGCCCCTACCCCAATTAATAAAAACAGAAGATTTAACCCTATTCTAAGCATATTGCACTCATTCCTCACCAAATTTCTCTCCAATAAAACTCTAAAGCTTCAACTTTAACTTCAAAAAATCCAAAATTTCACCATTCTTTCTTCAAGATAGAAAAGAATTAAGGTTCCTAATCTAAGAAGTTCAAGGAAAGCATTCAAGAACATTCCCAAGGCTTCCAAGTCAAGCTTTTAATTTCAAAATCAAACCAATTAAGGTATGTGGGGTTATGAATAAGGATACTTCTTTCATCCTTCTACCCAAAACTAGTTTTAAAAGTTGAATTTACATGAATTTCAATTTAGGGTTCATACCCAATTATCATTACTTGAAGTTTCTGAAGTTACAAGTGATTTAAGTGTTGAATTATATATCTAGTTTCACATGTTTATGTGTAAGACTTGATTTCACATATTGAGAATTGAATTTCATTATCTTGACTAGAATTGTTAAAATATTTCAAGATTATTATTGTTGATCATGAAGTTTGTTGTGATTTGACATTATTTTCAAGCATGGGTTATAAGCCCTAAGTTTAAGCCTTGATATTTCAAGAAAGATAATTTTTATGCATTCTTTGGTAAGCATGTGTTCAGATTTTAAGAAAGATTTGATCTTTTGATCCTCAGCTAAGATGTGGAATCAACACATTTAGTTTTGAATACAATTTAAAACTGACAGATGCATAACTGCTTTTCATTATAAACTCTTATGTTATTTAAGGCGGATTTCCTACAGAATGAGCATATAAGTAAGGGAGTAGTATTTAGACCTAGTTGGGTATGTGACTCAGTTCATATTCCCAAGAACTACGAGCAAACACATGTTCAGGTTATTTAGATTATTTCCATTTATATGGATGCAGATACAGATTGTAATCACTTAGCTCAGGTTATACTCCTTGGCAATAGTACGACACCTTTCCACAACGTGAGGTTTTCCCCTTATGGCAACATAACATTGGACATCATGATATCTCAGATGGTGTATGTCAGTTAAAAGAACCTCCCTTAGCCTGCAAAATTTGAAAATATACTTAACTTCAGTTATATTTACTTCACTAGTAGAAAGAGTAAAAGTATAGTTTTTAGAACTAAGTATTATGGCTCACAAGATATATGCAATATGCTTTATTTCTCCTGATTTATCATTTTTAGCTTTCAGATATTCAAGCCAATGTGAGTCATTTACACTTAGCATGCATTCTTTACAAGTTATATGAACATTGAGATATTGTTTTTACTTATGCATTCATCTCCACATGCTCATTACATTCCAAAAGTATTGATTCACATATACGTCTATGTGCTACATTGTTTAATAATGTAGGTACAAGTTATAGCATACACATCATAATCAGGTAGTTGCAGCTTCCAATCAGCAGGTGATAAGCCCTTGTGATTTAGGGGTTTAAGTTAGCCATAGATCGTGTAGCATTTTATTTTATTTATTCAGTCATATTGATTCGGGATAGCTGGGAGTCATGTCCCGGCCATCTATAGTCAATACTAGTAGAGTCATCATAGACTTTCAGTAGAAGTTAATGTATTTGATTCCAATTTTGTCTTGTACAATCAGAGTTGTACTTATTTTAATATAGTTTGTTTTGCTCATATTTAGAAAAAAAGTATCTTTCAGATTTATGTATTTTATTCAGTTGCTCACAAGTTATGCCAATACAAGGGTTAGCTTGAGATCACTTCTGCTCCTAAGCACTGTGTGATGACTAAGGGATAGTCTCGGGTTGTTACACATCATTATCAACTAATCAGCCTATAGCCGTTAATCATTATTAGCCAACACATTACAAATTATCATCAAACCATCTTTTATTATCTAACACCCTTTATTAACTAACCATCGTTCACCAACTAATCCTCATTTACAAACTGTTCATCATTATTACCAAGTCATCCGTTATCACTAATATCTCTTATTATCTATCCTCATTGATACACACTTCTCATTTAACAACTAATCAACGCCATAAACTAAGTCATCAAGTGTTGTAGTCACCTAATAAACAACTAGCTACCACTTACCTTAACCCTTAATTAGGAAGAAAAAACATAAGATCGTAGTTTAGCTAGAATCACATCAATTACCGATAGAGTAATGATGAATGCATCAAATCTATTCATACCATCACCCATATTCAACTAGTGGAACAATAAGCATCATACACACTATATCTTCCACCGTCCCATACCGGAGAGATGTGTATACAAACATATATATGTATATTTATAAACGATAATCACATCTTTTATAATGATAAATATTTCTCGAATATCCAATCAATATCATAACATGGCCCTCATCCACATGTTTAGAAAAATCACCACATCATAAGCACGAACTCGTATCAATAATCATATTTGTCAGCCTTAACATATCTCTAATCATCTCACATATGGAAAACATCTAGCATATAGGAGGCATAATATCAATAAATATGTAATCATCTCTCACATAAGAGGCATCTCACATCTAGGAGGCATAGTATGAATAGACATATAATAGTCTCTCTTATAGGAGGCACAATATCAATAGACATGTATTCATCTACAAGATATCTCATATTAATAAGTCATATATCATGACTATGAGGAAGGCCACCTCACTAGGACAATTATCATATTTAAGAGGAATATTATCTCTATAGGCCCGACAATCATAACTAAGAGGAAAGTCATCTCTATAGGCCCAATAATCACAACTAAGAGGACTATAATCTCTATAGGCCTGATAATCATAATTATGAAGAAAGTCATCTCTATAGGCCAAGCAGTTATATCTAAAAGGAAATAGTATCTTTATAGGCCAACATCACATCTAAGAGAAAATAACATCTCTATAGGCAGACATCATATCTAAGAGGAAATAACATCTCTATAGGCCAATACCATATCTAAGAGGAAAGCCATAGCTATAACTAAAGTCACAATCCGAGGAACATCATTGCAAGTTACCAAGTCATGAAGTAACCTTATACTAAGGTATACTAGTCTCAAGTAAGCATAACATCTGCAACTAAGTCCACAAGGCTAAAACAAGTCTTGGCCTAAGTGGGTCGGACGATCCCACTTCTAATTCTTAAATCACATATTTAGGCGTACTATTCCCCAAACTGGGCTAATGTATATATTTCAACTTCTAGATGTCAAGTAAGCCATATCCAAGCCTAAGATAAGAACTTACACTAGAAACACAATCATTTTAGTCAACACAATCCACTTTACTATTTCCATATCACCACACTATCCCAAAAGATTAAAATATACTAATCATGCTTCCAACTCAAAAACCACATCCCAAACCTAGCATTATATTGTATTCATAATAAAAGCTAATCTAAACTAGGGATAAGGCAGTAGGATTCTAAAAGGTTATAAACATACCATCTTATGGGTCCAAAACCCTAACTAATCTCCAAATATACACAATCAAGGCTAAGGTAATCTACTCATAATCAAGCGTAATATCCAAGTTCACACTCAATATATATCACACATCATCTATGAAGATAAGTAGACCAAAGCCTACCTCAAAGCCAAACCGCAAACTTTACATCGGTACCACATGCCGGTCTTTACTTCACAATCCCCAAAATTCCATCACACTAAAAAAATCATAATTTACTCATCAATACAAGTCTAATGATACCTATATTACAGTATTGTTCTTCGAGTCCAAAAATGACACCAAAAACCTTAAGTGGGACCCACATATAGAAAACAAGTTTTTGAGACAAACCCATTACTCAAATACCATTAGGGATTTATAACACTCAATAAATAGGTGCAAACAAAGCCAAATTTGGGCTAAAATCAAGCCTAGAGCCATTAGGGTTCTTGGTCAAATAATCTAGAATTCAACACTAAAATTGAAGGATTCATAACTTATATTTGATGTTAATCATGATTACGGAGGTTATTCAATCTCCCAATCAACTCTCAAGACTCCTTCTAAGGTCTACACTCACTATTAGGGCTTTGGGACTCAAGACAATGTAGAAAATGGCCAATTCTTGGCCAAAATGACTATATAAAGGACCCTTCCTAGAAATTGAAGTAGGGCAATCGTAAACTCACGCCTGCCAAAATCACGGTCATCATAATCACTATAAAGCCACCATATTTATGGAACTCTTCTACAATAAATGACAGTTGAAACTTGGAACTTTTGGCCAATTCCTTAGGATGCATCCGGAATCCAATTTTCACAAAAGAAATATGAAACCATACTAAATTCAACATTTTGGATGTGTTGGCGAAGTCGAAATTTTTAATCCAAGGTCATTTCAACAAAATATGGGTCCCACAACTTAAATTTCAAATTTTTAACTTTCTAATCAATAAGTCAAAATGAGCTCGGGTGCATTGGGACCGAACCAAAGGCCTACCTAGACTAAAATTAATATTCTAGATCTGCTGGCACAGTCAGAATTCTCATTTGAGATTGTTTCATTGAGGTTTTACCTGGTGGCTATTTTTAAACAGCGAAGAATTCCAAATAGAGAATTACTTCTAAGAACCAAACGAACCACCCGATAACCAAATAGTAAAGATAAGCATAAATATGGAAAATGACCGGAAGAGTCATTAGATAAGGTGGGACGGAAGAACCCACTTCTAATCCTCATATTCTATGTTTAGGCAACTTATACCCTGGACTAGGCTAAGGTATCTAAATTCATTTATATATGAAACATAAGCCATAATTAATCCTAATATAGGCATCTCACCTAGAAACATGAGAAATTAAGTCAACTCCACCTAAATTATGATTTCATTATCACTAGAATAGTCTCAACAAAGTTAATCATACTAACCATGCTTCCAATACATAGACCACATCCCAAATCTAGCATCATATCATATTCATTCTATGAAATAATTTAATCTAGGAAGAAAGAAATAGGATTCTAAAGGTTCAATTAGTTTTTCACCTTATGGGTCAAAACCCTCATATAGTCCCAAAACTTAAATAATCAAGACTAGGGCATTCTACATATAATCAATCTTAACATTCACATTCACAAGTAATATATAACACGCATCATCTTATGAAAAAGAATAGGTAGAAGCTTACCTCATGCCAAACCTCAAATCCCTAAATCATTCACCAAACTTTCATCTTCACTGTACAATCCCAAAATGTCGCCACACTATCAAAATAATAATCTACTTATGAATATAAGAATAACGATAGTCATAATTCACTATTGTGCTTCAGGACCAAAAATCACCTCAAAACCCACGTGAGTCCCACTTACATAATTCATATTTCTATGGTTAACCCAATATCCATACATGATCAAGGAATCAAACCCTTAAGAATGGGTGAAAACCAAGCTATTTTGGGGATAAAATCAAGACCTCGAGCTATTTAGGGTTTTGGTCAAAAACCAAGAAAATTCACCAAGAAAGGGATGAAATCTTTCCTTGAATCGGAAGAAAATTATGAAAGTAGATGCTATTCAATCTCCCAAGTCACCTACAAGTCTCAATTCTCTCTAGGTATGGATGAGAAATAGGCCAATTTATGACCTAAGGGGTCTATTTATACCTTTTTCAAGTAATTAGGTGTTTCAACTGCATATCCATGTGTGCAATCACACGACCTGACATACAGTGCAGGCGTTGTGATTGCAGCAACCTTTAGTGAAATCTCACTACCCTCTTCACACACACTAGTGTGATTTCCACTGAAGAGGTAAGATCGTAGAGGCATAAATTATCAGGTATAACTTGGAAATTTTCCAAGTTTCTGCCAAGGTCTTGGGATCCATTCGGAATTTGATATACTCAAATGAATTAAATAAACTTTCTAAATTTAACATTTTGGATGCAATAGCAAAGTTGGATTTTCCATCCAAGGTTGTTTCGACCAAATATGGGTCCCACACCTATATTTCAAATTTCCCCAACTTTTAACAATAGGTCAAAATGAGCTTAAGGGCATCAAGACCTAAACCAAAGGTCTACCTAGCCTAAAATAAATATTACGAAGCTGCTGGCATAGTTTGAATTTACATGCGAGATTATTTTGCTAAAGTTTTGGGCTGGTGTCCATTTTGAACTAGTTTTGACTTCTAAATATGGAATTACCTCTAAAAACCAAATGAACTGCCAAGTAATTGAACTATTAATCCCAGAAAGTCATAAATATCGTAGGGCAGCTATGGGAAAGCTCTAAATATGAAAATAAGCAATAATTTGGAAAATGGCCTAGAGGATCACTACAATAACAACTACTAAAAGTACTTTCATCCTCGAAAGTCAATGGATAGAAGGATAAAAAAAAGCCTTAATAGAATGAGCTGCTAGGCTTGCATGCTCCACATATGACCTCCCAGATAACCTCTAAGAAGAGATAATACTTCTAAGTGACTTTACCACAGGTATCCCTTTTTAACCACCTCTCTCACTTCACTTCCAAACAACCAAAACTCAAATTCAACCACCAACGGGTCTCCAACTAAACCAAAAAAGGTTGATGCATGCAAATTAGAACCACAAAACACTTATACCATCTTGATACCCACACATATCAATAAAGGCTCACCAGAGTAAAAACTAACCCAAGACATGAGTGATACCACTGGCTCCAAATCTAAATATAACCTTACTTTACCATTTTGCACCTTCCATCCACTACACACCTAGATGAAAGTCACCTGATTCCTGTTCGTGCTATCTCATCATAGATAACTCAAATAACTGAGGCTAATCTACAAAAAGTCCATATGACAAACATGAGAACAAGCCCATAAGGCATTATCTGGGCACACAAATGAAAATAATCATGGAATACAATCTATGCCAATGCTACAACTATTCTATATGGTAATAAAACTGAAACCTAGAAGATCAAGGCTTAACTACTTATTTTTGAATGATCGACTCCTGTATGTCACATCAACCGAGAATTAAAATAGACTAAATCCAACTCAAGAATATTACTCCAACTGAGTATATCTTCCAAAATTCCCAAAGAAGATTGAACATCCATAGTCTAAGTTAAAGGAACCAATACCAATCCCATGAGCTATTAACTAAACACTTATCAACAAAAATCCCATGGAAATAGAGAAAACTAAATAGGTAACCATAAAGTAGGCTCAACCACCCTATAAATGAAATTTAAACTTAGACAAACCAAAAATAAAAGTTTCACGCAAGCTCTACAACTCCAAGATGAAATCTTAACTCTAAGGTTGATTCACTCGATCTCAACTACCCAAACCAAACCTAAAGACAGGTAGGCATTCACACTCAAACTCTATCATAACTTTCAAATCTCCATTCAAAGGTGTAAACTCAAAACTAAGCCAATAAGCCTATATTAATGTCAACTACTCAAATTAACTTCAGTACACAAATCTGACATATCCAAGCTAGAACATACCAAGATAAAATTGAAACATAACTGAAGAACAAGATCACCACAGGGATGAACAATTGACTAAAAGTGCAAACAACCAACTCTATACTATCTAGAGGGCATGAAATGTAGCCATAGAATGGAAATCATGCCAAGGATAAATCCCTAGCTGATAAATGTGAATAACCCACTCCATATCCATTAGAAGGCATAAACTATAAAAATATACTCATGGACTCATAAAGGCTACAAACAATACTAGTAATAGCAAAACTCCAGCAACTTAGAGACACACAACTTTAGCTAGAAGCTAATAGTCTAACACTCTATCTCGGCAAAGAATAGCCATAGGCATATCTCATCAAGGAGAAACACTTCACCAAACCTCATTAAGATGAACAAACTCTGAAATTGGGATCAGCTAAATTTGCCCAGGTAGGGCAATCATAACGCGAGCAAACCATGAATAACCTCGCCAACGAAGGAAATAC
>JAPEIP010000006.1:139306341-139339392 GCA_026120095.1 Capsicum chinense | reverse complement strand
TTGTTATGTCTTTCAGGTTAACTAGTGCCCCAGCAGCTTTTATGGACCTCATGAATCGAGTGTTCAGATTTCCAGCAACTTAGAGACACACAACTTTAGCTAGAAGCTAATAGTCTAACACTCTATCTCGGCAAAGAATAGCCATAGGCATATCTCATCAAGGAGAAACACTTCACCAAACCTCATTAAGATGAACAAACTCTGAAATTGGGATCAGCTAAATTTGCCCAGGTAGGGCAATCATAACGCGAGCAAACCATGAATAACCTCGCCAACGAAGGAAATACCAATCTTGACACCAATGTCAAGGTTAAGACCACTACCATAAAATAAACCAAACAACTCAATATAAAGAATTTCTAAATTTCTAACTTAGAAAGTGATCATATAAAAGTCCACCTGCCTCTATGTAATACCCCATACTTTTTCCTAGCTAATTTTATCTCAAAAATGTCTAGTATTATCTTCTAAATTGAATGATTATTATTTGATGAGGAATTTTGAAGATTTTAACTTTTTTTCATGTGTGAATTTCAATAAGATTTCCGTTGATATAAGATTCTCCCAAATCTAATAACCAGGTCAGAAGTTATGACTATTTCAAGTTTCAGTTGTAAAACAGCACCATATTAGTCAGTGGCGTGCCGCGCCACAAGAGGAAATGGCATTTTCTGAATTCCATTAGGGTCCATAATTATGGTGCATCGTGCTAGGGCCCAAATTTAGAAATATCCATTTTCCAGTGTCTAAGCGTGATTTTCTGCACGTCGCACCAAAGTTCCAGGTCATAAAGAAAGTGGCAACGTGATGGCCCCATATCACGCCATCCCTTAATTTCCCAATTGTCAAAATCCAGTGACATGGTTTGATAGCACAGCGTCATGCTAATCGTCCAGTTCGGGAAATTTTTCAAATTTTAAAAGACGCATCCAATGGTTAAAGGGGTCAATTTTCTACACCTATTTAAACCCAATAACATGTGATTTAGCTATTATTCTCCTAAAATATAATAGTTTCTCTCAAGTTTCTCTCAAGAAAAAGTTAAGGTTTCTATTGGGTATTCGAATTCAAGAATGTTTCACCATCAATTCTCATGAAATCACAAACTAAATTTTATGTTGTATTCATTCATGGACTCCTTTTGTCAATGAAGCCCAAGAATCTCTTTTCTAAGTTTAAGTTTAAGGATTTTTGTATGAATTTCATGCTAGGTTTGCTTTGTTTATGTTGAGAATGATCAATTGAATTCAAATCTATGTTGGCTGATCAATTTTATGTGGAATTGATTTGTATAGATGTATATTCATGTGAACATATGAATAAACCCTAGTTGATAAAATTAGAGATGAATTATGATGATTAATTGTTGTATAATGTTGTCTACATGTGCTATGCCTACTATGTGTTTGATTAAATGCCTAGATGAAGGAACAATGCCCCAATTAGTATGATATCATAAAATCCCCATGTATGTAGAAGTTATGCCTACCACATGTTTTGATGGAATGCTTCAATAAATGTATTATGAATTATGCTATTAGTTATATGTTCAAGTAAGTTATGCTTGGTCAGTTTTCCTACAATCGAGTCCTGGGGGTACTTATACCCGAAAATTTTGCTATGTGCCTAGGCCTATGTCATGTTTTCATGATACTCTCAGTCAAGCTACGAATCCTTAGACTTCAGACAGTCTTATCACTCTAGAAATCACCATGATCTCATGAACTCAGTCGGTTGCCAAATATCAATAGTATTCTGTCAGTCAATGGAATTCAGTAATTCAACCCATTTCTAGTTCAGTTAAATCATGTTCAGTGTCTATTCAGATGGGAGTAGAAATTTCCACTGAGTGAACCCAAGAATGGGGACACACACTATCAGATAAGGGTGTGATCCTTAGAAGTTATCCTTGCATTCCAAAACTATGTAGCCAGCATAGGTTGAGACATCAATACTGTCAGATAAGAGTTGATAAAATGGATAAGTACAGTCAGATAAAGGCCCCACCGTTTTTGTATAGGGGACACTATCAGATGAGGGTTGCCCACAGCTTGTCCTTACTAGTGGCGCGGTCTTGACACCCTCCTAATTAGGGTTACAGATTAGAACCTAACTCAGCTAAAATGGCATATCAGGGGCAGGTCAGTTAGCTAACTACTTCCCACAGTTTTATATTATAGAATCAGGATGGTCAGATATAGTCAACCAGTCTCAGTAATAGAACTCTGATAGTTCTTCCAATTTTAGGACTGTCAGATACAGTACGAATCTCAGATAGTTCCATTAGATTTCAGACTGTCAAATACAGTCATTCATATTATCCGTTATATTCAGTTTTAGTAATCATATTATCACAGTATTAGTATCAGTTGTTATGTCTTATACATGTATTCTTAGGCTCATGCTAGTTTGTCAGTTATTATTATTGTTCATGCATATGAATCCCATGCATTCAGCCTACCTAACATGTATACCATCACATTCAAAGTACTAATGCATTTGCCCTATGATGTCTTATTCCATAGGTTCAAAGACACGAGCTCCAGAGCCATAGTAGATTCCAGATATCCACAGATAGAGTTAGAAGTGAGTCCTCATCTTTTGAGGACATAATTATTTCCCTATTATCTCATTAATCATATAATTAGTTAGAGTTGGTTGGGGACATATCCGATCAACTCCTTACTCAGACAATTCAGTTAGTTAGAGGCTTTCTAGAATATCATATTTCATACTTTAGTATGTTTAGTTTTGTTTTGGGTATTCTATTACCCTACACAGATTTTATATCATTCAGATCATGTTTAGTATTGAACCTTATGGCCTTTTATTTCATGTTTCCACATTATAAAGCATTTTATGTAGTATATAGGTACAAATATCAGTCATGGGTTAACTTATAGTCCTTCGGGGTTATGAGCACCCTGTAGCATTTCGAGTACCAGATTTGGGGCGTTATAAACTTGGTATCAGATCCTAAGGTTCAAAAAAGTCCTAGGAAGTCTGAAAGTCGCATCTAGTAGTGTCTTCTACATGGGTGTGTTTTGCGCCACATTTATGTGCAAGAGGCTGTAAGATGTTTTAGGAATAGTTCCCTTCTTTGGATATTCATATCGTGCCAGTGAGCATAATTTCAAATCAATCTCTCAGTCTAATCTGTTTCCCCCCTTTCTTCTATAGAACATGCCTCCTAAAAGAAGAAATAGAAATTAGTCAGCCCCTCAACCCGAAGATCCTTTGGGCAATTATTTTTCTCTTGCGGAGTTCAGGGCCGCATTCACTACTCTTGCTCATTCAGTTTCCACAAAAAATAAATGGCCAACCTAGTGTCTAATTCAGCCGCAGTTAAGATTTGGGACTTCACTCGAATGAATCCTCCGTTCTTCCTTGGGTCTGAGGTAGATGAGGACCCTCAGGAATTCATTGATCAAGTTCAGAAGGTGACAAACATCATGCGGTAACTACTGTTGAGAGTGCTCAGCTAGTTGTATATCAATTATAGGATGTGGCTCATACTTTGTTCAAGCAGTGAAAGTCAGAGAGTTCAGATGATACAGGTCCTATAGAGTGGGAGGAGTTTATCACTGCATTCTTAGATAGTTTCTTTCCCTAAGATCTTAGAGAGGCTAAGGTACTAGAATTCATCAACCTTAGGCAGAGCAATATGATGGTGAAAGATTATTCTCTTAATTTGACTCAACTAGATAGATATGCCCCTCATGTGGTTGTAGACAGTAGAGCCAAGATGAGTAAGTTTGCTTCAGGGGTAAATAATAGCATGGTAAATTAGTGTAGATCTGCCATACTGAATAGTAAAATGACTTTCTTAGGCTTATGACTCATGCACAACAGATAGAGGAGCAAAATATTAAGCAGAGAGAGAAGAAGAATAAGAGAGCGAAGACAGGTAGTTTCAACTTCACTTAGCCTAAATTAGAAAAAGAAAACAATTCCTAGTTTCATCCTAAGTCATCAGTTCAAGCCCCTTCTTCAGCTAGTGCTCTAGTTCCTAAGTTTTGGGAGGATAAAAGATATAGAGCACCCGGCTCTAGGTCTCAGGGTAGTGTAAGCAATGCCCGAACTAATTCCCTTTGTCAGACTTTTGGTAAGAACCAAAAGGGTGCTTGCAGAGTTGGTAAAAATGTCTATTTTGGTCATAGAAAGTCGAGCCACAGAGTTAGAGACTTTCCTTAGTCAGGTTATCAGAGTTAGTAGGGTGCCACCACCAGTGCTACTAGTGAGCAATGTCTAAATCGTCTCTATGCTCTTCAGTCCCAATAGGATCAGAAAAATTCTCCTGATTTAGTTACTGGTACGTTACAGATCTTTCATGTGCATGTTTATGCTTTGCTAGATGCAGGAGCTTCTTTGTCTTTTGTTACTCCCTATATAGCAGGCAATTTTAGAATTAGTCCTGAAATCCTAGTAGAGCCCTTTTCAGTCTCTACGCAGTGGGTAAAACCATCATAGCCCAACGGGTATACAGGAGCTTCCCGGTTATGATATTTAAGAAAGTCACTTCACCAGACTTAGTCAGATTAGAGATGACTAATTTTGATGTCATTCTCGTCATGGATTGGCTTCACTCCTACTATGCTATAGTCGACTACAAAAATAGAATAGTCTAATTTCAGTTTCTAAATGAACCCGTCCTAGAGTGGAAGGGTAGTACTTTAGCATTTAGAGGTCAGCTTGTTTCCTACCTCCGGGCACGGAAAATAATATCTAAAGGATGTGTCTATCATCTTGTTCGAGTTAAGGATACTAGTTTCGAAACTCCAAGCCTTGAATCAATTCCAGTTGTAGGTAAATATTCAGATATCTTTCCTGAAGATCTTCCAAGAATTCCTCCCAAAAGGGAAATAGACTTCGGTGTTAATCTTCTTCCAAAAACTCAACCTGTCTCTATTCCACCATATAGAATGGCACCAGTAAAAATCAACGAATTGAAAGAACAGTTGAAGGATCTCCTAGATAAGGGATTCATCAGGCCCAGCATTTCCCCGTGGGGTGCTCCAGTATTATTCATGCGCAAGAAAGATAGTTCTCTTAGGATGTGTGTAGACTACAGTCAACTCAATAAGGTCATGGTCAAGAATAAGTATCCTCTTCCCAGAATCGATGACTTATTTGACCAACTTCAGGGTGCCAGTTATTTCTCTAAGATAAACCTTAAATCCGGCTATCATCAGCTCAGAATTAGAGAATGTGACATTCTGAAAATAGCTTTCCATACTTGATATGGTCACTTTAAATTCCTAGTCCTGTGATTTGGTCTTACTAATGCCCCATCCACTTTCATGGACTTGATGAACCATGTGTTCAAGCAGTACTTGGACATGTTCATCATCGTCTTCATAGATGATATCTTGGTTTATTCCCGTAGTAATACCAATCATGCAAACCATCTTAGAATAGTACCTCAGACTCTCAGAGATTATCAGTTGTTTGCCAAATTTAGTAAGTGTGAATTTTGGCTAAGGTCTGTAGCATTCCTTGGTCATATTATTTTCGGTGATGGCAATAGAGTAGATTCTCAAAATACTTAAGTAGTAAGAAACTGGCCTCGTCCTATCTCTCTATCAAATATTTTGAGTTTATTGGGTTTGGTTTGAGAAAGAAATAGGATTCTAAAAGTGCGATAAGCTTTTTACCTTATGGATCAAAACCCTCATCAAGTCCCCAAACGTAAATAATCAAGACTAAGTCATTCTACCCAATCATATTCACAAGAAATACATAACGTGCTTCATCTTACAAAGAAGAGTAGGCAAAATCCTACCTCAATATTGATTCATCAATACCTGAATCGTACGCCAAATTTTTGTTATAACTTCACGATCCCAAAATAATGTCACACTATCAAAGTCATAATATACTTACCAATGAAAGAATAAAGATACCCATAATGCAACATTGTGCTTTGAGTCCAAAAATCCCATCAAAACCCCAAACGTGTCCCACTTGTGGAAATCCTATTTCTGAGGTAAACCCAATATCCATACATGATCAAAGAATCACAACCCTAAATAATGGGTGACAACCAAGCAAATTTGTGGATAAAATTAAGCCCTTAAGCTATTTAGGATTTTGGTCAAGAACCAAGAAAATTCACCAAGAAAGGGATGAAATCTTACATTGAATCAGAGGATAACTACAAAAATAGATGTTAATCAAGCTCCCAAGTCATACACAAGTCTCAATTTTTAGTTATCACACTCTTTAGGGATTTTTCTCTCTAGGTATGAATGAGAAATAGACTAATTCGTGACCTAAAGGGTTTATTTATGCCCCTTCCAGGTAATTAAGTCTTGCAATCACATATCCAGGTGTGCAATCACACAACCTGGCATCCAGTGTAGGTGTTGAAATCATAACAACATTTAGTGAAATTGCACTACTCTCTCTTCACACAATTGTTTGATTACCAATCAAGAGGTGCGATCGTAGAGGCACTAGTTATCTATTAAAAATTGGAAATTTTCCAACTTTTTGCCAAGGTATAAAGATCTATTCGAAATCTTATATACACAAATAAACTATGTAATTAGACTAAATTTGACATTTTTGACACAATGGCTAAGTTGGATTTTCTATCTGAGGTCGTTCTAACCAAATATAGGTCCCACACCAATCTTTCCAATTTCTCCAACTTCTGACCAATAGGCAGATATGAGCTTGGGGTCCAAACCAAAGGTCCACCTAGCGTCAAATTAATATTTTGAAGTTTTTGGCATAGTAAAAATTTGCATATAAGATTATTTTACTAAATTTTTTGCCTGGTGACCATTTAAAACTAATGAAGATTTCTAAATATGGAATTGGCTCTTAATAATAAATGAACTTCCTGGTAACTGAACTGCCAGTCCCAGCAAGTCATAAATAACTTGTGGTAGCTATGTGAAAGCCGTAACAGCAAAAATAAGAAGAAATATGAAAAATAACCTAGAGGGTCATTAAATGTTTCTACCCTGGTACGTGATATTTTAGTGATGGATTGAGTGTAAAAATCCTGTATTGTAACTTTGTTAGGATATGATACATAGGCAGAGATGATTATTTTGTAATGATAAATTTTGATGTAGTTTTGGGCATGGATTGGATATTTCTATATCATGTTATCTTGGATTTGTCTTGAAGTTGGAGTAGAGGGGTACCTATGGTTTGCATCCTAAGAGGGTGATTTCCTTTATTCAGGCTCAATGAATGGTTAATAAGGGGTGTCTTTCTTATTTAGCATACATTTGGAATACTAGTGCCAAGCTACTTTCTTAGGAGTCATGAAGAGGTGGCTAGGAAGTTGACGGATGTGTTTCCTAATAATCTTCTAGATGTTCCTCCTAAAATGGATATTAACTTTAGCATTTATTTTTAGCAAGAAACTAAGTCCATCTCTATTTCTCCTTATGAAATAGCTCTAATATAGTTAATAGAGTTAAGTAACTAGCTTTAAAATTTATTGAGCAAGGGTTTTATTAGATCAAATATTTCACAATGAGGTTCCTTAATATTGATTGTAAAGAAGAAGGATAGGGCTATACAGATATGTATTGATTACCACCAATTTAATAAAGCGACTACTATGAATAAGTACCTTCTACTGTATATAAATAGCATGTTTAATTAGCATCAGGGTGCTTCTATATTATTGAAGATTGACTTGAGATCGGGGTACCATCAGTTGATATTTTGTCTTTAAGTATTCCTAAGATGCCTTTTAAGACTCGTTATGGTAATAATGAGTTCTTGATTATGTCTTTTGGTTAGACCAATGCCTCGACAATATTAATGAAGTTAATGAATAAGGTGTTTTGACCATATTCTTTTTACAATTGTGTTCATCAATGATATCTTAGTGTATCCCAAGAGCGAGGCAAATCATGTGAAGCACTTAAGGACAGTATTTTAGAGATTAAGGGATGAAAATTATTTGCTAGGTTCTCAAAGTGTCAGTTTTTGCTTAGTTACAATGCATTTTAGAGGCATATGGTGTCTAAAGATGGTATTATGGCCTATCTGGCTAAGCCTAAGGCAATTTAAAATTTGTTTAGGCCTACTTGAACTATTATAATTTATACCTTCATTTATTTAATTGGGTATTTATAGGCAGTTGATGCAAAATATTTTTTTGGTAACTTCATTGAATAGATTCACTAATAAGAATATTGCCTTCCAGTTCTCTAATAAGCGTGAGGAGAGCTTTTAAAATCTCAAGTCGATGTTGTCTTTAACTTTTATTATGACCTGACTAGTGGAAGGTAAGGGTTTAAATTGTATTTTGATTCTTTAGGAGTGGGCCTTATGAAATAACTTGGGTTTTGATCCTTAGAAATTCCTTTGTTTTAGACTCTCTAGACGTCATACGACTTACCGTAGTACTCGTATGGTGATGGTACGGGTCAGGTGACCCATTCATATGTTGTCCAGTGTTAATAGAGTTGGGTGGTTGAGTTTCTTGAATGGGTACGATTTGGGTGAGTGGGTATGAGTCGTATGTTTGATGAGGGTCATAGGTGTAATGACCTAAAAAATTGATGAAATATGTAAAATTTGTGATTTTGTCTGGTTTGTCTATTTTACCCCTTTTTGTTGTTGTATTATCAGATTTCTGGGGTGTAGGGGTGATTGGCATAATTTTCGATGCATTTTGATATCATTTATGCAATATTGTGGTTTTTTATGGCTTCGGTAGCTTATTTTAGACTTATGTGGATATCTTTTGATTTGAGCAATGGACGGCTGAACGAACTGCTCCTACAGCTCTGAAATATTAATTTTAGGCTAGGTAGACCTTTGGTTTGGGTCCTGATGCACCCAAGCTCATTTCGACCTATTGGTCTGAAAGTTGGAAAATTAGAAATATGGGTGTGGAACCCACATTTGATAGAAACAACCTCGGAAGAAAAATACAACTTCGACAGCATATCAGAAATGTCAATTTTAGGGCGTTGACATATTTGGTATGATTTTACGGCTTATAAATCTTATTTTGACCCCCGATTTGGAAAATTGTGATTTCTAGTTTTGGGGGTCAACTTTGTGAAAATGAAATTTTTTTCAAAATCTGAATTCGCCAATGCGTCTAGAATATCGAATTTAGTAGGATTTCATAGTTCGTTTGTGCATATCAAACTCTGAATGAATCCCAAGCACCCCGTCGAAATCCATTTGGACTTAGAGAAAAAAATTTGCACTATTGTAGCAGATTTTTCTATTATACAATAGCTTTGTCACTCTTTTTTTTGTCTATTTTGCTCATTTTTCATTTTGCCTCTTGAGAGTTAAACTCTAAAATAGTGTGTGAGCTTAATAGTAAAGTTTGTGGAAGCTTGGGAAACTAGATTCACATCTATATCTTGGTTTTATTAAGAATTTAAGGTCAGAATTCACCCTTTTCTTAGTAATTTCTGGATTAATTTCTCAAAATTTCAAAAATCCTAGGGCATGATTTTAAACTCAAATTTCACTCCTTTTCACTTGAATAATATTTTAATCTTATAACTACTAGTTTTTCATCATTTTAACCTTCAAAACAACTCTGATTCTTCATTTAACCAATATTTCAAAGATTTTACCCGGTAAAGCTCCAAAATAGTTTTTTTTTTCAATTTGAACCTCGTTTTTACTTGATTTAATGTGGGTTTTCAGCTGTAGGATCCTAAAAATATGGGAAATATATTTTTGAAGTAAAGTTTCAATTTTGCCTTTCTTTTTTGGAAACCTATTTTGGGGGTCCGTTTTGAACCTGAATCAAAAGTAGTCAATATGGGTGTTGTTAGTTTTTTTTCGACTCATAGATTTCATATTTTATGCTTTTAGTGAAGTTCTAGATTGTTCGAGAAAAGTAAGGACCTGAGTTCAAATGTAGCAGATCGATTTTGGCTTTCGAGGTAGGTTATGGCTTAACTCTTTCAGACTGGGCTAAGTGATAAATGATGATACAAAATGCATGTTAAGGGTGAGAACTAATTATGAAAAATGGCAATTTATGTGTTGTTCCCCTGTGGGTGCATATATATGATGTAATTATTAAAATTGAGTTATTATGTGATATGTGTAACCGTATGGGATTCTATATGATATTAATAGCCTTGAATATATGTGAATAATTGTATTGTATTATTAAGATGCTTAATATTGTACCATTGGTGTATTGTGATTATATTCATACTTTATTTGGCATATATGACACATGAAAATTCATGGATGAAACTGAAATAATGAGTGGATATTGGCTCACATGGTTGTAAAAATATATCATTGTATTTGGTTGTGAAAATACTCATTGTAATTGGTTGTGAGCATGACATCCTCATATCGTATTCATTCATCAAACATTGGTACCACTGTGGCAAACTCTAAGAAACACTGGCAACACCTTTTAAAATCGCTCCCCGAGGGTGTACCATAGAGGAGATATTGTAACACCTTATAAAACACTTTCTGAGGGATGTGCCAAAAAGGAGATATAAGATATGTGGATTGTATACAGGTTGATGAACCCCTCATGTGTCCTACGTTAGGAACCTTTAGCTCTGTAGGTTATACGTGGATTGTGCAACGATCCCGAAGGTTGTGCGACAACCTCGTGCATCATCATCATTATCATCATATACATTGTGCTTACTTTATTGTGTTATGCTATGTTGTATTGGCATATTGACTTGTCATCTATGTATTTGTCGTATCTTCTTTTACTTGTATTTGATGATCTTGTATATGTATGTTCCCCCTTGTTCTTCTAATATGTGATATAATATAGACTTTTGCTCTATCTTGGTGTAATGTTGCAATATATGTGAGATTATTAGACCTGTTAGTGCAAGCAGTGTAGGCTACCATTGTGGGACATTTTCAAATTGCAGGTAACGTGCCGTTAGTGTCTATTTTATATGCTTTATTTACTACTTTTCTTGGTCGGACTATGATACCTACTGAGTACAAGTGGATCATACTTATGCATACTGCGCCCTTTCGATGTAGGTCCTAGCTCAAGTGCGCCTCAGCTTGATTAACCCTGGCGATTGTTAGATTTTCCAAGGTAGCGGTTGGACATCATGCATCCAATGTTCACCTCTATCTTTCTATAATAGTTATGTCTTTATTAGTATTTCGAGATAGTTATTATTTCTTTATGGTTACTTTTATGATGTATTTGACTCTTGGATTGTATTAGTAGTTCTTACACTATTGACACCTAGTTTTGGGCATGATGGTATTTTGGATAAGTTCTTCCCACATTGTTATGATTATTTATGTGGTTCAGCTTCATTCTAGAAGCCTTACCTTGGGACATTTCTATTTTTTTTCATATTAGTTTGGGTGATAGACTTACTTGTCAAGGTACGTCGCGACAAGTACCATTATGTCCCTCATTTTTGGATCATGATAAATTAGTATCAGAGCAACTAGGTCTCGTTGATTTAAATGGTGTAAGAATGGGATGTCTAATAGAGTCTTGCAGATCGATACATAGAAGTCCATATCTATCTTTGAGAGGTTTTAGGATATCTTTAGGAAACCTCCCTCATTTTATTCCTTATCATGTAAATTCTTTTATATCTTGTGTTCTGAGTTATGTTTCACTTTTTTTGCATGGATAGGGTGGCTTACACTACATATCAGTTGAGACATGTAAAGAGAGATTGGTGGAGGTTGCTTGTCAGTTGTAGACCCCAAATTCTCCTAAGATAACTTAGAATCAGTTCATCGAGGTTTTTCTAGAGAGATTTGTACCTTTGGATTTGAGAAGAACATATGCGGGACGAGTTTAACCATTTAGAGCAAGGCTTCATGACAGTTGTTGAGTATGAGGCAAGCTTTTATGCCTTGTCCAGATATTCCTATGATAGTACTTCTATCGAGTTAGAGTAGATACAAAGTTTGTAAAGGGTTAGATGTCTCTCTTCAGTTGGATATATCTCAGATGATTATGTTTAGGGATTCTTTTCAGTGTATTATGGATTATGGTAAGATGACAGAGGGTATTCTTAGTGAATCTTAGGGAGGCACCAAAAAGGCGTGATGTTTTGGTGAGTTCAGGAGTTAGACTTATCAATGTAGAAAATTTAGAAGTTTTTTTGGATACCATGGTAGGCCAGTGCAGGTGATTTTATAGAGTTCTGCTAATGGATCATTTAGTTTAGCAGCTTAGGGTAATCGTTTGGGCACAATTATACTTTCTCTTATTGAGACTGGTCGTAGAGGTTGCTATGTGTTTGATGAGATTGTCCATATGGTCAAAGACTGTTCTCGCTGTATGTTTTGAGCTATACCTATTTTAGCTATGAGTGGTAAGGGTTTTACCAAAGGTACAAGAGGTAAAGATGGTAGAGCCTGTGTTGGTGGTCGTGGGGCTACTCAGCTAGTTGGTAGTAGTGGATGGTGTTACACTATATTAGTCAGATCTGAGGTGGAGGGTTCAGATGTTGTGATCTTAGGTATCGTTCTGTTTATTTTAGACCTGCATCAATATTATTTAATCCTGGATCAATTTTCTCCTATGTGTCTGTGTATTTTACTTTGGATTTTGATTCTTTTAGTGAGCCTCTTTCCATGCCTATTTGTGTATCTACCCTAGTAGCTAATTCTTTAGAGGTTGATTGGGTGCATTGATCTTGTGTTATGACTTTTGATGGGTGTGACACTTTGGTAGACTTGCTTGTGTTAGATATGGTCCATTTTGATGTTAATTTAGGTATGGATTGGTTGAATTCTTATCGTGTTTTCTTAGATTATTTTTGTAAGACTGCAACTTTAGCTTTGGTTGGTGTGACAAGGATAGATTGGAAGGGTGCACTTTATTTAGGTCCTAAGAGGATTATATCCTATGTTCAGGCTCGTAAATTAGTTGAGAGGAAATGTTTATCTTACATGGCCCATATTCATGACACCACTGTTATTTTTCCTCCTTTCTTGGATTTTGTCTATGTTTTCTATGAGTTTATGGATGTGTTCCCTACAAACATGCCTAGTATGCCTTCGGATCAAGATATTGATTTTATTATTGATGTTGAGTTAGGAACCAAGCCTATTTTTGTTTCTCCTTATAGGATGGCCTCAGCAAAGCTGAAAGAATTAAAAGATCAGTTGCAGGAGTTGTTGGATAAGGGATTTATCCAACCTAGTGTTTCACATTGGGAAGCGCCTATCTTGTTGTGAAGAAAAAAGATAGGTCTATACAGATATGTATTGATTATCGGTAGTTGAATAAGGTGATGGTTAAGAATAAGTATCCTCTTTCTTGCATCGATGATTTAATTGATTAGCTTCAGGGTGATGCGGTGTTTTTGAAAATTGATTTGAGATCCGATTATCACCTGTTGAGGATAAGAGCTTTGAATATTATGAAGTTAGCTTTTTGAACTCGATAAGGTCGTTATGAGTTCTTGGTCATGTTCTTCGAATTAACCAATTCCCCTGCTATGTTCATGCAGTTAATGAACTAAGTGTTTCGATCGTATCTTAACTTCTTTGTTATTCTATTTATAGATGATATCTTGGTTTATGTCAAAAGTGAGGTTGAGCATGAGGAGCATTTGTGGATTTTTCTTTAGAGATTAAGGGATGAAAAGTTGTATGCAAAGTTTTCTAAGTTTGTTTTTTGGTTGGAGTATTATTCTTTCTTGGGTTATGTGGTGGCAAAGGAAGATATTATGGTTGATCTAGCCAAGGTTAAAGTGGTTTGTGAATTGGCTACACCTACTTCACCACCGAGATTTGGAAACTTGTTGTCTTAGTAAGTTATAATCGGTGTATTGTCAAGGGTGTTTCATCCATTGCAGCCCCATTGACCAAGTTGACCTAGAAGAAAAATTCTTTTCAGTTGTTTGATGCTTGTAGGGTGAGCTTTTAAAAGACCAAAGATTTATTGACTTTAGCTCCTATCTTGATTTGGACCAAAGAGGTTGTGGGTTTTACCGAGTTTTGTGATGCTTTCGGTATTGGATTGGGAGTTGTGTTTATGTAGAAAGGCAAGGTGATTATGTATGCATCTCGTTAAGATTGAAGCCCCATGAGAGGAATTATTCTACCCATGATTTGGAGTTATGCGCAGTTATGTTTGCTTTGAAGTTGTAGAGGCAATACTTGTATGGAGTCCATTGTGAGATTTTCTCAGATCATCGTACCCTTCAGTACTTCTTCACCCCATGAGATCTTAATATGAGGCAGAATCGTTCGCTTGAGTCTCTTAAGGATTATGACTTAGCTATTCTCTACCATCAGGGCAAGGCTAATACGGTTGTGGATGCCTTGAGCCGAAATTCTACTAGCATGGGTAGCTTGGCGCATCTTTTGACCTAGGAGAGGCTTTTGGCATCAGAGGTTCAATTTTTAGCTACCTAGATGGTTAGATTGATATTTCAATGCCGGGGCATATTTTGGTATTTTTGGATGCTAGATCTTCTTTGATGGAGAAAATTTGAGTTCATTGGTTTGATGATGTTTGATTGAGGTTGATCGAGATAAATGTTGAGTGGGGAGGTTAAGAAAGCCTCACTTGATTTAGATAGAGTTTTGACTATTGAGGGCTAAGTTTGCGTGTCGAGAGTGGTGATTGCATTAGGTTGATTTTGGAGAAGGCCATTGTTCCAAAAATTCTATCCATCCAGGTGTGACTAAGATGTATTGTGATTGGGGACAGCATTAATGGTGGGGTGGTATGAGGCGAGATGTGGTAGATTTTATGGCTCGTTTCCTATGTTGTTAGTAGGTAAAGGTCGAGCATATGAGGCTTGGTGGGTTGCTTTGTAGGTTACCCCTTTCCTAAGTGGAAGTGGGAATGGCTCACCATAGACTTTGTGACTGGTTTACCTCATCCATCTCATGTCGGATGGTTCTGACAGCGTTTTGGTCATCGTGGATTGATTGACTAAGCTCATTTTATTCCTGTTCAGGTCTCATTCATTGCTGAGAGGTTGGCCCGTATCTACATTTTTTAGATTGTGCATCTTCATGGTGTGCCAGTGTCCATTATTTCAGATCAAGATCCTTTGTTCACATCTCATTTTTGGAAGACTTTTCAGGATAATTTGGGTACTTGGGTTGATCTTTGCACCGTATTTCACGCCCAGATTTATGTCAGTTAGAGCGGACTATCCATGTTTTGAAAGATATGCTCCGCACATACGTGAAGGATTTTGGTGTCCAGTGGGAGCAACATTTATCTTTAACAGAGTTTGCATAAAGTAATAGCTACCATTCCATTATTGATATGACTCCTTTTGAGGCTTTGTATGGTAGGCGTTGTCGCTCCCCAGTAGGTTTGTTTAATGTTTTAGAGGTAAGACCTCGAGGTACAGACTTGCTTCGTGATTCTTTGGTCAGAGTCCAGATCATTCAGGATAGACTTAGAGCGGCTCAAAGTAGGCAAAAGTATTATGCTGATTGTAGACTTCGTGCCTTAATATTTGGTGTTGGAGATAGTGTTTTCCTTCGAGTTTCACCCATAAAGGGTGTGATAAGGTTTGGGAAGAGGGGCAAGCTTAGCCCTAGGTATATTGGTCCATTTGAGATTCTTCGGACTGTTGGTGATATGTCTTATGAGTTAGCTTTGCCTTCTGATCTATCAGCTATTCATCCAATTTTTCATGTCTCTATGCTTCATTACTATATTCTTGATAAGTCTCATGTCATTCGTTGGGAGTCAGTTCAGTAAGATCAGCAGATGTCCTTTGTTGAGGAGCTAGTTTCAATTTTAGCTAGGGATGTTAGGCAGTTGCGCTCTACAGTGACCCCTGTAGTTAATGTCCAGTGGCGACATCAACCTGTAGATGAGGTTACTTGGGAAGTTTAGTCTAATATGTATAGTTCTTATCCTCAACTCTTCATCAATTCTGGTATTTCTGGGGAGTGAGAGCGATTGGCATTATTTCCTATGCATTTTGGTATCATATATACAATATTATGGTTTTTGATGGCTTCGATAGCCTTATTTTGGACTTATGTGGATATCTTTTGATCCGTGAAATGGATGGCCGAACGGACTGCACCAGTAGCTTCAGAATATTGATTTTAGTCTAGGTAGACCTTTGATTTTGGTCCCAGTGCACCCGAGCTCATTTCGACCTATTGGTCAAAAAGTTGGAAAATTGGAAATATGGGTATGGAACCCACATTTGATCGAAACGACCTCGGATGGAAAATCCAACTATGCTAGCAGATCTAGAATATCAATTTTAGGGTGTTAGCATGTTTGGTATGATTTTATGGCTTTTAAATCTTATTTCGACTCCCCGATTTGTAAAATTGTGATTTCGGGTTTCGAGGGTCAACTTTTTGAAAATAATTTTTGTTTTGAAAATTTGAATTAGCCAACGCATGTACGGTTGCATAGTTTGTTTGTGTATATCGGACTCTGAATGAATCCCGAGCACCCCACGAAGTCCATTTGGACTTAGAGAAAAAATCTGCACTATTGTAGCAGATTTTTCTGCTATATAAGAGTTTTTTTCACTCTTTTATGGCCTATTTTGCTCATTTTTCATCTTGCCTCGTGAGAGTTAAACTCTAAAATAGTATATGCGCTTAAAAATAAAGTTTGTAGGATCTTTGAAAGCTAGATTAACATCTATTTCTTGATTTTAATACGGATTTAAGGTAAGAATTCATCCTTTTTTTAGTAATATCTTGATTAATTTCACAAAATTTTAAAAATCTTAGGGCATGATTTTAAACCCAAATTTCACTCGTTTTCACTCGAATATTTTTTTATCTTATATTACTAGTTTTTCATCAATCTAACCTTCAAAACAACTCCGATTCTTGATTTAACCCAGATTTCAAAGATTTTACCCAGTAAAGCCCAAAAATGATTTTTCTTCGATTTGAACCGCATTTTTTACTTGATTTAATGTGGGTTTTAAGCTTTAGGTTCCTAAAAATATGAGCAACATATTTTTGAAAAAAAGATCCGATTTTTTCCTCCTTTTTTGGAAACTCATTTTTGGGGTCCTTTTTGATCTCGTATCAAAAGTAGTCAATATGGAACTTGTTGGTTTTGTTTTGATGCGTAGATTTCATATTTGATATTTTATTAGTGAAGTTCAGAATTGTTCATGAAAAGTAAGGACATAGGTTCAAGTGTAGCGGACCGGTTTTGACTTTCGAGGTAGGTTATGGCTTAACTCTTTCAGACTGGGATGAATAGTAAATTATGATACAAAATACATCTTAAGGGTGGGAACTAATCATAAAAAAATAGTTATTTATGTGTTGTGCCCGTGTGGGGGCATACATGTGATGTAATTACTGAAATTGAATTATTAAGTGATATGTGTGACCGTGTGGGGTCCTATGTGATATTAATAGCCTTGAATACCTATGAATAATTATATTGTGTTATTAAGATACTTAATATGGTGCCATTGGTCTATTTTGATTATATTCATACTTTATTTGGCACATAAGACGTGCAAATTCGTGGATGAAACATAAATAATGAGTGGATATTGTCTCACATGGTTGTGAAAATATATCATTGTGATTGGTTGTGAAAATACTCAGTGTGATTGGTTATGAACATGAAATTCTTATGTCATACTCATTCATGAAACATTGGTACCACCGTGGCAATATCTAAGAAACACTGACAACACCTTTTTAAAACCCTCTCTGAGGGATGTGCCGGGGAGGAGATATTGTAACACCTTATAAAACCCTTTTTGAGGGATATGCCAAAATGGAGATATCTGATATGTGGATTGCATACGGGTTGACCAGCCCCCCATGGTTCCTACGTCGAGAAGCTTTAGCTCCGTAGGTGTATACGGGAATTATGCAATGATCCCGGAGGTTGTGTGATGACCTCGTGCATAATCATCATTATCGTCATATACATTGCACTTACTTTATTGTGTTATGTTGTGTTGTATTAGTATATTGAATTGTCATCTATGTATTTGTCGTATCTTCTTTTACATGTATTTGATGATCTTGTATATGCATGTTTCCTTATTCTTCTTATATATGATATAAAACATACGTTTTTTCTATCACGGTGTGATGTTACAATATATGTGAGATATATTAGAACTGTTAGTGCAAGCGGTGTGGGCTACCATTGTGGGATATTTTCTAAGTGCAGGTGGCATGCCCTTAGTGTATGTTTTGTATGCTTTATTTACTACTTTGCTTGATTGGCCTATGCTACCTACTAAGTATAAGTGGACTATACTCATGCCTACTGTGCCCTTTCGGTGCAGGTCCTAACTCAAGTACGCCTCAGCTTGATTGAGTCGGGCAATTGTTGGAGCTTCCAAGGTAGCGATTGGACATTCATGCGTCCGAAGTTCACCTCTATCTTTCTATAGTAGTTATTTCTTTATTAGTATTTGGAGACTATTATTATTCCTTTCTGGTTACTTTTTTGATGTATTTGACTCTTGGATTGTATTAGCAGTTCTTACACTATTGAAACCTGGTTTTGGTCCTGATTGGTATTTTAGATAAGTTCTTCCTGCATTGTTTTGGTTACTTATATGGTTCAGCTTTGTTCTAGAAGCCTTACTTTGGGATATTTCTGTCCTTTTTTCGTATCAGTTTGGGTGATAGGATTACTTTTCAAATTATATTGCGACAAGTTCCATTATGACACTTATTTTTAGGTCATGACAATAGGGTTGGGTTTTCCTTTACTTCATCTAAAACTTAGTAACTTAACATGGATTTGAGTACAAGTGGATCATCATGACATGTAAAGTAGGGTATGAGTGATATGATTGACTCATATGTTGGACAGTGTCGAAACCATTCCTTTGATTTTATTTTTTTGTTGGTACGGGTTGAGAGTATAGGTTATATATTAGTGTACGAATAGACCTTGGTAGTCATATGTTGGATAGTGTTAAAGGTCCAAGGGATGCGTAGGGTACGAATAATGGGTACCACTCCTACGATGAGGTATGATTGGTATAGTGGAGTCATACCCTCTTGCGAGAATTTTATGCAATAAGTTATGGGTAATCTGGAAATTTCCCCTCTTAACCTCTTAAAGACCCATGACTTATATCACTATTGGGACATAATTTACCTTAATATTCTAATCTTAAACACTTAGAAACTCTCCCAAAATATCTCAAGGCTGTTGGGTTAAAAAAAACTAGGGTTTCCTCTAAGGTGGTCAATTGAGGCTATTAGGGGTGATTTCTTCTCATCTTCTTCTCAATCTAAGGCAAGTTTCTCCTCCCGCATTATTAGTTCTAACTAAAGGCATGTTTTATCAGTTGTGTTCGTCGTATAATTGTTGTAGGGTTTAGGGTTTTCAATATACTTTGGGGTTTTGGTTTTAATGGTTGCTTATGGTTTTCCCATGTCTTTTACTTATGGTTTTCAGATTACTATGTTGGCGATAATGCTCAACTCACTCCCATTCTTGAGGGTTGAGGCGGTTGTTCTCAATAACCCAACCCGAGTTGAGGTCGAGTCCACAAGGAGCGAATAATAAATTTTAAGTCCTATGAGTGCTCTAATTACTAAAAGGTTACCTGGAATGCTAACAAACATGACAAATAAAATAAAATGAGGGGGTTTGATTGTAACAATTTTGTATTAACAATGCACGTATTTGAGACTTTTTAATTTAAAATCAAAATTTGAGGAGATCTTGGGATTATGTCTACCTAAAGGTAAAGCGTGTGGATAGATGATGGTTTAACATGAATCTTAGTTGTTAACTAAAGGATAGGCTAGGTTGAAATTCATTGTGCTTAATCTTTCAATAAACGCACAACGATTTCACCCGTTGACTCTTTCGAGTACCTAACAAGTGTGCAATTCGTAATCACCCAAAACCTCAATCAAGCATCCCTATTTCTAGGATGATGCTCTTGACATTATTTACACTCTAAATACATTTATTTCTAAGATTGCAAAAGGTAGTAAACCATAGTATCAATTGTTCACCATTGCCTTGTCCCCCTATAACCCTCTTTCAAGGATGTTATGGGTTACCTCAAGTTCACCTTCATCTCTATTTCAAGGATGATGAAGGGTTTCTAGAATTTGGGGTTTTCACCCATCAAACCTATTTGGAGATTTGGGGTTTTCACCCACATATTCCAACTCATAAATTCAAGCAATGGTGGAATCCATACTCAACAACTAGCAATCATGCAAACATAACAACACTCACACACAATTACACTTTAGTTCAACATAATCCCAGGACTAATTTACTTAGCTACTCATGAAGAATGTAAAGAAAGATATACCATAAGGATTATCCAAAGCATACATTCTTCATAAAATACTAAGAAGTTAAGCCTCTGCAATTAGTTACACATTTGCCCAATTAGGGTTTCTTTCTTTCAATTCAAAACATCTATGAGGTAAGCAATACCCAAATAATAAAGGGTTTTTGCCTATATATGGTTTGGGATCTGTCTATGAAATTTTACAAAATTGCCCTGGGTTATATTCTGGTTGAACCGAGATCACATAGGTTTGACCGCAAGCGCAGCTATGCGACTGTAATTGTGCTCCACGATTGCATTATGCTTACCATCTTGACTGATCACAGCCTGAGGACCATAGTTGCAGTAACTGAGGCTGAACTACTTCATGTCTCCATCTGCACTCCATTTCCTTCTATTTTAACCTTTTTTGAGTTATAATCCACATTATTTTACCTTCTCAACTAGATACCTGCAAAATATGGATATTAGTGCATTTAAATAATGTTGATGTCTCATTTTCTAATACAAAACATGGTAGTGTGCACAAATGCCCAAGGGTATGAATGCAATCCCAATTCATCAGTGCCACAGGTACTCAAACTTCCCTTCTATTTATGACACCGATGCCATGGGTACTCAGACTTCCCCTACATCTATGTCTAAAAATCCAACGACAACACTTTTCCCTTAAGAATGTCGTCACTCAATCTATCATAGGGAAAATCTCATCTATTAAAGCTAAAATAAAGTAACAAACCAAACAAAAATAAGAATCATCCAAAAGAGCAAATAAGTATGTAGAAATATCCATAATATATGACCAAATCAAAGTAATTAAGAGACACCCTCAACTGAAAATGTAGCGATGTTCCCACTGCATAATAAGCAACTATAAAAGATATAAGGGTTCTCCCTAAAACTATTTCAAGGTATGTTTTTCTCTCTCGAATTCTACATCATCATTCTCCTAAAGATCAGTCCACTCAGCTGAGGCCTCATCATCACTCTCCACCCAAGAGAAAGAAAGACTATCTCAGGGTATTAGGACCTTCCATAGGCCCTTCACCCTTTCCACATCTTGATAAATAATCCATCACTCGTCTTCTCTCTTGTAACTATTTTTTCATGTGCAATCTAGTGGTCTCAGTGTAACTCTGCCAAAGAGGGGTAGGCTTTCTCATGCTTTTCAATGGTAGTTTCTTGCTTCTTTTGGTCCTTCATGTACTTCTCATACTAAACACGTGACACATATCAATTATAAGTGGTGGAAGGCTCTCCCAATCCTTGAGGAAAACTAGACACAAGCTCCCTGATGGCTGCAATATCAACTTGTATCTCCTTAAGAAGTCTGACAGTGGTTGGGCTATGAAACTCAGCCTCAATACATGCCAACTTTTCTAAGTCAGTCTTTTAATTCTTTCCTTTCCAGGTGCTCCTTCTCCTAGAATACTCAAGGGGTAGATAGGAGCACCTGGACACACCCATGTATCACTAGCATACTCTTTAATCCCCTATCTCCTGTAAGGCTTAGTAATAAAAGAGGGGAAAAAGAGATGTGTATCACCTTGGTTCTTGAAGTGATCTATTTCATTGACCATAAGCTTACCAACAACAAAAGAGATGTCTTCTATAATGCTAGAAGATATTCAGGAACGTAGATCTAGGACTGATATCATGTGGTGCAAGGAGATACTTGGCTACAAATAATGTGCAACCATATCTGAGCCTGGAAAGTGAAGTCATTCATGGAGATGTTGCTTTAAGTATTTTCCCAAGAGACTTTCTGTTCGGGCATAGCTGTTGCGCCAACCAACTCCCCGGTTTACACCCCTTTCCTTTTAATTCACCCATGTCTATATGTTGGAGCCCATAAACATCATTGGTTTGCTTAGCCCCAACTTTCAATAGTTTTCCCCAAATCTTAATAGTCAAATTAAAAGGGTCCTAGAAGGACACCGCACTAACGTTGGCATAAAATTCACAGACCCATTGTTCATTTGTAGTACAGTGATCTGGGGCAAAGCACTGCCACTCTGTGGCTTCAAGTTTGTCATGAAATGCCGATAGTTTCTTTTGCACATTTTCTAAGAAAATACCTCTTTCCAGCATTAGCTTTATCCTCAGAAGATCATTGTAGTAGTGAGTGTGGAACTTGGGTGCCATGAACCGGATATGATCATATTTATCCATGAGGTTGTCCTGAAAACACTAGGCACACATTATATCAATTAATGATATTTTATCATGCTAACTGTACCTCATTATTCACTAAAGTTCATTGGAATAGGTGTTTGATGAAGCTAGGCTAAAAATTGAGAGTGCAGGATTTTTGGAATGGCAAGAAACTGACCCCAATTACCATAATTTTGGGCCATGACCGCGATCGTGGGCCATGGCCACATTCATAATACCTGAGGTTAGTTTCATGCCAGCTCCTCATGTTCAAATCTCTTGCAAGTTTCTAGGCTAATAGCATGCTCTATAATATGGATTCACATGAAAACCAGTTGAACAATGCGAATAAGTGTTTGAATGCTCCTTTTTGAATGTAAATATCACTATTGAAAGTTCATTTGGGAAAAGTGTCAAACACTTGGTGTGCAAATATCATTTGTCTACATTTTTTGCACATTATTAGGTACTCAGTACTTCCCCACTTGTGTGCATACCTTATTCAAGCAGACAACACCTTACCAACACCAAGTATGATAAAATAGAAAGCATAACTATCAAAACTTTAGACCCTCTCTTAATCATGCATTCTAGGGCCTATTTTCAAAAAAATAAAAGTATAGATTCATGATACCTACCAGATTTGTGATGAAAGAGGGATGCAAGGATGATATTGGAGATCTCACAAAATTGACTAGAATTTAGCCTAAATTAAAGAGTATAATCATGAAAGGGGGTGTGAGGGAAATGAGGGAAACTAGGGCTTAAGTGGCTGAAGTGACCGCGACCGTTTTCAGTTAGCCATGATCACAAACATGCGGGTGAATGCGATTGCGATAGGGGATCGTTATCATAGTAGCTGATAGCAATTTTGTTCCCCTGTTTTCCCCTGTTCAGCTCTTTGCTTAATTTTTACCAATTTTTCTTCTATTTTGTTTTCAATGCAAAATTGCAAACTTCCCCCTTTCCAAGTTCATTCAATTCACTTAGTAGTTCCATAAATGCATGGTTTTTCATATGTAAAAGCTGACATCTATAATACAAAAACATGTTAAAAAGGAAACGAGCCGCTTTCGTGGAATTTTCTGGTTGCCTCCCACATAGAGCCTTAGTTATCGTTATGGCACAATATCTTTATTCTCCAACACTTAAGTTGGGTCTTCAATCCCCTCCCCGTTCACCTTTTTAATTTCAATATCCACCACGGATACCACTTTAAGCTCCGTAGTTTACCTCTTTGTCTTGTAAATTTTTAAAGAGACCTCATACTCTTACACCCTAAACTTTATTTCCCCCATCTCTACATCGACAATGGCCTTTTTAGTGACCAACAAAGGATGACCAAGGATAATAGGTACCTCTTGGTCCATTTCATAATCCAATACCATGAAGTTTGCCAAAATTATAAACTTGTCCACTTTAACAAGGACATCAAAAAAAATTCCAACTGGCCTTTTGATGGACCGATCCTCCATTAAAAGTCACATAGAGTTTAGTGTAAGGGCATCCAATCTGAGCTTCTTGTAGATGACAAAAGGCACTACTTTGATGTTCGCACCAAGTTCACATAGATCTTTTGTAAACTCATGCATTCAATTGTAAAAGGAATGGTGAATGCTCCAGGGTCATCTTTCTTTTTTGCAACCTTACTATCCATGATAGCACTACACCCATGAGTGACCTAAATGGTGTTACCGTCAACAAGTTTCTTCTTGGACATCAACTTTTTCATTAACTTAGCATATCCCGGGAACTTTTGGATTTCCTTGAGAAATGGAATATTTATCGATAAATTTCTATGTTTTTCCATGAACTTTCTCAATTTGTCACCCTCCTCTTTTTTATTCAAACATTGAGGTAATGGGAGATGAACTTGGATTGTTGACCTTGATTCACTTAGTGATTTTTTAACTTCATCCACTTTTTCATCACTTTCCTTGATCTCTTTCTCATCATTTGCTTATCTATTTTGAGGTATCACCTCCTTTTCTTTGGACTTGGGCATATTCACACTTAAGTTTCCGATAAAGGGATCATCAAGTACCTTCCCACTTCTTGTGATAATTTCTAGGACTTGCGCGTCATTCTTTGGGATAGCAATAGTGTCATTCAAATTTCCACCTCTATGCCTAGCATTTAATTGCATGGAGATTTGCCCGAATTCGTTCTCCAATTATTTGAAAGAGGCAGAGTGAGATACCACTATTTGAGGAAGTTGGGAGAAATCACCCTTTAACTCACAAACCATTTTGTCCATACCTTCCACTCTATTCAAGATCCTTCTTAACACATCCTCGGTCTTGAAATTTTTAGGGTCAATAATGCCAGATTCCTTGGCCTTAGCTTGATCATGAGGGGGACATAATGGTCATAATCATGGTCACGATCTCTCCAATTGTTATCCCCTTTGCAGTCCATCCAACCTTGATTCCCACCTTTCCTTTGAAAGGAGGGGCGGGAAACCCTCGAGTAGTTAACCAATTACTAGATTTCCTCATCCAACTTTTTTGCTTCTTCATCATCTTCATAAGATGATGCTACGGTGTTTACCGCTTTTACGGGTACACCCATAACATGTTTTGTCAAGAGTTCATGTTGTGTCATTATTTTCACCATGGTTGTGTCCTTATATTTATTCCACTTTCTTTCTTCATTATCAAGCATGGAAGTAGTGAAAGGAATATTGGGAATTTTGGTATCCCGTGTATGCCAACCCCGATTTTACTTTGACACTTATTAATAGAAAGGCCGCATAGAGGTACATTTTCACTATGGATCCACCCTCTACCACTATTTTTAATGGATCAAGGGCACTATAGAAGATCTCAAGAAGCATTTCTCTAGGACTTCATGATTTGGGCATTAGGACAATTTTCCATTTAATCATTCCCAAGCTTCAAACAAAGACTCTCCATTCATTTGCCAAAAATTCACAATCTCAACCCACTTTTGAAGAATTTTTTATGGTGGGAAGAATCTTTCAAGAAACACCATAGTAAGCTCATCCCAAGATGTAATTGAGGTGGGTGGAAGTGAGTGGGGCCATAAAATAGCCTCACCCATTAATGAGAATGGGAAGAGGCAAATCCAAATGAATTCTTGAGTAATGTGTGCTATATTGAATGGCACATACACTTCCACAAAATTCTTCAAATGGAAATTTAGGACCTCATAGGCTTGACCCCCATATAATTATTTCATTTGCAACATGTGAAGCATGACGCTAGTCACATGGAAGATTTCGCTCTTATTAGTTGGTGGGATATGGATTGCACTTGTTTGTCCCACTTCATTTAATTGACCATCATCATCTAGGGGACCATCAAAGGGGCCCATGTTGCTTGCGTTATCACTAATTTTTCCATTAACACTTCGATCACTAAGAAAAAACTAAAAAACAAAAAATAAAGTAAATTACACTATCCCGAGTATTCCCAAGTAAGAATCACACCGCACAAGTGGAATCTATATTCCACTCTCCAACAACGGTGCCATTTTTATAATGCTCAACTCACTCCCATTCTTAAGGGGTGAGGCGATCGTTGTCAATAGCCCAACTTGAGTTAGGATCGAATCCACAAGGAGTGAATTATAAATTTCAAGTCCTATGGGTGCTCTAATTACTAAAAGGTTACACGGAATGCTAACAAACACAATATGTAAAATAAAATGGGGGGACTTGATTGTAACAATTTTTTTATTAACAATGCACGTATTTGACACTTTTTGATTCAAAATCAATATTTGAGGAGATCTTGGGATTATGTCTGCCTAAAGATAAATTATGTGGGTAGATGATGGTTTAACAAGAAGCTTATTTGTTAACAAAAGGATAGGCTAGGTCAAAAGTCATTGTGGTTAATCTTACAATAAAACGACAATGATTTCACCCATTGGTTCTTTCAAGAACCTAACAAGTGTGCAATATGTAATCACCCAAAACCTCAATCAAGCATCCCTATTATAGGATGAGGATCTTAACATAATTTACAATCCAAATACACTTAATTCTAAGATTGTAAAAGGAAGTAAAACATAGGCTCAATTGTCCACCACTACATTGTGCCTCCTATAACCCTCTTTCAATGATGTTATGGGTTACCTCAATTTCATATTTATCTCATTTTAAAGTATGATGAAGGGTTTCTAGAGTTTGGGGTTCTCACCCATCAAGCCCATTTGGAGATATGCGGTTTTCACCCACAAATTCCAACTCATAAATTCAAGCAACGGTGGAATCCACACTCAACAACTAGCAATCATGCAAACACAACAACACCCACACATAATTACACTTTAGTTCAACCTAATCCTAAGACTAATTTACTTAACTACTCATGAATAAGGTAAATACAGCTATACCATAAGGATTATCCAAAGAATTCATTGTTCATAAAATACTAAGAAGTTATGTAATACCCCGTACATTTCTAAGTATAGCACAACCCCTAGTACTTGCTTGGGATACTTATAACCTAAAAAAAAATAATACTAACTGTTGTTGGAGTTAGTCACTTTTGACTTCCTTTAACTTCGAGGATTTTTAAGTTGACCTTCCAGGCTCTGAGATAATGGTTTTTGAATTGATTAATTTTTAGGGGTGTAAGTTGCATGTATTAGAAAAGTTTTGGGGTTTTGGATAAGGTTTGAACCATGTTTGAATTTTCCAGGAAGCAACTCACCGTGATTAGACCGTGTCGCGGTGAGTATAGCGGTTAAGGAGCCACCTCATCGCGATGAAAGAAAAATCAGCAATGGTCATTTACAGTGACTCACCGCGATTCCACCATGATTTAGTAAGTATAGTGATGAAGGAATCACCGCATCATGATGAATCCTTAATTGACATTCTAGTTCTAGATTTTAAATACAGAAGGGTAGTTTCATCTTTTCCCCCTCACTTTTACATGGGATTTAGATCTCAAAACAGCATCTTTGCCTCATAATTCATATTTAACCCAAAATTAAATGCAATATCTCTCGAGAACAAACCCTAGCCTCTTTAGTATTCAAGTTCTATTCTTAAGAAATCCACTAAGAACCTTAACAAATTCTTCTATTAAGGTATGTTAGATGTTGATCCATGAACCTTTTTCATCCATGAGGTTTAAGAACCCTATTTTCAAGTTCGCTTATGATATTAACATGTATTTATGAATTTTATCAATGAATTTTGACTTTATACTATGTATACAAGTGTTTTTCATTAGGATTAGTTCTTGACATGTTTGAAGAATGAAAATTTCTTGTTTAAATCCCTAACCCATGATTTCAGTGTTGAAGTTATGTTACAATCATATGTATTAAACTAATTACATGCTTTAACTCAAGAAAACCATGTGTTTGATGAAATGCCTCAGATTAATTTGGAACAATGACTATTTATGATGTTCTTTAAGTTGTATTATGGTTTCAAATACTCTCATATGTTCTTATTGATATTACTATCGAGTCCTGGCGGTTATGAATACTCAAAAACATAGCTTTTTATTAAGTTTAAATACTTTAAGAAGGGTTTTAAATATATAAGAGTATTATCAGTTCAGTCAGTACATCATGTAAGTCAACTCAGTTCAGTCTAGTGATTAGAGTTAATTCAATTAGGAGTAGGATTTAGAACCACGTGAACCCATGGATTGGGGCCCACCTACCAGTTGAGGGTGTGACCTTTAGAAGCAGTCCCTGCAGTCTAGAACTATGTTGCCAGCGTAGGTTGACACGTTAACCTGCCAGTTGAGGGTTGACACATATCTCATTAGGGCCCTTTCAGTTGAGGGTGATCCTTATTTCTTTAGTACAACACTTGAGTGGATCCACACAATGAGTGTTATTACCCATGGCACAATACTGACACTCTTCCAACTGGGTTATAGGTTGGACCCTAATTTACCATATTGGGGCATATCAATTAGACGATAGCTCCCATTGTATCAGTCCAGTGTTTAGTTCAAAGTTCAGTTTTCAGACTTACTTGACCATAGCATACAATTATTACTTGTTAAGCATCAGTATTTTAGTTTACAGACTATTCTAGTATCATGTCATATGTTTGGTCATGTATTCTCAGATTTTACAGCATTTCTCGCTTACTATACATTAGTTATCTCATGGTATGTGTTCAGTCAATATCATTCATGCACATCATCCTAACCTCATTTAGTGTACTAGTACATGCAAAGTACTAACCGCATAATCATTTTTTATGCAATGATATCTCATATTATAGGTTTGGATGCTCAGGTTCCTGATCGTACTTAGACCTTCCCAGAGCATTCGCAGTAGTAGAAGTGGTGAGTCCTCATGTTTCAAAGACCATTTGTGTTTATTTTTGTTCAGTAGTCAGTTGGAGTTAATTGAGGACTTGTCCCATCAACTCCACAATTAGTCAGTTAAAGGCTTTCAGACACTTTCAATCTGTTATTCGGTTATTAGTTGTTATTAACAGTCTTACTATATTATTTTCAACTAGACATTTTTAGTATTTTGATTCATTATTGTTTCGTATTTAAAACCTTATGGCATTTTTAGTTAAATTCCATACATGTTCTTTGTTATTTTATTCAGTGCTCACAGCAGGTACCATCATAGGTTAGCTTGTGCTTCTTCGGGGTTGTAGGCACTATATTGCATCTAGGGTGTACTCTCATAGAATTAAAAACTTAGTATCAGAGACTAAGGTGTTAAAGTATCCTAGGGAGTCTTAAAGTCAAGTTAAGTAGAGTCTTGTGCATGGGTGTAAAGCACACCACACTTATGGCTAAGAACCTATAAGATGTTGAGAAAAAGTTTCACTTCTTTTATTGTTCATGTCATGCGATTGAACATGAGCTCAATTCAAAGATCCTTTCTATTTATAGAACATTCTTTCTAGAAAGACTAATGGAAGGAAAAATGAGAATCAGCCCGCACCTCCACCTATTTAGGAAGATCCCTGAATGATCTTATCTCTTATGACTAATTTAGAGTGGAATTCACTACCTTAGCTCGCTCATTATAATCCTAGAATAATCATATAGCTATTGTCCTAGCCGTTTTAGTGTCTAATACTGTCGCAGCTAAGAGTCAGGACTTCACCAAAATAAACCCTCCTCCATTTTTAGGATCTAAGTCTGATAAGGATCCACAGGAGTTCCTTGACATAGTTTAAAAGATAACTGATATTACGGGTCTAACTTATAGTAAGAGTGTAGAGTTGGGTGTTTATCTATTACAGGATGTTCCTCACACCTGGTATAAGCAATAGAAGAGAGATAGAGGGAAGGATGCAGGACAAGTTGAATAAGAGAATTTTTTTACTATTTTCTATATAGGTTCTTTCCCTTGGAGTTAAGGGAAGCTAAGGTGTTGGAGTTTATTAATCCAAGTCAGGTAAACATGAGTATGAAGGAGTATTCTCTTAAGTTTACTCGGCTATCCAAGTATGCTCTTAATGTTGTGTCTGATGATAGGGCTAGGATGAGTAAGTTTGTCTTTAGTGTAGCTTATAGCATGGTCAAGGAGTGTAGTACCACGATGTTGATTAAGGATATGGAATTTTCTAAGTTTATGGTCCATGCTCAATATAGCGATGAGAAAAAGTGTAAGAAAAGAGAGAGGAAGGATAAGAAAGCAAAAATAGGTAGCTTCAGTTTTGCTCAGCCGAGGTTGGAGGGTGGTAACTGTTCTTAATTCCATAAGAAATCTTCAACCCTAGCTCCATCTTCAGAGAGTGTGCCAGTGTGGAAGCCAATAAATGATAATCAGGATAGGGCGCCAGACTCTTAACCCCAGGAAAGTGTGAACAGTAGTCGCAGAAATACTTTTTTTCAGAAATATGGTAGAAACCATTAGGGTGTGTATAGAGCTAGTAGTGGTGTATTCTTTAGGTGTGGCAAGCTAGGCCACAAGGTCAAGGACTTCCCACAGAGTGGTCAGTAGGGTACCGTTTTTAGTGCCACTAGCGAGCAACGCCCAAACAGGCTTTATGCACTTCAGTCCTGATAGGATCAGGCAAGTTCTCCTGATGTGGTTACTGGAATGTTATAGGTCTTTCATTTGTATGTTAATGCTATATTATACTTCAGAGCTTTTCTTTCTTTTGTAACTTTCTACATAGCTATTAATTTCAGTGTCAGTCCTGAGACTTTAGCAGAACCCTTCTTAGTGTCCACTCTAGTAGGTATTTCTAATATAGGAAGAAAGGTATATGAGAATTGTCTAATCATAATATCCCAAAGAGTCACTTCAGTAGATCTCGTGAAGCTAGACATAACTGATTTTGATGTAATTCTCTGCATGGATTGGCTACAGTCATGCTTTGCCTTAGTTGATTGTAGAAACAAAGGTGTTCATTTTTAGTTTCCAAATGAACCAATCCTTGAATGAAAGGGTAGTACTTCAATATTTAGGGGACTACTTATTTCATACCTTAGAGCGAGAAAAATGGTAGCTAAGGGGTGTGTCTACCACCTTGTTCAAGTTAAGGACTCCAATTTTGAGACTCCTAGTCTTGAGTCAGTTTAAGTAGTGAGGGAATTCCCAGATGTGTTTCCCGAAGATCTTCCTGGATTTACTCACGAAAAGGAAATTAACTTCGAAAAAACCTTCTTTTGGATACCCAACCTAGCTCTATTCCGCCATATAGAATGGCTCCAGTAGAACACAAAGAGTTGAAAGAGAAATTAATAGACATTCTAGATAAAGGGTTCATTAGTTCCAGTGTTTCCCCATTGGGTGTTCTAGTCCTTTTCATAAGTAAGAAAGATAATTCTCTCAGAATGTGCATCAATTACCATTAGCTGAACAAAGTCACTATCAAGAATAAGTACCCACTCCCCAAAATCGATGACTTGTTCAATCAAATTTAGGGTGCAAGTTATTTCTCTAAGATAGACCTCAGATCTTACTATCATTAGTTCAGAGTCAAATAATGTGACATTTCAAAAATAGCTTTCAGAACTCGGTATGATCACTTCAAATTTGTAGTCATGTAACTTAGCCTTACCAATGCCCCAACAGCTTTCATGGACTTGATGAACTGAGTGTTCAAACAGTACATGGACATGTTCATCATAGTGTTCATAGATGATATCCGTATCTACTATCATAATGAAAATAATCATGCAGACCATCTCACGATCATATTACAGTCTCTTAGAGACCATCAATTATTTGCTAAATTCAGTAAGTGTGAGTTTCGGCTATGTTAGTATCTTTCTATAGACATATTATTTTCGATGATGGTATTAAAGTTGACCATAAAAAGACCAAAGTAGTGAGAAACTACCCTAGACCCATTTCTTTATCAGATATTAGGAGTTTCTTGGTTTGGCTGGCTGTTATAGATGGCTTGTTAAAGGGTTTTCATCTATTGCATCCCTCATGTCAATATTGACTCTGAAGAAAGTCAAGTTTTAGTGGTTAGATTCTTGTAGGAAGATTTTTCAGGAGTTAAGGGCTCAACACACCTCAGCCCCAGTTTTGAATTGCCCGATGGTTCAAATGGGTTTGTTACTTATTGTGTTACTTTCAGAGTATTTTTTGTATAGCGTGGATCATGTGGAGAATGATAAGAAACCATTGGTCCAGGAGGTTCATTAGCTGGCTAGATTAGGCATTTATTTAGTTGACTCAACTGAGGGTAGAGTTTGGGTGTAGAATAGTTTGGAAACTTCTTTGGTTGCCAAAGTAAAGGAAAGGAAAGGAAAGATAGGGACCCCAGTCTAGTAAAGTTAAAAGAGTCAGTCAGAGATCAGGAAGTAGAGGTTTTCCCCCAAAGAAGAGATGGTGTGTTGCATTGCTAGAGTAGACTGTGTGTGCCATATATAGATAATTTGAGTTAGTGAATTCTTGCAGAAGCACATGGTATGCATTAATCTATTCATCCAGGGGCAACTAAGATGTACCATGATTTGCAGGAGATCTATTAGTGGAGCGGTATGAAGAGGAATATTATAAAGTTTGTAGCTAAGTGCCCTATTTGTCAGCAGGTTAAGATTGAGCATCAAAATCCTAATGACACTATGTAGGAGTTTAGTATTCCCACTTAGAAATGGGAAGAGGTAAACATGGACTTTTTCATGGGTTTACCTCATACTCATCGTTAGCATGATTTGAGTTAGGTCATTGTGGGAAGGATGACCAAATTAGCATATTTCTTGCCAGTCCATAGTTCTTTTTTAGCTGAGGACTATGCCAAGCACTATAATAAAGAGTTGGTTAGATTGTATAGAGTCCCATTGTCCACCATTTTAGATAGGGGAACTCAGCTTACCTATTATTTTTGAGAGGCTTTTCAGAAAGGTCTTAGTACCCAAGTATATCTTAGTACAACCTTTCACCCTCAGACAGATGGTTAGGCAGAGAGGACTATTTTGACCTTAGAGGTCATGTTGAGAGCTTTATTTGTTGACTTTAAGGGTAGTTGGGATAATCACTTGCCATTTATTAAGTTTACTTACAATAAAAGCTACCATTCCAGTATCCTAATGGCTCCATTTAAAGCTCTATATGGCCATGTAGATCTCCTATTTGTTAGTTTGAAGTAGGTAAGACTGCATTGATGAGACTAGATTTAGTGTTAGATGCTTTGGAGAAAGTTTAGTTGATCAGGGAGAGGCTTAAGATATCTCAGAGCAAGCAGAAATCTTATGCAGATGTGAGGAGAAAGGATCTCAAATTTGATATTGGTGATTTTGAAAATTTGAAAATCTCTTCCATAAAGGGA
>JAPEIP010000006.1:139273798-139306241 GCA_026120095.1 Capsicum chinense | reverse complement strand
TAGAGTTTGGGTGTAGAATAGTTTGGAAACTTCTTTGGTTGCCAAAGTAAAGGAAAGGAAAGGAAAGATAGGGACCCCAGTCTAGTAAAGTTAAAAGAGTCAGTCAGAGATCAGGAAGTAGAGGTTTTCCCCCAAAGAAGAGATGGTGTGTTGCATTGCTAGAGTAGACTGTGTGTGCCATATATAGATAATTTGAGTTAGTGAATTCTTGCAGAAGCACATGGTATGCATTAATCTATTCATCCAGGGGCAACTAAGATGTACCATGATTTGCAGGAGATCTATTAGTGGAGCGGTATGAAGAGGAATATTATAAAGTTTGTAGCTAAGTGCCCTATTTGTCAGCAGGTTAAGATTGAGCATCAAAATCCTAATGACACTATGTAGGAGTTTAGTATTCCCACTTAGAAATGGGAAGAGGTAAACATGGACTTTTTCATGGGTTTACCTCATACTCATCGTTAGCATGATTTGAGTTAGGTCATTGTGGGAAGGATGACCAAATTAGCATATTTCTTGCCAGTCCATAGTTCTTTTTTAGCTGAGGACTATGCCAAGCACTATAATAAAGAGTTGGTTAGATTGTATAGAGTCCCATTGTCCACCATTTTAGATAGGGGAACTCAGCTTACCTATTATTTTTGAGAGGCTTTTCAGAAAGGTCTTAGTACCCAAGTATATCTTAGTACAACCTTTCACCCTCAGACAGATGGTTAGGCAGAGAGGACTATTTTGACCTTAGAGGTCATGTTGAGAGCTTTATTTGTTGACTTTAAGGGTAGTTGGGATAATCACTTGCCATTTATTAAGTTTACTTACAATAAAAGCTACCATTCCAGTATCCTAATGGCTCCATTTAAAGCTCTATATGGCCATGTAGATCTCCTATTTGTTAGTTTGAAGTAGGTAAGACTGCATTGATGAGACTAGATTTAGTGTTAGATGCTTTGGAGAAAGTTTAGTTGATCAGGGAGAGGCTTAAGATATCTCAGAGCAAGCAGAAATCTTATGCAGATGTGAGGAGAAAGGATCTCAAATTTGATATTGGTGATTTTGAAAATTTGAAAATCTCTTCCATAAAGGGAGACAAGAGATTTGGAAAAAATAGAAAGCTCAGTCCCCAATATGTAAGCCCTTTTAGAATCTTAAGTCATTTTTGGAAAGTAGCATATGAGCTTGAGCTACCTTCAGATTTGATATCAGTACATCCAGTGTTCCATGTTTCTTTATTAAAGAAGTGTATTGGGGATCTAGTGGTCGTTTATTCAGAACGACCTTTCTTACAAAGAACTCCCAGTTGAAATCTTAGATCGCCAGATTTACAGACTAAGGAACAAAGAAGGTCCCTTGGTCAAAGTTCTTTGGAGGAATTAGTTCGTTGAGGTAGCTACTTGGGAAAAGAAGCAAACATGTGTACCAAGTACCCTAACCATTTCTCCGCAAATTCAGACTCAGCTCAAGGTAACAATTTTCCATGGAGTTCTTCTTTTTCATTCTCAGTTCTATCTATAAAATCATGTTCATGTTATTGTATGCATTCATGAATTAGTTCATGTAGTCACCATGATCAGACTTAGTCATGTAATCACGTTTTCAGTTATAACTAATAAGCATGTAACTTCTGTTGCTCAGTATCCTTAGCTTAATTACTCTCATTCAAGGATGAATGTTTCTAAGGGGGAGATATTGTAATAGCCCATACATTTCTAAGTCCAGCTCAGCCCCTAGTACTTGCTTAAGACGCTTAGAATCTGAAAAAAATAATACTAAGTGTTGAGGGACTTAGTCACTTTTGAGTCTATTTAACTTTGAGGATTTTTAAGTTGACCTTCCAGGCTCTGATACGATGATTTTTAAGTTGATTCATATTCAGGGGTGTAAGTAGCATGTCTCTGGTAAGTTTTATTTTTTGGATAAGGTTTGGACCACGTTTGAATTTTCTAGGCAACAGCCAACCGAGATTAGATCGTATTACGGTTAGTATAGCGGTGAAGGAGGCACCTCATCATGGTGAAGGGAAATCAACAATGGTCATTTCCAGTGACTCACCATGATTGCACTGTATCGCGGTGAGTATAGAGAAAAGGGCATCACTGCATCGTGGTAACGCCTCAATCGACATTTTAGTTTCGAATTTTAAATACAGAAGGGTAGTTTTGTCTTTTCCCCCTTACATTTACACAGGATTTAGGTCACAAAATGGCATCTTTGCCTTATAATTCATATTTCACCCAAAATTAAAGGCAATTCCTCTCAAGAACAAATCCTAGCCCCTTCATCATTCAAGTTTAATTCTCAAGAAATCCACCAAGAACCTTCATGAATTCTTTAATTAAGTTATGTTCGATGTTGATTCATGAACTCTTTTCATCCATGGAGTTCAAGAACCCTATTTTTAAGTTCAATTATGATATTAGCATGTATTTATGAATTTTATCCATGAATTTCTATGAATTTTGACTTTATACTATGTTTACAAGTGTTTTTCATTGGGATTAGTTCTTGAAATATTTAAAGAATGAAAATTTCATGTTTAAATCCCTAACCCATGATTTTAGTATTGAAGTTATGTTACAATCATATGTATTAAACTAATTTCATGTTTTAACTCCTGACCCTATGTGTTTGATGAAATGTCTCGTAGATAAATTTTGAATAGTGACTATTTGTTATTTTCTCCAAGTTGTATTATGGTTTCAAATGCTCGCATGTGTTCTTATTGATATTACTGTCGAGTCCTGCGGTTATGAATACCTAAAAACTTATTTGTTTACTTAGTTTAAATACTTTCAGAAGGTTTTCAAGTAAATTAGAGTATTATCAGTTCAGCCAGTGCATTATCTGAGTCAGCACAGTTTAGTCCAGTAATTAGAGTCAATTCTATTGGGAGTAGGATTTAGCACCAAGCAAACCCAGGGATGGGGGCTCACCTGCCAGTTGAAGGTGTGACCTTTAGTAGCAGTCCATGCATTCGAGAACTACATAGCCTATGTAGGTTGAGACCTTAACTTTTCAATTGAGGGTTGACATATCTCTCATTAAGGCCCTGCCAGTTGAGGGTGACCCTTAGTTCTTTGGGAAAACACTTTCGTGGATCTACATAGTTAATATTAGTACCCGTGTTACGGTACTAACACCCTTCTAACTGGGCTTACAGTTGTACCCCAATATTACTTATTGGGATATGTCATTAGATGATAGCTCCTACAGACTTAGTCCAGTGTTCAGTTTAGAGTTTAGGTTTCAAAATTTCTAACTATGGCATATAGTTATTAGTTATTCAGCATTAGTATTTCAGTATTTCAGTATTTTAGTTCACAAACTATTCAGTATTATATCATATGCTTGGTCATGCATTTTTAGATTTTACAGCATTTCTCGTATGCAATACATCAGTTATCTTATGCTATGTGTTCAGTCAGTATCATTCACGCATATAAACTATGCACGTCAGCTGAACCCATTTAGCATACTAGTACATTCAAAGTACTGACAGCATACTCATTTCTTGTGTTATGATGTCTCATATTATAGGTTCAAACGTTCAGGTTCCTGACTATACTTAGACCTTCCCAGTGCATCCGCAACAGTAGTGGTGGTGAGTTCTCGTGTTCTGAGGACTCTTTGTGTTTATTTCAGTTCAGTTGAATAGTCAGTCAAAGTTAGTTGGGGATTTGTCCCATCAACTTCACAGTTATTCTGTTAGAGATTTTGAACACTTTTAATCAGTTATTTAGTTATCAGTTGTTATTGATAGTCTTACAGTATTGTTTTTAGATAGACGTTTTCAGTATTTTGATTTAATATTGTTTTCATATTTAAAATCTTATGGCATTTTCAGTAAAATTCCGCACATGTTCTCTATTATTTTATTCAGTGCTCACAATAAGTACCAATATGGGTTAGCTTGTAATCCTTTAGGGCTGTAGACATCGTACGACATCCAAGTTGTACTCTCGGGGCATTACAAGTTAAGCCTCCAAAATTAGTTACACACTTGACCAATTAGGTTTTCTTACTTTCAATCCAAAAATATCTATGAGATAAGAAATACCCAAAGAAGAAAGGGATTTTTCCAATATATGGTTTGGGATTCATCTATACAATTTTATAAACTGCCCTGGGTCATGCTCCCGTTGAGCCACGATAGCATAGGTTTCACCGCGATAGAGGCTATGCAACCGCAGTTGTGCTCCGCGATCACATTAGCTAACCATCTTGACTGATCGCGATCGTGGCCTGAGGACCGCAGTCATGGTAACTGAGGTTGAATAATTTCAAGTCTCCAGTTGCACTCCGTTTCCTTCCATTTTATCCCTTTTTGAATTTCAATCCACATTATTTCACCTTCACAACTAGATACCTGCAAAATGTTATTATTATTTCATTTAAATTATATTGATGTCTCATTTTCTAATACAAAATATGGTAGTGTTTATAAATTTTTGGTGCAAATGAGTGGTAAAATCACCACTCATCGGGTGATTTGAACCTTTGGTTGCATTGGAATGGTTAATTGTTACTTGGTTTTGTCTTTGAAAACACTATGACCCTAATGTGTTTGATAAAATGCCTATGAAAATGCTTTTATTATATTATTGGAATTTTAACAAAACTATTGCATGGTACAACTTGGTAATGGAACCCTAAAGGGTCATTTGGTAGAGTGTATTGAAAAATATAATGCATGCATTAGTTATGTGTACTACTAGTACCTTGTTTGGTTCGTTTTTTTGTCTATGTATTACTAATACAAACATTAGTTATACACTCTATAATGTATTGAAGTGTGTATTAGTAATACACTCCATTTCATCTGTATTAGTAATACAAAGACTTTTAACACATGCATTAACTTATTAAATGACCTTAATACCCCTCAATTTCCCTCTCAAAATATTTTATAATTTCTTTTCCCGACATTTTAATTTTCAACAGTGAATTTTCTCAAAATATTTCACAATTTCTTTTCCCTCCATTTTAATTCACAACAATGAAAAGTTGATTTATTTAACCGGAACACATTTTTGCTTTGCTTTGAGGGTCTTTATAAAGATTAAAAAAATTGAGACTATTCATTAATTGTACATCTTGTATTTTATTTTTGTTTCGATTATATTAATCCATCGGCATAACATTCCATGCGCAAAGAAGGAGGTTTTGCAATTAATCTTAAATCTCTATATACTAGTTCCATAATACTAATTATGTTTGAGATGGCAAAAGAACTTTGTTGCAAAAAAAGTGTACAAAGTTAAAGAAGGGTATTTATTTAAACAAACACTTCTTTTATAGAAATTATGTAACATATATTATTTCTTATGCATCAAACCGGACAATATATAAAAAATAATACATGCATAACTAATACAAGCATAACTAATACAAACATTACTAAATGCAATCATTACTAATACACTATATTTTGCTTTATTGTTATACACTCCACCAAACGACGCCTAAATGGTTTAAATGGTTTGGAGTGTTTAAATGGTAAGGCCATGATGGTCATGGTTTGGTTTAGTTGATTGTCTTGTAGGGTACAAGGGAATCCCCCAAGAAAACATAATATTGAATATCTTGTGGTGTACATGGGAATCCCCTACGCTAACTTAATAATATAATCTATGGGTACATAGGAATCCGTTATTCTTTAAAGGTTGTCTAAGGACATTGCTTGCAAGCTATAGTCGGTATGACGATACCACTTCTCATGGCCTTAGTTAATAATAAATAGAAGGAATGTTTGGTTGTGTGCTAATAACTTTAATTGAGTAATAATGGTGGGGTGTGATAGCTAACCGTGAAGGTGTTAGTCCAATGGATAGACACTAAAAAATCATATTTGCTGACATAAGAATTGGTCATGATGACCATATATGATACTTATGGGGTACAGGGAATTCCCCTAAGTACACTAGTACATATAGATCATAGAGGGCAAAGGATACACAAGAATCCCCTAGTCTAATGGTATCTCCGGTTCATGCGGCTACATACATTGGGGCCCATTCAGGGGGTTACACTTGACCCATATAACCCGTGGGTGGTTCTAGAATGGTTAAGAATCACATACCTAGGTTAATGGTTTTAAGTCATGATAAACCTGGTTCCTTTTCCCTGCATGGTTATATATATGTATGTATGGTTATGAATGTATATGGTTAGTTAACTTTATTTTAAAGGTTGACATTATTTTATCCTTATCCTGAGTTCTTTTTAGTGTTCACCCGCAAACTCATCTTCGGGTGGTTGTATCCCCACGTGATATAGGAACTAGCCATTCTACTCCTCTCACTTAGTAATCAAACTAGGGATTAGCTTTTGGATTGAAGTAGTAAGATTCCATACCCAGAAGGATTTATTTCATATCATGAATGTCTTTTCATACATTGGTTATTTCATGGATATTGGTTTTGGTTATGATTGGGGACATGTCCCAACTGGATATTGTTTTACTTTTGGTTAGAGGCTTTATGGATCTACTATTGGTTGGAATGGGCAATGTCAGTAGTGGTGTCAGCCTTAGTATTGGCATTGGTATTGGGGATGATACCGTTTATCTTAATTTTTTATAGTACCATCCTATTATGTTATTTTTTGGACATAGACTTAGTCATTATTTTGGTTTTGGTATAGTTATTGGTTGGGCATTGGACGGTTGGACTTGTTTGGGTTGGTCGTGGTTATAGACCTATCCTTGAGTCTGGAATTGTACAAAACTCTATCTTGTTATATTGTGGAATTCATCCGACTCAAGGTACGTGTTTGGAGGTCAGGTTGGCTAACAGGGTGGTCTCTGATCCTGGTTAGACTTGAGATGCCCATTACGACAAGGCCCTGATTCAGGTCGTGTCACCTTAGTGGTATATTAATGTAGATACAAAGGTGATAACTTATGCTTTGAGGTAGTTGAAGACCTATGAGGAGAATTATCCAACACGTCAATTGGAGTTAAGAAAAAATAGTGTCTGCCTTACAGTTTTGGTGGAATTATTTAAATGGATTTCATTATGAGGTGTTCATGAATCACCACAACTTTTAGTAAACTTTCAACCAAAAGGATTTGAATTTGAGATAGCATAGATGGTTGGAGTTGTTGAAAGGTTATGAGATAACAATTCTTTATTATTCGAGCAAGGTTAATGTAGTGGTGGATCCCTTGAGTAGAAAGGTAGAGAGCATGAGTAATAATTTTATATTGGGGACTTAGGAGAGATCTTTAACCATGGACTTTTTATTGTTGGCTAATAGCTTTGTAAAACTTGATATATCTGAGCCCGATAGGGTTCTTGCTTGTGTTTATGTATGATCCTTATTGGTGGACCAAATTTATGATAGGCATTTTATAGATGGGATGTGGTGTATCATTTGGGATAATATGTTAAAGGGTGAAGCTACAGATGTAGTTCTTGACTCAGAGGTTGTTTTGTGGATTAAGGCCAAATCTATTTTCCTAGAGAAGTGAGCTAACTAGGTTTATCATAGAGGAGGCTCATAGTTAAAGCTATTGTATTCATTTGGGTGAAACAATGATGTATCAGGACTTAAAGATATATTATTAGTGGTATAGGATAAAGAGGGATATCATGTTGTTCATGTATAAGTGCTTGAATTATTTATAGGTGAAGCATGAGCCCCTGAGATTAGGTGGTTTGATTCAGAGATTGTCGATACTTAAGTGGAAGTGGGAGCACATTACAATAGATTTCATGGTTGGTTTGCTTCAAAATTTGGGAAAGCTTGACTTTACTTGGAAAATTATGGATAGAATTAGCTCATTTTATTCCAATAAAAACAACAATGTGAAAAGCTTAGTGAAGATCTATATTTCAGAGATAATTCAATTAAATAGTGTTCGTATTTTTATCATTTCAGATTGGGTACTCAGTTCACTTTGAACTTTTAGAGTTTCATGCAGTGAGAGTTGGGTATTGAGTTAAAGATGATTACAACATATCACCCTTATACTGATGGACAGTTGGAGTGGACTATGCAGGTGTTAGAGGGAATTTTCCAAGCTTATGTTTTGCATTATTATGGTTGTTGGGATTATTTTTTTCCATTAAAGGAGTTTGCCTACAAAAATAATTGTGATTCTAATATTCAGATAGCACCATTTGAGGCATTATATGAGAAAAAGTATATATCTCTAGCTAGTGAATTTAATACCTTTGAGGTCAGAGAATGGGGTACATACTAATTGAGGGACTCTATGGAGATAGTGAGATTGATGCACTATTGTCTCTTGGTGGACTAAAGTAGAAAAAAGATTTATGTTGACAAAAAGGTTCGTAATATGTATTTTGTAGAGGGTTAGTGGGTCTTGCTAGAAGTGTCAACCCTGAAGGATATTTTGAGGTTTTGAAAGAGAAAAGTGTAGTCTAAGATTTAATAGTCATTTCAAATCTATTTTAGAGAAGGGGAGGTATCCTATGAGCTAGTATTATCTTTGAGTCTTTAAGTTGTGCATCCTATATTTCATTCCCGATATTAAAAAACAACCATTCTAATGGTTCTCATAATTCAATAGGACGCACTGTACTTGGACCCGAATCTGAGTTTGAGGAGGACCCCATAACTATTTTGGACAGGTACACTAGAAGTTGAGGTACAAGAGTATTGATTCAGTGAAGGTCTAATGAAAGCATCATTTGAATAATAAGGCTACATAAGAGATAGCGTTAGACATTCTAGGATGAAAGAATGTTTTATTAATGGATAATGTAGCAACCATATTTATTGTTGCATTTTATGTTTACGGGTTGTTGGAGTGGGTGGCATGGTTCCCCGGGTGTTTAGTTAAGATGTAAGTGAGTTTTTCATTTTAGAAATATTTAGAGTTGGAACTATTCGCTTTACACAACATTTTTAGATTTGAAATCATATAAGAATTTTATCAATTCCATCAGTTCTAGAGCATTGATTTTGGGTTACTAGTATAGTTAGTTTGAATCTCCAGTTCAGTGTGATTTTGAGCATTTTAATGAGATATTGGAAAATCAAGTCTTAGAATGGAATTCGGGCAACACAATTGATAACCGACCCAATTGGAAGTTATAACTGCTCTGTTGAGTTTGAAATATTGAATTTGTACTAGTAGCATAGTCGGGTTGTGTTCATGGAGCTTTGAATACATTTTGAGGGTTTGTTAGGGTGCTTTTAACTTGCATTATTTAACTATACAACTGTGTGCTTGTGCAAAACTCCATCATCGTGATCATGTGATCCTTGGTAGTAATCCCAATTATTGAGTTAGGCTTTTATTGTGATAGTGAGTAAAGGACCACGAGTGTGGGAGTGTAGGGCTTGGTGAATTGCGATACTAAACAATTTATTTTGATTAGGCCAATGTGGACTATCACGATCACGATGGTGACTGGGCAATGTTTAAAATGTATCTTCAAACAAGAAATCCCATAACTCTATTTTGAGGCTATTAAATATGATTTTGAGTGACTGTAAGGGGATTTATAAGATTAAATCCATTGGGTAAGTTTCTAAATCTATGCTTTATCATTCTCCACCAATTATTTCATAATTTTATCTTCGAATCATACTTTTTCAACTTGAAATTTAGGTTTTTTTATTGTATAGTTAGAGTCTGGTAAATGGGTGATTTAAAAATTAATTTTTAACTATGTTTATTAATGAAATTTAAGATTTGAACTTCTTAAATTATGGGTAAGATGATTTTTTAGTAAAATTCAAATTTACTCTTGTGGGCTTGGGGTTAACTTTTGTATTGATTTTTTGAATCCAGATTCAAAGTAAAGCAATATGGGTATCTTTAGCTTTGTATTCTTATGTAGAATTCATATTTGAATAGATTGGGCTTGTTCTTGGATATTGAGAATGGAAAAGCCTCTAATTTGTTCTTTGGGCTTCTTTGTGAAAAGTTGACTTTTTTTTAATTTTGTGATGTGTTATATAGTAGTTGTGTGAAGGGGGAGCAAAGGGGATATTGGAAGTCCCATATAGATAAGATGACAACATCCATGTGGGTGGCGGTGTATTTGTAAAGGTAATAAAATTAACCAATTGACTGTTTGGATTAGGCTTATAAAGTTTGTGATTGTTATATTTCCTAGTAATTGAGTTGTTGGTTCACTGTTTCCCTTATTTATATGTAGGTAGCATCGATTTCGATCGCATATTACTGGGGGATATATTGTGACATGAGGAGTTATTACTAATAGTTTTTATTTGGATCAATACTATTGCAATGTTGAATTCTATTATCTTCTATTTTTCATATGTATTTTGTCATGGTTCTCCGGGATATTCTCCTTATCTTTCGAGTGGATCATGAGGTTGAGATTTATCGAGGCTCCTAGATACTTGGAAATTCTCTCTGAGTCCTTATTGGTGGAACCAGATTTTGTTGATATTTATTATTTAGGTTGGGGCCATAGATATGGATCCATATGGTGCATATGAACTTAGAGAGTCCCCCATGGGTCCCAATAGGCTACACTAACTCAGGGAGTGTATATGAGTAGGAGAAATTTGCATTATACACAACATTATCATTTATCCCAATTAGTTGGCATCCCTTAGATCATACTTATTGATTCTATTTAGTTGACTGATTTAGTATGGTGAGTGGTTATAGGTCTTTGGCACTAATTATTATTATTATTATTATTATCATGATGTGAACTATCATTATTTTTGTGTTTAATCTATGTGATGGCTGTTTTAGTTGTGATGAACTAGAATTTCGTTATTATTGTACGTGTAGATTCATATATTGCTAGTCTATGATGGCTTTCTGAGTGTAGGTTATTTGGTTTGTTCAGATAGTTGATTTATTGAATCTTTTCATCACATTCGATTAGGGTAATTTGATGATTCTTTTGAACACATGTTGTTGGCACTCATGTTTGTTATTTTCGACATCTTTTGTGTAGGTACTGAGCTAATGGTCCTCGGATGCTAATTGATCGTGTTGGTGATTACTTGCAAAGATTCTTGAGGTAGAAGCTATTGATCTCTATCAACCTGAACTCTCATTCTATTCCTGTATCTTCTTATTTTTGCATTCAGACTTTAAGGACCTTTATTGTATTACTCTTTTATTTAGAGGGTTGTACTCATGACTACCAGACTTAAGATTAAGATTAGTTCTCAATTTTTTCTTATTTATATAGGTTGGTATATTATTTTAGGTTTTAGTTATTTATTTTGCTTCTTTCACTTTGATTTAATTCATTATATCTGTGGGGTTGGGAGTTCGACTTATATATCACCGGTGGGTGTTATAAGTGCCTTTATGTCCCCAGCTTTATGTCGTGACAATACCTAATGCTGATAAAAAGTAAAATATATCATAATCAGATATACCATGCCATGAAAGAAGTAGATTCTAAAATCCACGACAAAAATAAGAACTTATTACTCATATGATCTAGCATGAAATGAGAAATTGAAGAGAGAATCTTCAGTCTTCCAAATAAGTCAAAGCCTTAAGTCTCTTGACAACAAAAAATGAGGATTAATTTCTTAAACTATGAAGATTCATATTCAATCCAAATATTCAGAAGGTTAATAAGAAAATAAGAAGATAAGACTAAAAAATAATATACTTATTCTAAGTAGGAGACAAGAAAAATGAGCTACAATAGATAATAGCCATGATTTGCATATACTCATGCCCATAAATGTAATTAATTTACATCTCTAAAAATATAAAGAAGAAACAAGCTATCTAAGATAAATACATGTTTAGAATAAAGAACATAGATCAGTACGAACCCAATTGGAAAAATGGGTAGTATAATTAAGAGAAGTAGAAGATGTTGATTGAGAAAGCTCCATGATTACCTAGAATGTGGCCTCTTAGTGTTAGAATCGTTAGAGAAAGATCTAGCATTGATAATCTACTCTTGAAAATGTCAATCTCAAGAGGAATTATCAAAGAATCTAGTTCTTATGACTTGTCAAGCATGCATCTCCATTATTTATAGTTAAATGGTATAAGATTATACACACTTATAAATCATGATTCATATATTGAAATCTTATTTTTCAATCATTCAGTTCATATAACATCAACCCTATTGTTTAACCACCTAGATAATTAATCATATTGTATCTTCACGAAGACCACCCTCTCAAAAATCATCTCAACCTATTTTTATGCGTTCTAGCTTCCCTAAGTTGTACCATACTAGAATATTTCTTCTTACAAAATAACTCCTTATCAATAAACAATCCAAAAAGATAGTCTTAAGGAGAATAAAATGAGAACTCTAAAAGAAAAGAGGCTTGAGGTTGTAAGGGATGGGTAATTATTGGAATTTAGGGAGTTTATTGATATGAAACATTAGTGAAAAAATCAAAAGAAATTACAAGGCACTTTAAAATTTAACATCATTAATTGCTGATAATGATAAAAAAAAAATGATTTATAAAAAAATATGATCCCTTGATATCCATCTTGCAGAATATATAAATTTTTAATTCAAGAATATTGAGATAGATTTCCTACTATTAGGGGTCAAATCACCCCCCCCCCCTCCTTCCCGTGAATTTCAAGATGAACTTTAGTACTTGTCAATCAAACTTATGTTAAGGATGATGGAAATGCTAGTTTTAAAGCTCAACTTAGAAATTCTACTATCAATAATTCTGAAATGAAGTTGTGGAATAAAAGATTAGGACATGTGTCTAGTTCTACTCTAAATATAATCCTGCCTACTAAGCATTGGGATATTCTAGATACGATTAAAAAATATAAAATTGTCTACATGCTAAGCAGTGTAGATGACCCTTTTCTACTTGTTCTTTAACTACTTTTACCATCTTTGAATTAGTTCATATAATGTATGTGGGCCCTTCTAAAATTTAAAATTTTGATAGAAACAAATAGTTTTTTACTACAATTGATGATTTTACTAGAATGACTTGGTTATATCTGTTAAAAATGAAATAATATTTGTGTGTGTTGTCATTCCTATCTTTCTAAAAAATGTAAGGACTCAGTTTAATCCAACAATCAAGACTATCAAATCTGATAATATGATTGAGTTCATGAATGATAGTTGTGCTAAGTTTTCCAACCAATAGGTGTAGTACATCAAAGATTGTTTCTCTATACACCTCAGCAAAATGGTGTTGCTGAGAGAAAGAGCAAATACTTTTTTGAGGTTAGAAGAGTTAGAAGATTACAGGTTTAAGTATCTCTCAAGTTTTGGGGTCATTGTGTGCAAACTGATGCATATCTGATTAATAGGCTACCTTCTAGTGTTCTCAATAGAACTAATCTATATCAGAAGTTCTATATTAAATTTCCATCCTTAAATTATTTGAAAGTTTTTGGTTGCGTGTGTTTTGCTAAAAACATAGTACATAATGATAAAATGTTGTCTAGGTCTAAAGCATTTGTATGTATGTGCTATCTCTATTTCTTTATGACCAGGGATGTCATCTTTAGAGAAAATTATTTTTTATTTACAAAGAAACCTGTAAAAATTCTAATGTTTATGTATACTCTATCAATAATACATCAATTGGAAAGTGACATAAACTCTACTACAATAGTGTCTATCAATCTCAACTGATGGTTCTCAAGTATCTACTACACAAAATTATTAACTTGATTCAACGGCTTAACTTCTTACAATCAACAGTGTACCTATAGTACAACCTCAATAAGTGCTTACAAGGACTAGAATAATTCATCCTACAGAACCTACCAAAAAATCTACTAGAGGTAGTGAACCACTAATTTTACAAAAAGATTTCATATCTGTTAGTCTACATAAGTACACTACATATCTATTAGTCTACATGATGATAATACATATTCTATCTCTGATTATGTATCTTAAGATAATATCTCAGATAAATGCAATAAATATATTGGTTTTTTTCTTGAATTATAAAACTTTTATCTTTTGCTAAAGAATCTGAGGATCCTAAGAGCATTGAAGCTATGAATATTAAAATCCAGATTCTACAGGATAACAATATTTGGGCTATAGTTATCTTACCTCCAAGAAAAAATTCAATGGGATGCAGGTGGATTTACAAGGTTATATACAAGGCAAATAGAGAGGTTTAAAGGCTAAAAGCTATACTAGTTGATATAGGATTCTATCAAAAAGAGGTCATAGGCTATCAGGATATTTTATCCTGTAGTCAATATGGTAATAGTGATGTATATTTTATTTATGGATGCATCAAGGAATTGGAATACATTAGATGGATGTATATAATGTCTTTCTACAAGGAGATCTTAGACATGAAATCTACATGACATTACCTCAAGGATTTATAAGTCAGGAGGAGAATAAGGTATACAGACCTATTAAATTATATGATCTTAAACAAGACTCAATACAATGGAATTCCAAGTTAACAAAAGAACTAATAAAGTTTGAGCTCAATCAAAGCAAGTTCTATTACTACTTGTTCACCAAGAAGACTGAAAAAAACTACTATAATACTCATTTGTGTTGATAGCATATTAACAAATAGAGATATTCTTGAGATGATGGAAGAAATAAAGAAAGTATTACAAATATTTTTCAAAATGAAAGATTTGGAGAGATGAAAGACTTTCTAGGGATTGAATTTGCTAGATCAAATCAAGATATTCTCAAGAATAAAAAATGCAATGGAGTTATCTAGACTTGGTTTGTCTATTTCTGGACCAACAACTACTCCTATGGATTTCAATCTAAAACTAACTAATAAAGAATATGATGATCATATCTCAGAGAAGAGACCTGCAGATGATGAACTACTTGAGGATAAAGGATATTATTAGAAACTTATAGGAAAGATATTGTATCTAATGATTACAAGATCATACATAGTTTACTCTATGCAGACTCTGACTCAATATCTACAACAACCTAAAATATCTCACATGGAAACAACTAAAAGATTAATGAGGTATCTAAATATATAGCCAGGACTTGGAGTCCTAAACTTTAAAATACAATCAAAATATATTGTGATACAGATTGGGAAGGATGTGTACACTTAAGGAAATCAGTAACAGGTTTTCTAATGAAAATTAGAGAAGTTATAGTATCTTTGAGGTTAAAGAATATCTTACTATATCTAAAAGACTGTTGAATCAGACTATAAAAGTCTAGCATCAACTGGGGCTGAATTGATATGGTTACTAGGAATGCTTCAAGGGGTAGGCTTCAAAGTTGATCTTTTAGTGATAGTGTATAGTGATAGAAAAGTTGTAATGCAAATAGCAGCCAAAATAGTATTTTATGAGAGAAGAGAACACGTAGATATTGACTGCCACTTTATCAGAGAAATGATTCAACAAGGAATTCTGAAGACTGAGTACATATACACTACGGATCAACCTGCAAACATACTGACTAAAGGACTATGTAAGCTTCAATGCTCAACATACTCACCTACACTCCAAGTTAGGCTTAATTAATCTTTTCTACATCTACCTTAGGGAGGGTATTGAGAAGAAGAAAGGAGTTATAGATTAATTGTTAAATGAATACATGATTTACCAAAAATTAAACACGTTTCACAAAGTAAGTTCATAAGGATGTAGTTAGTTAAGAAAATTAATGTAGTTAAGCTAAATAACATACCAATAATCCACCATCCAATTGACCTCTACTATATCTATATATACTTGATTTGTATATATTGATTATCATGATGAATAATATTAATAGCTTGTCTTCTACTTTTTTTTCTCTTTTCTCTCCTCTTCTCTCTCATTCTCTATCGATTCTTCATCATTATTTATTCTTCATTACTTAGTTTCTTAGTTTCTCCACAGCAGTACTTAGATGCTATGTTATTTTGATGGCTGACTGCTTGATTGCTATAAAATAAGATAAAAGTAAGCTGCTTGGTATGAATTTAAACTATTTTTGAAGGGGAAAAGCCTAAAAGAGAAAAATATTAGCATTTTATTCTCATATAATCTTTTAGAATCATCCTTGGTGTGATTCTCATGCCTAGCATCATAAAGAGGTGATTGAAAGGGAATTAAGAGAGAAATCAAGTGAATTAGAGCAATGCATTATTTAGGAATTAGGGCTCTTCATGAGGTGCTGAATATTTTCTATTCTTTATGTATCTTGGAGAGAGAAGGAGGAGAGTATTAGGGTAACTCTGGTACACCGAATTGAATAAGATGGTAAATTTGGTGAGTTGAGATATCTTGTGGGATTATTTTATGCCACCCTCAATTTGAGATAGTAATCGCACCATTTTAGTACAACTGGTGGGATATTATATAATAGTCTTTTTATTAGTTAATAGTCCAAATCAAATATAAGATAAAGTCAAATTTCAAATTTTATTTCAATATTTTCGTTATCCTGCATACTAAACAACCCTTTGGGGTGTTTTGGATTAGAAGTTGGAATTAGTTGGTGATTTTTTGGCCTAGTCTATTCCATTTAAAGTCTAAAGTTTGTTGGGTTTAAGGGATCGGATCCTTTAGGAACTTCTAAATAAATTTAAATTGGCCAAATATTGTATTTTATCCATCCTAATTTATGTGGCAGAGAAGTGGAATACCCCAATATTTTATTATAGTTGACTATTTTGACCTAGAATGGAGTTTATGAAATATTTGAAGTGTAATAACCCAATATTTTATTATTGTTGACCATCCATAGTAATTTCTTTATTATAAAATTTATTTACGTAATTGGGTTAGTTAACAACTTATTCCTTATAAGTACTCAATAATAAAATAGTATCAAAGATAGAGTGTGTATATATATATATATTAGAATAAAAAAACCTATGACACATAACAGTGAAGTTTAAGTTGGTATATCTAAAAACAAGGTAAAATTTCACATATAGTCTCCTTAGAGTATTTATATAGACAAAATAAATAACAGTTTTATGTATATATATATATAAAAAAAAGAAAAAGTCCATAACAACAAAAATAGATAAAAAAGGAAATTTTCATGTAATAAACGTCCTTAATCTTCTCCAATTTTCTATTTATTTCTATGATATAAAATATCAATAAATATGAATTTATGTGTTAATTACTCCCTTAAAAGTTGATAATTTTTTTAAAAAAAAATTGTGATCTACGGGAGAAAGTTGGTAATTCGTGCATACAAAATTCTGGTATATACGATTTACGTAAATTATTTTTTTACTTGAATTTATTTACTGAAATCCTTTTTGGAATCTAACACGCAATAAAAATTGATTCAGTTTCAACATAATGAAAATCGATTTTATTATTGGTTTAAATTAGATTTTCAAAATTAAATGCACAATATAAACTTCAAAAACTTTCAAATTATCAATTTTGTAATTACTATTATTTTTGTATACAATAACTTCAATTGTAATTTTATGTTTCAATTTTCGTATTCAATTTTTATTTTCGTAATTTTGATTTTTTTTCATATAAGTTGTTAAAAGGTTATAATCCTTATTTGTGTTAGTTTTTTTTTCTAAATCCCATTTGTAATTGCAATTTTGGTGATATATTCATTCATTACTCTACTGGATATTTCATATTATACAATTGACAGTTTTTTAATATTTTTTTTATGTATATCTATTAATAGTATATTTGAATTCTTGTATATCAGTTAACATAAGTGTATAATTGTATTTGTATATCTGTTATAAAGGTTACAAAGATTGTTTTTATTATTTGTATATCTGTTATTTGTATATATGTTTATTAGTTTACATAAATTTGATATTTGTGCATTTGTTGTTTGTATATCCATATATACATCTATGCAAGTGAAGTATGCATACATTCAAATCAAAATTGTTGTTTATTATTTGTATATCTGTTGTTTGTATATCTGTATATACAAATTTGAGTGTTGTTTGTAAATGATATTGCAAATGAAATATACATATATTCAGATTAAAATTGTTTATTATTTATATACCTATTGTTTGTATATATGTATATAAAAATTTGAATATTGATTGTAAACGAAATATACATGCAAATGAAATATACATATTTGTATATCTGTTGTCTGTATATCTGTATATACATATATGCAAATGAAATAAATATATACATATATGTTTATTATTTGTATATCTGTTATTTGTATATCTATATATACAAATTTGAATGTTTTAACATAATAACAAGTTTGAATGTATATGCATATATGCACTCTAAAACTGTATATATCTACATATGCATTATTCTTCAAAATGTATATGTGAAAGTTAACTGTATATACATATATGTAAATTGTATATACATATATCAAAAATATAAAATGTATATACATACATATACTCTAACTTTGTATATATATGCATGTATTATTCTGCAAAAGAAAAAGTATACGTATCTACATATATTGAAACAAAATGTATATCGACTAACAATTCTGTTTCATAAGAGTATATACAAAAAGACCTCATAATCATTGTCAACTTCATTGCTCCCCCTTTTAGATTTAGACACCTTAAAATACTTTTTCCTTTCCGCCTTGCTAGAAGATGCAAAATTCTTTCCTTTTATTTTTGATAAATCCATCCATAAAAAAAATGGGGAAGTGACTCACATAATATATAAAAATTTATATTACAAAATAAAAATCCGCAAAAATAAAAAAATTATAAAAACAGGGGAGTGCCCCCCCTTTTCTATTTTTTTTTTAAAATATATGAACAACGAAGAAATTTAACGACTAACTGACATAATATATAAAAAAATTTTAAAAATAAATATAATGTCAATAAATATCCTAAACTAATTTTTTGTGGTGAAAAATCCGCAAAAGTAATTTATCACAAAGAATTCAAGGATTATATTTTGTGATATTAAAGTGACTTTGAGAGAAAAAATAAGGAGAAAAAAGTTCAAGAAGATCTCTTGAATAATCATGTATTATGATGTTGTCAATATTGTCGTTTGTTTAATTTAAAATCAAGGATATTAGAGTGATTTTGAGAGAAAATTAAGAAAAAAATAGTTGAAGAAGAGATCATAAAAAATCTTGTGTTTTGATATTCCATTGTTGCTTTTTTTTTGAGTCAATGGGATAGAGAGAGAATAGACAGAAAATACCAAAAATAAATATATGAGAGAGAAAATTGATATATACAAATCTTAATATATTTGTATAAAGGGCCATAAAAAACGAACTTTTAACTACAAAATGACTATGAATTGTAATTTTTTAAAACATGAAACATATCCTGTAATTAATATAGTATTTTGTCTATAATATGTAATTTTTCCTAAAAACAATGGGCATGTTTGTGAAATAGTTTTTTGGTCATTTATGTTATTCACATTTGAATTATTCTTTAGTGGTTTTAGATAGGATTGTAAGTGAAAAAGTGGGCCAACCCCACATTTTATTGAAGCCCCACTATAGAGTTGACCGAGAGGATTACATTTGTTTATTATACTTTGTTGAATAGAGATGAGGCAACAACAACCAAACTAAAATATAGTTGTTACTTGGAGAGAAACAGATAACATTCTAGGATTTGTAGGAATAAGTAATGCTTTGGTAGTTAGCTAATAAACGAAAGAAAGGGGAAGCTGATTACAGTTGTCTGCACATCAGGAGGTAACGAGTCATTTTGATTCTTATTCTAAGATTATTATTTTTAACATATGGGTTTTAATTTATAAGATTTCCATTTGAAAATATGTTTAGCTGGGTTGTAATATTAGTTATATTTTCAACTTTAAGATAATGATTTTAAGAGACAATAAGATTTACCCCTTATAACGACCCTCTTCCTCATTATGAGTAAGTATAAAAATTTGGATTAAGATATTCCTCTAATTGAGAGTTAGATATTTTAGGCTACACTAGGTTTGCATAAAATCTAAATTAGGTATGTGATGTCGCCCAAAACTACATCTCATTTGAAAGAATAATGAGGTAGATGCAAATATAATAACCCAACTAGATTGGAGTCGATCCCATGGGGAAAACGTGAGCAATTTCTTGCCTTGATTTGATCCTTGAGTAGTGGAAAAAAGTAAATGGGGGTATTTTGTTATCAATCGCAAAGAGTAACCAATTCTTGAGTTCTTTTGAGTTGTAATCAATAGGAGACGAATGCTAGGTCTGTGTTCCCCTGGCTTCTCAACTTCATAGACTTCTCGTGATCAATCCATTAATCTATTATTCTGCATGTAAAGCCTACAAAATAGGTATTACCAGTCTCCTTTTGAGCGAAAAAATAGAATTCACCCTTAGATTTGGTTATCATTGTCGGTTGTTGCCTTGTTATAACTTACTACAACCTCAGTTCACTTGATCCTTGGTTATCGAATCAAGTGATAAGATGGAATATGGGGACTATATGGTGGAGGTAGAAATCTCAAATTACTGTCCTAATCTTCTTTTCCCAATTACAAGCTTCTTGGTTATTGAAAGAATATGAATACAGGCTTTTATCTCAAGATATTTTTGTTACTTAAAATCAGTTAAAGTGAAGAAGAATTAGGATACATGTACAAACCCTAGAATAGATTAGTGTCACACTTTCCCTACATAGCTAATCTTTTAGGGTTCCCACTTCACTAGCTAAGGAGATTAGCTTCTCATATTTGTGCAAGAAATTATGATTATTAATGAAGAACACATAAAATTAATTGCACAAGAATAAGATGATTAAACTCCAAAGTCTTTAATTGAATAAAACCCTTAAATCACAAGAATAATTGAAAAAGTATGTAATTGTGCATAAAAGAATGTCACTATGCGTAACCTAATAAAAGATAAACCCTAGGATATTTATAGTATCTCAAAATAACATATAAAAATTCTATTGAAAATGAGAAAGGTAAAGTTAAGTTGGCAGTCGGTATGACTCGGTCTTCATCGTATCCTCATCTTACGAGTCGTACCCTACCTTGTTGTAACAATTCCAGTGTCTAATCTTTCCATGGCTTTAATTCTTTATTTAGCCTACGACTTTGGCTTACGAGTCATAACTATGTATAAGACTTGTGTCCTTGATCTGTATCCACCCAGAGCTTCAATTTTTTTCGGTTTTGAACACTGGTTGATATACGACATCCCTATACAAGTACTCAGACTTCCGACTCATATCCTTCTAGTACTTCAATTCTTTGATAGTAGCTTGGATTCTGTTATTGTCATGGCTTCAGCATATGATTCATATCCTTCCGTACGACTGGGATACTAAGTAGTATCTTCTTTATACTTGGTTTCTTGATTTGGCTTTTGGTTCTATTCCTCATACAATTCAATATACGAGTCATAACAAATGGTTACGACTCAAGAGCAAACTCGTATACTGATCAGATTTTGTCTTTTTCAAGTTTTTATCTCCATTTTTTGTTCAAATAAATTTATAAACCTATTTTACCTGTAATTCACACCAAACTGCATTATATCTAACAAAACAACCTAAGTTCACACATTAATTCACAGTTTTAAGCATCAAAAGTGTTGTGTTTCCATTCCACATTCCACATGTAAGACTCCACAAAGTACTAGTCATTTCAGTCCTATATAGCATGCAAAAAGAGGTCCTAGACCTAAAAAAAAATTAGCTAAATGTTCAGGCATAGAAGTATTTTAATCCTTCATAATTGAATGATCTTATTTTTTATCCTTACGACCTTAGAATGCTAATTTTTAAGTTAATTCATGATCAAGGATGTCAATAAGTCATATTGGGTGAGTTTTGAAATTTTTGGACATCATTAAAGTCATTTTTGTATGCCCAAAATAGTTCATCAATGCAATCAGGCCACGACACATTAGTAATTACGTCGACAACATCGATGTGGTACATTAGCAATCGCATCGACACCATTGATGCCATATATCGGGTATCACCCAATTCAGCTAAAACACAAAATTATGAATCCAAAGGGGAAAATATACTCATCATTTCATAAAATACTCTCAAGAACAAAGCCCTAGTTTCTTTATGTCCAAGTCCAAGTTCCAAGAAATCTCCAACAATCTTTACGAAATCAACAATCAAGGTATGTTAGGTGTTCATCCTTGGGTTTTCTTAAACCCTTGGAGTTCAAGAATCCTTTCTTAAAATTACAAGTTAATAGATTCATAATTTATATGCGCAAATTGGGTTGTATACATGTTTGTGTTATTGTAAGGGTTTCAATTCAAGATTTAACTATAAGTTGCACAATCATAAGATAACATATATGTTGATTGATGAAATTATCATATCAAAACCCTTGAATTTGCGAGTTACATGTTGAAGTTATGATATCCTATATGTTTATTCTTCATGTATCACAACCATGCTCCCCAAGTATTCGATAGAATGTCCATGTGAATTGAATAGTGTAATTATGACATGTTCGCCTATGTTCTCATTCATGTACAAGTTCATGACCTCCAAGTGTTTGACAAAATGTCTCAGTGATTGAATTGTAAAAAATCACTATTGCTATGATTTCAAGATTTGCTATGTTTTATTATTGATGCTATTGAGTCCTGGGGGTATCTATTACACAAAATTTAGCTGTTTACTTAGTTGCAGTAGTTATAGAATAGTCCCAGTAAAGGTCAAGAACAGTAGTACTCAGGCAGTTAATACAACTGAGTGAACTCATCCAGTTCAGTTAGTCAACACAATTAGTGTTAAGTTCAGTAAAGCCTAGTATAGTATAATGATTAGTTCAATGTCAAATCAGTTGGGAGTAGGATTTAGAACCAACTAAACTAGGGATGGGGGTATTCCTATCAGTAGAGGATTTGACCCTTAGTAGTAGTCCTTGCATTACAGAACTACATAGCCAGCATAGGGTAAGTCATCCTCCTGCCATACTAGGGTTAACGCAATCTTATATATATATATATATATATATATATTTCATGATTCTTTTTGCCAGATTAGGGTTGACCCATCTTTGTTAGTATGTCGTGGCAGGGTGCTAACTCCCTTACAACTGGGGTTACAGGTTGGACCCAACTCAGTCCATAATCTAGGTATGTCAGTTAGATGAACAGTTCCACAGTTACATTTTTAGTCTTAGTATTCAGTAAAGAACTCAGTCGGTTCTACAGAACTATGGCTATCAGTTACTCAGCCATCAGAATTCAATACTCAGTTTTAGTAATATCTTAGATACATGATGTATATCTACATGTGCAGTATTTTATGTTCAGTATGTTCAGCAGTTACAGTTTTATATGTACACTCATCCAGTTACTTCATGATGTTCATTCAGTCAGTTATCATCTCATATATATGAACCCATGTATATCAGTCTTACCTTACTTAGCATACCAGTATATTCCATGTACTGATGCATACTATCTTTTGCACTATGATGTCTCATATCATAGGTTTGGATGCTCTGGCTTTTGACCATACTTAGTAGCTCAAGCTATCAGAAATAGATATAGTGGTGAGTCTTATTTTTCGAGGATAGAGTTCATTTATTTTGGTATTTCATTAGATTTAGTATGTTTAGTAGTCGGAGTTAGTTGGGGACTTGTTATATCAACTCCACATTTAGATAGTTAGAGGCTTTCGAACTAGATTACTTCAGACAGATGTTCAATATTTTCAGTATTACTATTAGTATTCAGTATTATTTCAATATTTTGAGAACCTTATGGCATTTTCAAATTTCTTTTGAATACATATATTTCTGTATTATATTCACTGCTCATAGCAGGTACTAATCATAGGTTATCTTGTGGTCCTTCGGGGTTGTAAGCACTATGTGATACCCAGGGTATATTCTTAGGGAATTACAAACTTGGTATGAGAACCTAAGGTTCTAAAGAGTCCTAGGGAGTCTAAATACTGCATCAAGTAGAGTCTTGTTCATGGGTGTATAGCATATCACACTTATGAACAGGAGGCTATGAGACATTATAGGAAAAATTTCCCTTCTTTCAGTGTTCATATCATACGAGTGAACATGATTTCAAGTTAAATTATCCATCTAGTCTAATTTTTTCTTCCATTTATAGAATATGCCTCCTAAAAAGACCAATGGAAGAAGAACTACGAACCAACCAGTACCTCTGCCCGTTTAGAAAGATCCCCTGAATGAGCACACTTCTCACGCAGAATTTAAAGTAGCCTTAACAACTCTAGCTCATTTTGTGGCAGCCCAGAATGAATGCCCAGCTATTTTTTAGGACAACACAGTGGTCAATACTGCTGCAGCTAGAATTCGAAACTTCACCCTAATGAACCCTCGTTTATTTTTAGGATCTAAGTCTAAAGAAAACCTACAAGAATTCCTTGACATAGAGCAGAAGGTAACAAACATTATAGGGGTAACCACTAGTAAAAGTACTAAGTTTGCTGCCTATCAGTTACAGGATGTGGGTCATACATGGTTTAAGAAGTGGAAGGTAAATAGGGGCGCAAATGTTGGGCCTATAAAATGGGAAGAGTTTGCTACTGCCTTTATAGTTAGGTTTTTCCTGTTGGAGTTAAGGAAAGCTAAGTTGTTAGAGTTTATTTATCTAAAGCAGTGCAACATCAGTGTGAAGGAGTATTCTCTCAAGTTTACTCAGTTGGCCAGGTATGCTCCTCATGTGGTAGTTGTTATCAGGTCTAAGATGAGAAAATTCATGTTTGGTGTATCTGATAGTGCGGTCAAAGAGTGTAGGTCTGCAATACTGATTAAGGAGATGGACTTAGCTAGGTGGACTTAGCTAGGTTGATAGTCCATGCTCAATAGATTGAAGATCAGAAAACTAAAGGGAAAGAGAGGGAAAGTAAGAGGTGTAGAACAGGTTGCTTTAGTTTTGCTCAGTCTATGTTAGAGAGTAGTAATCATTCTCAGTTCCACCCAAATTTTTTAGTCCCAGCTCCATCCTTAGCCTGTGCTCCGGTGCCTAAATTCAGAAATAGTAATAAGGATAGGGTTTCAGGCTCTAAATCTCAGGGCAGTGTTAGCACTGCCCAAATAAATCTTCTTTTTTAGAAATATGGTAAAAACCATCAGGGTGTCTCCAGGGCTGGAAGTGACGTGTGTTTTGAGTGTGGTAAGCTACGTCATAGAATTAGAGAGTGTCCTCAGGTAGGTTTACAGAGTCAGCATAATCATTCCCCAGCTCAGTCCAATCGGCCATCTTGGTAGGGTGCCACTTCCAGTGCCACCAGTGGGTAATTCCCAAATAGGCTCTATACACTCCAGTCCCGACAAGATCTGGAAAGTTCTCCAGATATGGTCATTGGTACGTTACAAGTCTACCATTTACATATTTATGCTTTGCTAGATCTAGGAGCTTCTTATATAGCTGTCAACTTCTGAATCAGTCCCAAAATCCTAGCAGAGCCCTTCTTAGTCTCTACCCCAGTGGGTAAGTCAATTATAGCCTGGGGGTATACAGGAACTGTCCAGTTATGGTGTCTCAGAAAGTTACTTTAGCATACTTAATAATGTTAGATATGACAAATTTTAACGTCATTCTCGGCATGGAGTGACTCCATTTATGTTATGCCTCAGTTGAATATAGAAATAGAGCTGTCTATTTTTAGTTCCCAAACAAACCTGTCCTAGAATAGAGGGCTAGTACTTCAGCACTTAGAGGTCAACTTGTTTCATACCTTAGAGCAAGAAAAATGATATCTAAAGGGTATGTCTATTATCTTGTTTGAGTTAAAGACTCTAGTTCTAAGACTCCTAATTTTTAGTCAATTCTAGTAGCAAATGAATTTCCAGATGTGTTTCCCAAAAATCTTTCTCGAGTTCCTGCCGAAAGGGAAATTAACTTCAAAATAGACCTTTTTCTTGATACTCAGCCCATCTCTATTCTACCATACAGAATAGCTCCATCTAAACTTAAAGATTTGAAATAATAGTTTAAAAACCTCTTAGACAAAGGGTTTATCAAGCCCATCGTATCCTCTTGGGGTGCACCAGTTCTATTTGTGTGAAAAAAGATAGTTCTCTTAGAATATGTATAGACTACCATCAGTTGGTCAAAGTCACCATCAAGCTTAAGTACCTACTTCCTAGAATCGATGACTTGTTAGACAAACTTCAAGGTGGTAGTTACTTTTCTAAGATAGACCTCAGATCAGGCTATCATTATTTTATAGTCAAAGAATGTGGCATTCCAGAAATAGCTTTCAGAACTCGGTATGGTTACTTTGAATTAATATTCATGTCATTTGGTCTTACCAATGCCCCAGTAGCTTTCATAGACATGATGAACTATGTTTTCAAGCAGTACTTGGACATGTTCATTATAGTCTTCATCGATGATATTCTTGTCTACTACCACAGTGAAAATGATCGTGCAGACTATCTCAGAATAGTATTGCAATCTCTTAGAGCCCATTAGTTGTTCACCAAATTCAGTAAATGCAGATTTTGGATTAGGGCAGTAGCTTTCCTTAGTCATATTATTTTTAGTAAATGGCATTAGATTTGATCCTCAAAAGACCACAGTAGTCAAAAACTGGCCTAGACCCATCTCTCTATTAGATATCAGGAATTTCTTGGGTTTGGTTGGCTATTACCAATGGTTTGCTAAAGGATTTTTATCTTTTGCATCCCTCATGTCTAGATTGACTCATAAGAAAGTCAAATTCCAGTGGTCAGACTTTTATGAGAAGAGTTTTCAGGAGTTGAAGATGACTCAATACAGCGCCAATTTTGACTTTACCTGATGGTTCAGATAGATTTGTTGTATATTATGATGCTTCCAGAGTCAGCTTGGGATGTGTTTTGATACAGAGGGGTAAGGTTATAGCCTATGCCTCTAGACAGCTTAAGCCTCATAAAAGAATTATCCTACCCATGATCTAGAGATAGAAGGTGATATGTTTGCCTTAAAGATTTGGAGGCACTATTTTGTATGGGTTTCCTGTTAATGCATTCACAGACCACAAAATCCTGCAGTATGTGTTTTTGCATAAAGACTTAAACTTGTGTCAGAGACAGTGGCTAGAGTTGTTGAAAGACTATGACATGAGTGTTCTGTATCATCCGGGCAAGGCCAATATAGTGATAGATTTCCTCAGTAGGTTTTCATTGGGTAGTGTTTCTCACATTGAGGATGGTAAGAAGAAGTTAGTTCATGAAGTTCATCAGTTTGCCATAATAGGTATCCATTTAGTTAATTCAGCTGAGGGTATTTTAAGGGTGCAGAATAGTTTGGAATTATCTTTGGTTTCTAAGGTAAAATAAAAGAAGGATGGAGATCCCAATATAGTTAAGCTGAAAGAGTAAGTCAGATACCAAAAAGTAGAGGTTTTCTCCAAAGGAGGAGATGGTGTGTTGCATTTCTAGGGTAGGCTTTGTGTGCCATGTTTGGATGGCATGAGATAATGAATTCTTATAAAAGTGCATGGTTCATGTTACTATATTCATCTAGGTCCATTAAGATGTACTGCGACTTTCGAGAAGTTTATTGATGGAGTGGGATGAAGAGAGATATTGCAGAGTTTGTAGCTAAGTGTTCCATGTTTTAGTAAGTTCAGATTGAACATCAAAAGCCTAGTGGGTCTAGGCAGGAGTTTAGTATTCCCACTTGGGAAGTGGGAAGAAGTAAACATGGATTTTGTGATGGGTTCACCTCATACTCATCGTCAGCAGGATTCGATTTGGGTCATTATGTATAAGATGACCAAATCAGCCCATTTCTTGCCAGTTCATACCTCTTATTTAGCCGAGGACTATGCCAGACTCTATGTTAGATAGTTGGTTAGGTTACAGGATATCCCGTTGTCTAACATTTTAAATAAAGGTATGCATTTCATCTCTCACTTCTAAAGGGTTTTGGTACCCAAGTCCACCTCAGCATAGCCTTTCACCCTCAAATAGATGGTCGAGTAGAAAGGACCATTCAGACTTTAAAAGATATTTTGAGAGCGTGTGTTATAAATCTTAAGGTTAATTGGGATGACCACTTACCTTTGATTGAGTTCGCATATAATAACAGTTATCATTTCGGTATCCAGAAGGCTCTATTTGAGGCTCTTTGTGGGAGGAGATTTAGATCTCCCATTAGTTGGTTTGAGGTAGGTAAGAGGTAGGTGAGGTAGTTGGTTTGATTCCTTATAGAAAGTACAGTTGATCAAAGAGAGGCTTAAGATAGCCCAGAGTCGACAGAAATCTTATGAAAATATGAGAAGGAAAGATCTTGAATTTGAGATTGGTGATTATGTATATCAGTTCATTTGGTGTTTCATGTCTCCCTCCTAAAGATGTGCATAGGTGACCCAATAGTTGTAGTCCCTATAGAGAGTGTAGATGTTCAGACCTTTCTGTCTTATGAGGAAGTCCCCGTCGAAATCGTTGATCTCCTAATTCATAGACTAAGGAACAAAAAAGTTCCTTTAGTCAAAGTTTTTTGGCGGAATCAGTCCGTTAAGGGAGCTACTTAGGAAGCAAGGCAGACATCTAAACCAAGTATCCTTACCTCTTCTACACAAACTCAGACTCAGCGTAAGGTTACAATCTTCCTTAGATTTACTCTATCCCATGCTCAGTTACAACTGCATAACATTATCATATCATTTATGCATTAATAAAATAGTTCAGTCATGTGTCATGTCTCCAGAATTAAGTCATGCTTCAGTTATACATGTTAGTGTAAGTACAGTTCCTCTTAGTTCAGTTAGTCTCATTCGAGGACAAATGTTCCATTGGGAATATATTGTAATACCCCACAAAGTCCTAGTCATTTTAGTCCTATATATCATGCCAAAAGAGTTCCCAGGCCTAAAAAAATTCTGCTAAGTATTAAGATTTAGAAGCATTTTTAGCCTTCATAATTAGATGATCTTATTTTTTATACTTATGACCTTAGAATGTCGATTTTTAAGTTGATTCATGCTCAAGGATATCAATAGATCGTATTGGGTGAGTTTGCAATTTTTGGACATCATTAAAGTCATGTTTGGATGCCCAAAATAGTGCATCGACGCAATCAGGCCGCGACGCATCAGTAATCGCGTCGACATCTTCGATGCGGTGCGTCGGGTATCGCGTTTAAACCATCAATTTGGCACATTGGGTATCGCATCACTAGGCATATTTTGGTCCTTAAATTCCAACTTTCCAAGGGCAATTAAGTCCTTTTCCCCTCACCCAACTCAACTAAAACACGAAATTAAGGATCCAAAGGAACAAATATACTCATTTTTTCACAAAATACTCTCAAGAACAAAGCCTTACTTTCTTCAAGTTCAAGTCCAAGCTCTAAGAAATCACCAACAATCTTCATGAAATCATCAATAAAGGTATGTTAGGTGTTCATCCTTGGGTTTCCTTCCACCCTTGGAGTTCAAGAACCCTTTTTTAAAATTACAAGTTAATAGATTCATGATTTACATGCGCAAATTGGGTTTATTCATGTTGTTATTGTATGGGTTTCAATTCAAGATTTAATTATAAGTTGGATAAACATAAGATAGCATTTATGTTGATTGATGTAATTCTCATGTCAAAATTCTTGAATTTGCATGTTACATGTCGAAGTTATGATGCCCTATATGTTTATTCTCCATGTATCACAACGATGCTCCACAAATGTTTGATAGAATGTCCATGTGAATTGAATAGTGTAATGATGGCATGTTAGCCTCTGTTTTTATTCATGTACAAGTTCATTACCTCCAAGTGTTGACAAAATATCTTAGTGATTGAATAGTGAACAATTGACTATTACTATGCTTTCAAGATTTGCTATGTTTTATTATTGAAGCTATCGAGTCCTCGGGATATTTATTACTCAAAATCTAGCTATTTACTAGTTACAGTAGTTATAGAATAGTCCTAGAAAAGGTTAAAAATAGTAGTTCTCAGTTTGTTAATAGAACTCAGTGAAATCGATCTAGTTCTGTTTAGTCAAGCCTAGTATAGTCTAGTGATTAGTTTAGTGTCGATTCAGTTAGGAGTAGGATTCAGCACCGAGAAAACCCAGGGATGAGGTCATTCCTACCAGCAGAGGGTTTGACCCTTAGTAGCAGACCCTGCATTAAAGAACTAAATAGCCAGAGTAGGGTAAGTCGTCCTCTTGACAAACTAGGGTTAACACAATCATATATACATACTTCATGATTCTTCCTGCCAAATTTGGGTTAACCTAGATTTGTTAGTATCTCATGGCAAGGTGCAAACACCCTTCCAACTAGGGTTACAGGTTGGACCCCAACTTAGTCCATACTCGGGGTATGTCGGTTAGATGAACACTACTATAGGTACAATTTTCGTATCAATATTTAGTAAAGAACTTAGACAATTCTATAGAACTATGGCTATCAGTTATCAGTTACTCAGCCATCAAAATTCAGTACTCAATTTTAGTAATATCTCAGATACAAAATGTATATCTACATATGCAATATTGCATATTGAGTATGTCCAGCAGTTACAGTTTTTGATGTACACTCATCTATTTAACTCAGGATGTTCATTCAGTCAGCAATTATCTCATCCATATGAACCCATGTATATCAGCCTTACCTTACTTAGCATACCAGTACATTCCATGTTCTGACGCATACTCTCTTTTGCACAATGATGTCTTATCTCATAGGTTCAGATGCTCTGGCTTCTGACCATTTTTAGAAACTCAGGCTATCAGTATTAGATATAGTGGTGAGTCATCCTGTTTCAACGATAAAGTTCATTTATTCAGCATTTCATCAGATTTAGTATGTTTAGTAGTCGGTGTTAGTTGGGGACTTTTCCCATCAACTCCACATTTAGATAGTTAGAGGCTTTCGAACTAAATTAATTCAGACAGATGTTCATTATTTACAGTATTACTATCAGTATTCAGTATTATTTTAATATTTTGAGAACCTTGTGGCATTTTCAAATTTCTTTTGCATATATATTTTAGTATTATATTCAGTGCTTACAGCAGGTATCAGTCATGGTTTATCTTGTGGTCCTTCAGGGTCGTAGGCACCATGTGATGCCCAGAGTATAGTATCGGGGCGTTACAAACACCCTTATCTTAGACTTTCTCATGTCCTGAAGCAAAAAAACCAAATACTATTTCCTAACCCAGAGCCAGTGCTTTAAATAACAAGATCTCAAACACCCCATGGCAGTGATTTTTGATTCCATTCTAAATCTTTCTACTCCCTTCTCAATTTTGAACTTTTCAACTCATACTTGCGCATAGCAAATTCACACATGTAGAAACATGAAAGAATTCGATGATGGAATTACATTAGCAATAGCGACTTGGGTATATACGTGCTTAACATTCATTAAACAATCTAGTAACATTGCAATATAACCAATGTACACTTACATTCTATGAAATCCCATTTACTTCTCATGGATAGACTTCTCTATTCAGGGATAGAGAAATGACTCTCTCTCTCTCACAAACAAGTTTCACCGGTGTGCATAAAATACCATAAGCTTGCCCTTAAACTCTTTTCCTAAGTTTTATGACAGTCACAATTGGATCACTATAGGACTTTATTTAGCTTGTAACGTAGGCATAGGGCTTTTATGATACGTATGGATTTTTAAAGTGTCTAAGACTCCTTGGAACTACCTTAACTTTTGGGGTCCACACTTAACTAATTTTTCACTTTATTTCCACCCTTATTTCTCCCTTTTATTTTAATGCATATTAGGTTGAGTATGGTCTCCTAGTTTTTTTTTTCTATTTTTCACAAATTTGAATTTATTTTTATTTTTCTTATTTTTCTACCACACCCAGCTTACTTTATTTCCTCTTATTTTACCCTTCTTCATATTTTCACATCATGCATCCCTCTGATAGCCACCCTCAACTTAGGTGATTTTCTTGAGTTAAAGACCACAATGTCCACGAAAGGCTAGGGCCAAAATAGGTTCATTATAATACAAAATGGGAAGGTGATAGGTATAACAAGAAAAATAGGCATACAGGTTCAAAATTAGGATCAAGGGATATCATTGATACATGAAAGGTCAATTTGGATAAAAGTGGCCTAATATAAAAGATGGCTTATGATCCTTTCCTACCAAACTATCCTTAGACCTAGGCAAAAGAAACCGAGCAAGTTCTAGATTACAATACAATCGGACACTAAGTAAAACTTAGACGCACAATTGCAGAGGGATGTATTACTAAGTACTAGTTATCCAATTATGTAACAATTTTTGTCCAAAACTGTACTATCCCTAATCCTAATGCCATTATCATATACTCAACAGTCTCACACATCTATATAAATCATGCAATTCATAAAACAAAAATTTTGAGGGGGCTCAACATTTTTAATTTTTCAACACAGTTCACAATCCCATTTATAGCATCATCACAAATCAACAGTGTTTTATAAATGACAAAATAAACATTGAAATTAGAGTCAAAATTCTTTAAATACATCCCAACTTTTCAAAAATCCATAAAAATCATCATTAAAATTCAAAAATATCCACTTCCATAGGCGTGCTGATCTACTCCCTATCTGAGTTGCCTGTCTCAAACTTACAAGTCATAACAGACTTTTAGCTTTAGCTACATCTGAAATTTTTCAAAATGCTCCCAAAATTTTTTGGTACCCC
>JAPEIP010000006.1:139235100-139273698 GCA_026120095.1 Capsicum chinense | reverse complement strand
TACAAGTCATAACAGACTTTTAGCTTTAGCTACATCTGAAATTTTTCAAAATGCTCCCAAAATTTTTTGGTACCCCCCCCCCCCAAATTGAAAATATTACACTGTCCTTAGTTCTAAAAATATAATAAGAGTAAGGATAAAAATCATACCTAGGCTCTCAAGGGGTCAGAGGATTAACACTAGAATGTAGGCCCTCAGATCATGTCTCATTCTCCTCAGCATCTATTCCAACTGGGACTAGATCATCAACGTGCAGGGGCGCAACATCAACTCCCTCAGTTGCAGGAATCGAAACCCTCGAACTACCAACTCCTATAGACATCTCTCAGACTCGTGTTTTTTGGTCCTGCTCATCCTGGATACTCTCATATATGGCTTTCTTCATTCCCTTTTTGTCTTTATTATCTTCTTCTTCTTTTATATTCTCTCCTTATTGGTCTACTTAGCCTGCTCATCTTCTGATACTACCCAAATATTCTGCACCTCAACTATGGAAATCACATCTCTACAATGAGCTCAGCAACCATTGGCCTTTCATACAGCACTGTGACTATTTTCTTTAACTCCATAATATCTTCTATGACATCAGTTATATTAGGTACCTGTCTACATCCCAACTACTGAGTAATACTCAATACAAATACATCTAAGCGCTCTTGTATGTGCCTAACATGTGCCTCCAACTGCCAAGTCATCTACCTTTTTACTCCACCCTCTATATAACTTACCTTCATAGTCAATATCACTAACTAGTTCACCATCTCTATCCATGTAGCATGAGAAATCATCATAACCCTAGATGGAATACCCCATGGCCTAGGTGGCACTAACTGGACTAACGGTGGGGCACTAAAAGTACTCTCTGTAACTGTAAGTACAGTCTCAGTTTGTGAATTTGTCTTGGTGTCCTCTGAAGTGGTAGTATTATATATTTGACCATGTTGCGGAAATAACCCCACCATAGCATCTGTTACCCACCTCATAGGCCTAGCCAATACGTTGGCTGCATTATGAATAAATCCAATATCAAAAGTCTAATGGGCCTCTCTTATGTCATCAATAACTGGGATCTCTAATACTCCTGCAGCTAACATATTTGTGTGATCATGTAGGGATAGGCTAGCAACACCTTCTACTCCATAATAGCCCTATCTCTCATCTCTCACACTAAGAACTCACCAACATTAAATTCATAGCTGAGTGTAAAACCTGCTATCGTTATAGCCCGAAACGGGCTCAGTACATCATCACCTATAGTTGGACATAGCCTGTGATGGGTTATTGTCCACCAAGCCTTACCCTCAAAGTTGAGGTTACATTTCTTTATCTACTAAGACTCATTAATACCTCCCTCCACCCAGCTAGCATACACACCATTCAAAGATATACACTTCGAATCCACTGGAATAGTACCATCTTGCCATCAGTACCCCATGTCTGGTTGGTGACCTTTCTCATTTCAGCCAATCTGTAATCCACTTATGTTGTGTTAGCTAGGGCCTAATATGTTAGGCCACACTAAAATCTTCTAATGGTTTAGGCTGATATATCCATTAGAACCCTACAAATTATTAGGGAGGCAATAGGGTCACCCTCTTCTACAGCATGCCCTATGAATACTTGTCTCATCAACTCGACCTTATATGTGGTATAGAAATCACTGACGATTACCTTATTATAATATCTGGGATCTCTCATCATCTATTTAAAACCATAATTTCTAAATCGTTCTGCAAACTCGAGCAATTAAGCCACACCCGTAGTAGCCATGTATCTCTTTTTGTATAATACTCTCCTAATCTTCTCTCCTAGTAGTTGAGACAACCCAATTTTAAATGTCGCCTGTATTTCAGGTAGCCCCATCATTTAATAAAGGGCATCGAAGCAGGACTATTGCTAGTGGGGGGCCCTATCTCACTATTGGAGTGGCCTCAACCTCAGGACCATGGGCTTCCTCTGTACTCTCCTCAGCTAAACTAGATTCAGCTTCATCATCATCGTCCTCATCTTTATTATCCACAGGGTATGGTATGTGTGGAGGAGAGATAGTGGTGTTCTTTATAATTAGACCCTTTGGTGGTAGTGTTTCAGATTCTTGGAGAAATGTCTTTTTCCCCTTTGTCCTAGCTGGTTTTTTCATTTTTGTGCATCTTTCTTGGATAAGGTCCTGGTATATTCTTCCCTGCTGGTTTCATAGATGGATTCAGATTCGGAGAAGCTTGTTTCCTCACTCTCCACTAGTGATTATTTATTCCCCTTCTTGGCCACTATTTTGGATAAGGAAATAGTCTTTGGAGGTATATTTCCTATAAATACACTAAGTTTAGTAAATAAGTAAAGAAAGGAAAAAAAATTAGCAACTTAAGTTTAATGTGCCCTTTCAGGTTTGGGTATGAAAGATGGTTACTGGTCAAATCTACCGAATACAACTCATATACTTAAGTCATATCCTAGATAGTATCAGATCATTCTTCACTAGTCAGCTTATAACTCCTCTTTACTAATCGTACCATTAGGCTACGACTTGTGACCAACAATTGTAAGCTGATTAGAAACTTTTATTCATTTATATTTCTTGCTAGGTGGGTACGATTAATATGTACGAGTAGTAAGGGCTTGATACGACTCATATGGTTGAGTCATATACATTCAAGAACTTTGAATTTGTTAGATTTCCATGTTGTCAGTTAGTATGATTCCCATTATGACTCCCGTACCGGTGGGTACGAATCATAAGGAGTCCCGTTTCCATTGCAACATAGAAGTCCAACTTTAAAAGTTTGAATCTGATGAAACTCCCAAACTACCCACTACTTTATTCAGTTATATCTAGTATTTTGAATAAACACATAAAATTCTATTTCTAAATCCTAGTTCATCCCTATTTTCAATTTTAAAAAAAATATGAAATACAGAAGAAATAAGTTGAAAACTTACTTGGTAACTGTAGAATGGAGAATTTCAACATTGGATCTTAATAGCCTCAAATTTGAGTTAAAATAACACCAAGTGACCGATTTGGGATTGTTGGTAATTAGATTTATTTGGAAACAACTTGATTTTCCAGATTGAAGTTCAAAATTTGGTGTGGAAAATAGCAGGTATGAGTTAAAGTTATTGTGTGACCTATCGAGTCTAAATTTCTATTTAAATCATAAGTCTGGGTATCAAACCCAAGAACTGACCAAGTAAGTTGTGGTACAAGTTGCCTATACGAATCATACTTAGGTTTACGAGTCATTTCCTTAACTCATATAGCCCTGGGATCTTACCTGGGTTTTGGAGTGGATACGACTCTTGGTCATGAACTGTGCCTAAGGGATACAAATTGTATCATTAGTCATATGCATTCCAAAACTGAATACCTGATTCTCATTTGTCTCCCATGTAAATATGACTCCTACTAACATGTCGTACCATATAGATATGACTCGTAAATAGTATGTATAATATTATTCTAAATTCTTTTGATTTTTATCTGCATTCTTTAGTCCTACACATTGAATAAACAAATTATCCTATAAATGAAATAAGTACAAAATGTTGGGTTGCGTCCCGCCCAATGCTTGATTTAAAATCATGGCACGACGTGTCTAAGTTGGATACTCATATTTCACCAACTAGCCTCATGGGTTGCCTCCCATGTAGAGCTTGATTTAACATCGCAAAATGATGGAATTTCCTTGATTACTCAGATTTCATCATGGTCAATATGAGTTATTTCATTCACCTCTTCTGTATTTCCCATAAAGTGCTTTACTCTATGACCGTTTACCTTGAATGGTTGTGAACCATCTTTCTGTATTTCTAAAGAACCATACGTATAGACTTTTGAAACTATGAATGGGTCATGCCATCTAGACCTCAGCTTTCCAGGAAACAAGTGAAGCCTGGAGTTATATAGTAGCACTTGGTCACCTTTCTCAAACATCATCTTCTCAATCTTACAATCATGATACAACTTCATCTTTTCTTTGTCAATCGTTGAACTTTCATATGCTCAGAGTTGTAATTCATCCAACTCAATGCCCATGGTGCCTTATGCTCAAGATCAATTGGTAAATGGAAAGCTTTTGCATACATAACCTGATAGTGTGAAGCACCTATGGGGGTTTTGTAAGTTGTATGGTTATCCCATAATGCATCATCTAACCTTTTTGCCCAATCAGTCCAATTAGCATTCACAGTTTTTGTCAATATGGACTTGATTTCTCTATTAGATACTTCTACTTGTCCACTAGTCTGTGGATGACAAGGTATTGCCACCTTGTGATTGACTCCATATTTTACAAGCAGACTCTTGAATAGATAATTGCAAAAATGTGACCCTCCATCACTAATAATAGCACGTGGCATACCAAACCTATAAAAGATATTCTTGCTCAAAAATATTATGACACTCCTTGCCTTATTGTTAGGAAGCAAAATTACTTCCACCCATTCTTAAACATAATCAACAACTACCAGTATGTATTTTATGCCACACGAACTAACAAAAGGTCCCATGAAATATATGCTCCACATAGAAAACACTTACAATTCTAAGATAGGGGTCATAGGTAGTTCATGTCTTCTATTAATAGCACCTTGTTCTTCACATTGAACATGGGAAGCATCATGGTCACGAGCATTTTCTTATATGGTCTGCGAATAGTAGCCGTATTGAAGGATCTTATGGGTTGTTCGAGCCGCTCCGTGGTGACCCCAACTAGCAATGATTAACACACCTCAAGTATGCTCATCATCTCCACCTCAGGTATGCATCTACGAATAATTCCATCTGTACAAATTTTTAAAAGATAAGGTTCATCCCTTAAAAACTTTTTTACCTCATTTATGAATTTCCGTCTTTGATAATATAAGAGATCTTCTAGGAATAGATCACTGGCTAGGTAATTTGCTAAATCATTAAACCATGGAATAACATCTTAGAAAGCTTCTAATATCTGCTCATTTGGGAAACTATCATCAATCTCTACTTCTTTAGCAACCTACTGCACGGCTTTCTCCTCTAATCTAGATAAATGCTCTGCAACTTGATTTCTTGTGCCCTTCATGTCCTTCACTTCGAAGTCAAATTCATTCATCAACAGTGCCTATCAAATTAGCCTAGGCTTTGCATCCTTGCTATCCATTAAGTACCGCAATGCTTCATGGTCAGTGTGCACTATCACCTTGGTCCCAATCAAGTAGGATCCAAACTTTTAAAAGGAAAAATCCACTGCCAACAACTCTTGCTCAGTGATTGTATAGTTCTTTTGAGCAGGATTTAGTGATCTACTTGCATAGTAGATAGGATGAAGGATATTTTCTTTCTGTTGGCCTAGTACAGCCCTTAAAGCCAATCCACTTGCGTCATACATAATATCAAAAAGTAAGGATAAATCAGGAGACACAATGATTGAAGCAGTAACCAACTTCTCTTTAAGTCTTTCAAAAGCTTTCATGCATGCATTATCAAAATTAAATTTTACCTCTTTCTCAAGAAGCTTGCAAAGAGGGCTTGCAATTTTTGAGAAGTCCTTGATAAATCTTCTATAAAAACTTGCATGTCCTAGAAAACTAATTCCCTTCAAAGAATTTGGATAAGGTAATTTTTGAATCCTCTCAATCTTCACTCGATCATCCTCTATGACTTGCTTCAAAATCTTGTGCCCAAGTATAATTCCTTTTTTAACCATGAAATAGCACTTCTCCCAATTGAGTACCAAGTCTCATTCTTAATACCTTTGTACAAATTTTGCCAAGTGAATGAGACAATCATCAAAAGAGTCACCCACCACTGAAAAATTATCCATAAAAACTTCAATGGTGTCTTACACCATATCGAAGAAAATGGACATCATACATCTTCGAAACATGATTGGGGCATTGCATAGCCCAAATGGAATTTGTTTGAAGTAAAGGTCCTATAAGGACATGTAAAATTAGTCTTATCTAGGTCCTCTAGTGCTGTAGTAATATAGTTATAACCCAAGTACCCATCAAGAAAATAGTACCATCCCCTGCTTGCTAACCTGTTTAGCATCTTGATGTGCTAGCCTTTTGTTAGCACATTTAAGACTTTTAACTTGAAATAATTATAATTTCTTAGGTAGTTAATGTTGTTTTTTATCATATTTCATGTGATTTTATAAGAAAGTCAGGATGCATGGAAATATATAAAAGCTACGTCAAGAAAGATGCTTTTTGGTGAAAATAATTAAGTTTTGAAAACTTTACCTGACAACATGGTCTGATAAGCTATCAGATCTCTGATAAGCCGTCAGACATGTCGTCATATTAAGGTAGAGAACTAGAAAATGGAAACATGTCTGACGACATGTCCGATAAGTTATCAAATCTTTGATAAGCCGTCAGACATGTCATCACACTAAAGCAGAACACAAGAAAATTAAAGTAGTTCTGACAATATTTTCTGATATGTTGTTAGATTCCTAAAAAGACATCATAATTGGCATCACGTTGAAGAAGATCTGATGACATTCTATGATAAGCTATTAGCTTTGTGATAAGCTATCAAACATGTCGTCAGCTAAAGAAGAAAAAGTTAAATTTTTAATTTCAAATTTTTCTTAAAGTACGGATATAAATAGTGGCTTTTAGGGTTTCATTGAGTATCTAGAATTTAATCCAAAGGAAAAGTCACCTCTTTTTGGATCTCTTAACTTAGAATTCAATTTTCAACTCTATAATTGGGTTGTGGTAACCTCTTCTTGAATTTGGAAGAGAACAAACCTCAAACTTCATATTTTGTAAGTTTAATTTCTTTGGATGATGAATACAATTATTGATATCTTTTTCTATATCATGTGGAACTAAAACCCACAATTGGGGTTGTGTGATCTATGATTATTCCTCCATGGATTTAATAGTTTGTTAGGGTTTGAGTGATTTCTGGGACATCTTGATAATTTCTTTGTAATGATAGTTATCTATTTGTTGCAAACAATAGATCCCACCTTATGTTGATTTTCTTAAACTGAGAAATAAACTAAAGGCAGCAAATTATCAATGAGGATTTGGGAAGGTTAAGTTCTCATCTGATGATTAATGTTGTAACAAGATTGAACAACTCAAGATAAAATCAGCGTGAATAAAATATTTTCCTAAGTTCGAGACAATTAGGGAGTTCGACATCTAGGTAGGTTGAGAAACACATTGATGGACTATCAAAACTAATAATTTGATGTTTCCAATAAGTCATGAGAATCCATTACTACAACTATCATTCAATAAGGGGTTAATAATCATAGTAATCACAATCCTAGTTTCTCTCTATCATTGATTTGAACCATTGATATTTTAGTTTTGATTTCTGAAGCAAGTTGAAACTTTAATTATCATTTGATTGATAAAACCCCCAAATAAAGAAAACCATTATCTATCAATCACAAATAGACTTGAGTGACACCTTATTCCCTGTGGGATTTGACCCCAACCTAGTTGGGTTATATATTTGACAACGACCGCTTACTCTCTCGTAAGAGAGGTATAATTTAGGAGTATCAAATTTTGGCATCGTTGTCGGGGAATACGGTTTCAAATTAAGTATATATGTGATAATTGACTTGTAGTAAGTCTCCTGGTTTTACTTTTATTTGTTGTTTTTGTTCTCTACAGGGTAGTTAGTGTGTATGCCAAGTACACGGAGTTCAATTGAACCATTATTTCTAGTATATTCAGAACCTTAGTTGATTGGTAGAATAGCAGACCCACAAGAAGTAGAAAGACTAGACGCCTTGGCTGGGGCTCAGTTAAATCAATAGAATATAGATAACCCAGGTCGGGTACCAAATTCGGATGAAGAGGACCTAAGAGATAATGATTTAATTGACCTGGCTAATAAAAGACGTGCAGCGGGAGTAGTTGCACTTGTAAATCAAAATTATCCATTCAGAGGAAGACTAGACTGCCAAGCTGTGCAGTTTGATATTGACAATGATGAGGATAATTTAGATGGAGGTGGAGATACAGGGGCAATCATTCACCACCACTAGCTCCTTGCTGAAATTCAACATCACCAGTACTATGATCCAGCTATAGAATTTGAAAGGACTCTTTTGTGGATTACCAGATGATGATCCAAATCTATATTTGGTGAATTTCATCAATATTTGTAAGTCATTTGATAATCCTGGGGTGGAAAAATATGTTATTCATTTGAGATTGTTCCCACTATCTCTATCTGGAGAGGCAACTATGTGGTTGAATAAGCTGACTCCTGATTCTATAACAAATTAGAGAAAATGAAAAGGAGCTTTCCTAGAAAGGATCTTTTCACCCTCCAGAATGTTATGGTTGAGAGATGAGATCAGCAACTTTAGTCAATTAGCTAATGAAGCTTTTCATGAGACTTGGGCGAGGTTTAAAAAGAAGTTGACTCAATGCCCAAACCCTAAGATTACTGATGAACACTTGATGGAAACATTCTACAGAGCTTTGAACTCACTTACAAAGCCAATAGTGGATAATGCTACAGGAGGAGAATTTATGGAGATCACCTTTACTGAGGCTGCTGACATGTTAGAAACAATGACTAAGACAAGTAGATCTTGGCATACCAAAGATTCTGTAGTAGCAAGCAATACTGGGTCTAATGTAATATTAGTAGAGCAGTGTAGGAGAGAAGAGGAGCGTGATCAGGATATGGCTCACATAAAAACCCAGATGGATCTACTCATGAAACATTTGCTACCAGGGAATGTAGAAAATATAAAAGTTGTGGGGTCCCATGGTAAGGAAGCTGAATCAAACACTGAGGAAGAGGCTAACTACTTTAATAACTTAGGGGTTTCTGGACCGGTGGTCAAGGAAACTAAGGTTGGAACCATCAAGGAGATTAGAAGAATAAAAGTGACAGAATTGGACTGTGTGTACCTTCTGGAAGTCGTGATAATGCTACCACCTGTTCAGGAAAAATATCCATGGAGGACATGATGGAGAAACTATTAAAGGGAGTTGAGGAAACCAATTCTGAGGTGACTACTATGAAGAGTGAGATATCTTCCATGAGTCAACTAGTAAATTCGCACTCAGCTACTATTAAATAACTGGAGCAGCAGATGAGCCAACTATCCGCAGCATTCAACCAAAGACAGAATGGGACTCTACTAAGTGATACAGTTCAAGATTCAAGGATTGATGAATCATTTATGGCTATTACCACTAGGAGCGGTAAGATGTTATCTAGTCCAGTATTAAGGGCATCCTCTCATACTGATGCGGTTGAAATGGATTGGGAGATGGTTAATGAATCTTCAGTGGTGCCTGTGGAGTTGGGAAGTTAGGAAAAGAAGATTGCAAAAGTGGAACAACCACCTAAGCCAAAGCATATTAGTGATGTGGAGGAAGGTATAAGAAAGGAGGCAAAAGTCACTGCAACAAAAATCCCAAGGCCACCACCCCCATTTCCATAATGATTAAAGAATAAAGATGATGAAGGCAAGTTTAATAAATTCATAGCTATGTTGAAAAAATTGACAATAAACGTGTCTTTAGTTGAAGCACTTGAGCAAATGCCAGGATATGCTAAATTTATGAAGGATCTTGTGATAAAGTAAAGAGAAGTAAGCTACGAACCGGTGGATAATCTTTATCATTATAGTGCTATTTCAACAAGGTACTTGGTGTAGAAGAAGGCAGACCTAGGAGTGTTCACTATCCCTTGTACGATTGGATCTCTGGAATTTTCTAAGGCCTTATGTGATATGGGAGCGAGCATTAATCTATTGCTATTTGGGATACCCCACACCCACCAACATAAAACTAGTTATGGCGGATAGGTCCGTGAAAAGGCCGATCGCTATGCAACATGATGTAATTATAAAATTTGTCAATTTTATATTTCTTTCTGACTTTGTGATCCTTGATTATGAAGTAGACTTTAAAGTGTCCATAATTTTAGGAAGACCATTCTTAGCAACTGGGAGAGTGTTAGTTGATATGGAGTTAAATAAGATAAAGTTTAGGCTCAATGGAAAAGAAGTTAGTTTTAAAGTGCATCAATCCATGAAATAGCAAAAGGAGATGATGAGTGTCTTCTCAATCATTGATGTATTCTATGAAGATGGAAAAGATGCACCAGCTAGGTATGAAGCACTTTCAAGGTATCTTAATGAATTCTAAGTAGTTAACATAACCTAGTCGTGCTGCGATATTAAATCAAGCGCTTCGTGGGAGGCAATGAAGGGCATTTTGTTGTTTGTATTTGTATTATGTGATTGACGTTAAATCTCTGCACCTATGGTGCCACAGGTATGTTTCTAACTCTCTTGTTTTATTTTGATGTATTGGGGATAAAGCATGATTTTAATTTGAGGTAAGACTGCTTGTGGGTGTTGATGTCCTCTTAGGGGTTTTATTGTCGTGCCTCTTTTTCCCAGAGTCTTGTTCCTAGTAGAGCCGATATGTTTAAATGTACTGTATTTTGTTTTGTGATGTGTTGTGGTTAATTGGGAGAAAAATAAGTATCTGGGTCAGTTGACATATTTTTTAGTTGATTTCCGGGAATGATAAATACCTCTCCAATTATTTATTTTGTAACTATGTGATGTGCATCTATATACAACTATTGTGAATCTTTTTATGGCATTGGTATTAGGTACATGATAATCATTGCTAACAATGGCATGAATCGGATAGCTAGTAGCTAGTGATGTACCTTTTAGCCATCTGTTTTGAGATACTACCTAGTTCCCATTGTGTGTTAAATCTAGAACTTTCCCGATTGGTCTTGCCTTGGTTATAGCAGAGTGGTTAGGAAATGCTCATAGGCCATTTTTCATATTCATCCACTTTTAGCCTAAATGGCCTTCCTTGTTTGAATAATATCCCTTGATTCTGATTTTGAGCTTGAATGTCTATATATGTATATATATTTGTTATACCTATCACCTTCCCACTTGTATTACCATAAACTTTTTTTGGCCCTGGTCCTCCTTGGGCATTGTGCACTTTGACATAGGTAAATTGCCTAAGTTAAGGGTGGCTATCATAGGGGTGCGTGATGTAAAGTGAGTATAAAGAAGGGTAAAAAAAATAAGAAAATAAAAATTATGAATAAGAGAAAATGAAAGACTAAAGGACCGCATTCAGCCTGAATTTGCTTCAATAAAGAAAGGGAGAAATAAGTTAAAGGTTGATAAGTGAGAACCCAAAAAAAAATAGTGTAGTGCTAAGGAGGCTTAGTCACTTTAAATATCCTTGCGTATCATACTATCCCCAAGCCTACATTACAAGCTGAAGAAAAGTCCTATAGTGATCCTAGCTTAACTATCTAAAAGCCTCGGTGATGAAAATAAGGGCAAGCTTATGGTATTTGACATACATATACTGGAACTTCTTTCTGAGAGTGAGTTCCTCTTGACCGTCCCTATATTTACGTGCTTGATTTCATATATGAGTGAAGAGGGACTTCTTTGTTGTAAAGGAACATCAGTTGCATTTCTAGCTACTTACTTGTTTGGGTAGTGTAACTTTTATCTATGCATGGTTATTGTTGCTAACTTGATGCCATATCTTGATTCCTGTGTCACATTATTGATCTTCATTGATATACAAAGTTCGGTTCGAATGTGATTGAAATTGGAGAAGGTAATATGTTTTGAGAAAAAATTGATAATCAACTGTCGTAGGTATCTTATGTTTCTCTTGGTTAAGCATCGTAGTATGTTGTTATGCAGTTGCTTAAGGACAAGCAAGGGTTTTAAGTTGAGGGTGTTGATGTGCTAGCCTTCTGTTAGCATATTTAAGACTTTTAACTTGAAATAATTGTAATTTCTTAAGTAGTTACTATTGTTTTTTATCATATTTCATGTGATTTTGTAGGAAAGTCAGGATAAATGGAAATATATGAAAGCTACGTCAAGACGGATGTTTTTTGGTGAAAATAATTAAGTTTTGAAAACGTCACCTGATGACATGGTCAGATAAGCTATCAGATCTCTGATAAGCCGTTAGACATATCGTCATATTGAGGTAGAGAATAAGAAAATGGAGACATATCTGATGACATAACTAATAAGTTATCAGATCTCTGATAAGCCATCAGACATATCGTCACACTGAAGCAGAACACAAGAAAATTGAAGTAGTTATGATGACATTTTCATATAAGAAGTCAAATTCCTGATAAGCCATCATGTTTGGCATCACACTGAATATGGTCTGATGATATTCTCTAATAAGCTATCTACTTTGTGATAAGCTATCAGATGTGTCATCAGTTAAAGGAGAAAAAGCTGAATTTTTAATTTCAAATTTTTCTTAAAGTACGAATATATATAGTGGCTTTTAGGGTTTCATTGAGTATCTAGAACTTATTCCAAAGGCAAAGTCACCACTTTTTGGGCCTCTTAACTTAGATTTAATTTTCGACTCTGTGATTGGATTGTGGGAACTTCTTCTTGAATTTGGAAGAGAACGAACCTCAAACTTCATCTTTTGTAATTTTAATTACGTTGAATAATGAATACAATTGTTGCTATCTCTTTCTATATCATGTAGAACTAAAACCCATAACTGGGATTGTGGGATCTATGATTATTCCTCCATGGATTTAATAGTTTGTTAGGGTTTGAGTGATTGTGGGGACATCTTGATAATTCTTTTGTAATGATAGTTATCTATTGGTTGCAAACAATAGATCCTGCCTTATGTTGATTTGCTCGAACTGAGAAATAAACTAAAGGTAGAAAATTATTAGTGAGGATTTGGGAAGGTTAAGTTCTCATCTAATGATTAATGTTGTAACAAGATTGATCAACTCGAGATTAAATCAGTATGAATAGAATGTTTTTCTAAGTTCAAGAGAATTAGGGAGTTCAACATCTAGGTAGGTTGAGAAACATTTAGATGGACTATCGAAACTGATAATTTGGTGTTTCCCACAAGTCATGAGAATCCAGTACTACAACTATTATTCAATGAGGGGTTAATAATCATAGAGGTCACAACCCTGGTTTCTCTCTATCATTGATTTGAACCATTGAAATTTTAGCTTTGAGTTCTGAAGCAAGTCAAAACTTTAATTATCATTTGATTGATAAAAACCCCAATTAAAGGAAACCATTATCTATCAGTCATTTTAATCACAAATAAACTTGAGTGACAACTTATTCCCTATGGTATTTGACCCCAACCTAGTTGGGTTATATATTTGACAATGACCACTTACTCTTCCAAAAGAGAGATATAATTTGGGCGTATCACATTTGGTCCATGAATGATATTAGAAAATGGTCCTACTGGGTCCATGCATTCATCTTTATATAATCTATGTACACTCTACATCCAGTGATCGGACTAATAGGAACTAACTCATTCTTCTCATTAGGCACAATAGTTATTTTACCCTTCTTAGGAATGTATGGAACCGGACTAACCCACTTGCTATCTACCATGGGAAATACCACATCAGCATCTAACTACTTGATGATTTCCTTATTAACCAACTCCTACATAGGAGGATTAAGTCATCGTTGATGTTCAATAGATGGAATACAATTTGGTTCAAGCTGAATTTTGTGAGTACACAAGACCGATGGAATACCCACAATGTTTGGAATGGACCATCCAATGGCCTTTTTGAAATTTGCAAAACTGACAATAGTGTTTCCACTTTTGACTGTCTAAGGTCAGCTACAATAATGACCAGTAAAGTGTTGTTGGACCCCAAAAATGCATATTGCAAGTGTAATGGGAGGTCCTTTAATTTTAACACTGGTGGTTCCTCAATTGATGTGAGAGAAGGTGGAGGTGTTCTATTCTGTAAATCTAGATCAAGCTTCATTGGAGCAAAGTTGTAACCATTACCATGAAATTCACCAACAAGCTCCTCATATTATTCTATGCCATTATATTCAAAATTCATAATCACAGCATTAAGTGCCTCAACACCTAGTCTTTCTTCGACAGGAACAACTGCATCAGAACCATCATCCCACAAAGTTATAGCATCAATATCATGAAATGAATCTTTTCTTCATCATTCACATTAATCATAAAAATCACCCTCAACTCATCGGGATGCTTCATGGATTTAAATATGTCAAATGTTACCTAATCTTCATTGAATCTCAGCACCAGATGGCCAAGCTTCAGATCAATAAGCATTCTACTTGTAGCCATAAAAGGTCTACTAAGAATAATTGGGACTTGAAATTCCACTTCCCAATCTAACACAACAAAATCAGTAGCAAAAATAAAAGAAGATACTATTATTGAGAAATCATAAAGGATACTGATTGACTTCTTCACAATTCTATCTACCATGACTAGCCTCATGGTGGTGGGTTTTGGAGCATCCAACCCCAACTGCTTGAATACTATAAAAGGCATGAGGTTAATACTAGCACCCAAATTTCCTAATGCATGTGCAAACTGAATGAATCCATTGGTGCAAGGTATAGTGACTGCACCAGGATCCTCCTTCTTTTCTACTAATGATCTAGTAGCCATAGCACAGGAATAATGGACATTGTCAACTATCTCATAACTACTACTCTTTTATTTATAATCGGGTCCTTCATGAACTTTACATAGCCTGCCATCTACTCCAATGACTCTACAAGCGGTATATTTATAGTTAATTCTTTTATCATAGATAAAGATTTTTTATATTTACCTTTTTCTTGTTTATTGTTTAGTATTTGTGGTTAGGGAGTATGTGGTCTTAGAATGGGTTTCAACACAGGCTCTATAGCTTTTTCTTATCTTTTATTTGGCTTGCTGCAGCTTTCCACATCAACTGGCTCAACATCATTCTATTTTTGCTCATCAATAGTAGTTGTAGGTGGATCTACATCACCTTACCACTTTGACTAGTAATGTCATGATATCAACTATCATTTCTGAGATTTACCACTGTATTGCTTGGAAGAGTCCCAGGTTATCTCTGATTCACTATGGCTGACATATGCTCGAACTATTGCTCCAACTGCCTGATTGTTGTGGTGTGTAATTCAATTTTTTGATTTCGTCCAGACAAATCTACTTTAATATATTTTAGAGAATGTTCTTGACTCTTTTGTCCTTTGATTTACATAGAAAAGAGACCCTCAACTCTAGACTCTGCATCTCGATTGCCTGGTTGAATGTATTTGTCATTCTTCTCCTTAAAGTCATCCTTACATCACTAATCACTATTTTTTTTCTCTGTTCCTACCTCTGTATCTATCATTATAATAGTTCTGACCTTGATTACCTTGCCCTTGGGCTTGAAAATCTACCAATCTACGATCAAGATAGTTTTTCTCTTCATCAGATTCAATCTCAAATAGTTTGGATATAGACCCCAGTGCCACTACTGCATTCGCTTTCTCAGAATTTAGTGAAGCAAATTATTTTGTGAGCAATCCAATATCAGTCTGAAGTTGTGCTACCTCTTATGCAACCATATCATTACCTACTTTTTATGTTTGTTGCTCCAATAACATATGTACAACTACCACGATCAGAATATCTGGTATTCGATCCTCTATTGGTGACTGCAATATCATCAAGCAACTCCTGCGCAGCATCCCAATGAAGATGCATAAATGCTTCTCCATAAATAGTATCTACCATGGCTCTAAAACTATCACTCAATGATCTATAGAAGATTTATGACAAATTAGATCCTCTAATTCTATGGTTTAGCACTAGGCTCAGCTTTTTCTAAAATCTAAACTATGCTATGTACATCGATTCTGTAGGCAGTTATCTATAATTTTAAATCTCATTATTTAGCTATAGCATTCGTGTGAGAGGATAAATTTGCTCAAAAACTATTTCTTCAACTTATTCCAAGTAGTGATAGATCCTCTTAGTAGTTCCCCTAGCCATAGAGAGATTTCTGCAGTTAAAGAAAATAGGAACAACGTCAATCTCAATACTTCCTGATAAACCCTTGGGAGGTTATTGTTTTTATATATCCTAAGAAAATTAGTAAGGTCCATGTTCATGTCATTCTTAGTTGCTCTTGAAAATACACCATTTAGATTTAACAGGTGGATTATAGCACTAGTAATATCACACTTCACATTAGGGTCTACAGCATGAGGAACAATAGCTCCTGTCTCAGCAGGGTCAATATAGACCATGTCTTCATCATCATCCTCGTATGGATCTAAGTGTTGGTATTCTGGAATATATTGAACTCTACCTCTCTGGACTTGATGATCAACAACCTGTCTAGGTATGGCTAGTCCACGTTGCTATGCTAATTTGGCTTCAGCAGCCAGTTTAGCTTCTTCAGCTTCTCTATGTTCTTTCTCTAATAGATTTTTTATCTATATGTCTACAATATTCTTCATGTCAAATGGATCACGTGGGAGTTCCACATTTGGGTCCATAGGTAGGGGATCTTGCACCCCATCATGAATTTGTCCTGACATCCTTCTCAGTGTTTGTAGAATTCACTCTGGCTCTAGATCAAAAGAGAGTAAGGGATTGCCTCTACTCCTAGTTCTTGGCATACACCAGCGTATGCCAAATCAAGAACAAAAAAATTAAAAACTCAAAAACTTTACTAATCAAATTTATTCCCCAGCAACGATGTCAAAATTTGATGGTGCCCAAAACTATACCTCAATCGAAAGTATAACAAGTCGATGCAAATATAATAACCCAACTAGGTTAGGGTCAATCCCACAGGGAAAATGTAAGTTGTTTCTTGCCTTGATTTGATTCTTGAGTTGTGCAGGAAAGTAAATGGGGGGATTTTTTATCAATAGCAAAGAGTAACCAATTCTTGAGTGCTTTGAGTTTTAATCAATAGGAGACCAATGTTAGGCCTATGTTCCCCCTGGCTTCTTAACTTTGTAGACTTCTCGTGATCAACCCACTTCTCTATTGTTTTGTATGTAAAACCTACAAGATAGGTATTATTATCCAGCTTTTGAGAATGAAGATAAATTTCACCCTTAGACTTAGTTATTATCGTCAGGTATTGCCTTATTGTCCCTTACTATGGCCTCGGTTCACTTGATCCTTGGTTATCAAATCAAGTGATAAGATGGAATATGGGGCCTATAAGGTAGAGGTAGAAATCCTATATTACTATCCTAATCTTCTTTTCCCAAGCACAAGCTTCTTGGTTGTCTAAAGAATGCAAATACAAACTTTTATCTCAAGATGCTACAATTACTTGAAATCAATTATAGTGAAGACGAATTAGGACACATGTATAAACCCTAGAACAGATGAATGTCACACTTTCTCTATGTAGCTAATCCGCCATGGTTCCCATAACCCTAGCTAAGGAGATCAGTTGCTCATGTTTTTGTAAGAAATCATGATCATCATTGAACACATAAAATTAATTGCACAAGAATAAGATGAATAAACTCCAAAGTCTTTAATTGAATAAAACCCTCAAATCTCAAGAATGATTGTAAAAGTATGTAATTATGTGTAAAAGAATGGCACTATGCATAACCTAATAAAATATAAACCCTAGGGTATTTATAGAATATCAAAATAACATAAAAATCTTATTAAAATGGGAAAGGTAAAGTTAAGTCGACAGTCGGTATGACTCGGTCTTCACTCATATCCTTAGCTTACGAGTCGTATTCTGCCTTGTCACAACCATTCTAGTATCTAATCTTCCTAATACTTCAATTCCATGTCCAGCCTAGTACTTCAGCTTACGAGTTATAACGTCATATACTACTTATGTCCTTGATCCATATCTACCTGGGACTTCAGTTTTTTTCAATCTTGAATACTGGTTTGTATACGATATCCCTATATGAGTAGTACTCATACTTCTAACTCATATCTTTCTGTTACTTTAACTCTGGGATAGTATCTTAGATTTTGTTATGCTCACAGCTTCAGCATATGATTTGTATCCTATATTACGACAGGGATACTTGAGTTGTATCTTCTTCATACTCGGTTTCTTGATATGCCTTTTGGTTTTGTTCCTTATACAATTTAGTATACGAGTCATAACGAATGGTTACAACTCAAGAGCAAATTCATTTATTGATCGGAGTTGTCCTTTTTTAGGTTTTTTATTCCTTTTTTCATTCAAATAATGTTATAGACCTATAATACCTGTAATTCACACCAAAGTGCATTATATCTAACAAACCACTTAAGTTCACGCATAAATTCACAATTTTTAGCATAAAGTATCGTGTTTCGACGCTACATCAGTATTGTCTAAGTCAATTTGAGAATTTGTTGGGATAATGTGATTAAATTTACTTGATTTTATGTTAAGCAAGATGATGAGGACCCCATATGACTTTTTTTATATTGAATTTGGGTAAGTAGAACTTCCGGTATCGATCTTTACAAAAAACGGTTAGTACAAAATATTATGGTTTAAGAGTGTGTATTGTAAACAAAAAATGTGGGAGGATTTCCAACTTTATGCCTCAGCAAAGTCACATACAAAATGTAAATGTTGATATAGCAACGTGCTTAAAAGCTAGAAAATCCTTCTTCAATGATGGATATTTTAGCGAGTGAAATAATTATTTTAGGAAAAATATTTCAAATCATCTTATTATTTTTAAAACATATTTTAAGGATGGAAAAAGGATATTTAGAGTGTTTTCAATCAATTTTCATCACTAAGGTAAGTAAAGTATCCCCTTTACATAGTATTTTGGTTAACTAACCTTAGAATTACTAATTTACAAACTTGGGGGGAGGTTTAAAGCTTGTCATGGCTGGTTTCTTAGTGCTAGGGGTAAAATATGTGTAAAGCCTTTGGATTTTAGTTAATGATTGTTCATTTACTCTTGCATGTCACTAATTCACTAAAGTAGTCATGAATTGATAGTTTTAGGTGAACTGAAGTTAGAAAAACCCTAGATTGGGTGGGATGATCATGAAATTAGACTTATGGGTTGGATAATAATCCTCTACATTATAGGTCATTGAGTTAATTGTGTTTATTCATGTTTTTAGATCAAAATCAAGCCAAAATTGCATGAAAAATCATGGGTCAAGCTTAATTGAGTGGTACAAGCTTGGATTGAGGTATGTGATGATTAATATAGTTTAATCTAATTTATTTTATGTGTGCATAATAATGTTCCTTAGTATTGCATGTTCAATGTATGTTGTTAAAGAATTAAAAAAGTCTTAAAACTAGGTTGTTGAATATTATAGGTGTAGCAAATTCAATGAATTATATATCAAGCTTGTTGGTAGTTATAAAAATGTTGGATGTTATCACTAGTTTTTATGATTTGCTATGACTTCCTATTGATTATTATTGTGGGATGTACCAATATTTGGATATATTCACGAGATTGGTTGACATACGATTAGCAGACACTAGATGTATGGGTTTTTTGGTATATGAACAAGAGCTTATCCCCTACAGGTTATGACTAGTTGGCAACCATAAGACCCTTAACGTGTATGTATAAAGTTTGGGTGAGCATAAAGGTTCCTTAAGTGAATAGGGGATTATGTGCTTTATTCTTATATTGGTTCCTTGAGTGAATCAAGGATTATGTGCTTTATTCTTACTTTGATTTCTTGTGTGAATAGAGTTTCATAATAATGGCTTCATTGAGATTATTTGGATCCTTGAGATTCCAGGCTAATGATATAAATATAAGGGATATATTGTTGTTACTAATGTTATTCTGGATATTTGATTCATCTATTGTTAACTTGAATTGGTGTGTTACTCTTGTTTAACTCATAACAACTTCATAGTAAGGCTCTTGAATATGGTTAAGTGTGGTCGACTGAACAGAGTGCTCTTGAATATGGTTAAGTGTAGTAGACTGAATATAGGTTGCTAAGTATTGAGCATCTATTGGCTTGTTCTACTAAGTTGTAGTTATGTATTCATATATATCATCTTAGGTTGGCCAAATGATCCTACCAGTACATTGTGTGCGAATACTACACTTGCAATTACTGTTGTTGAGTGCAGACTATCTTCCATCTATTACTACAAGACCTCAGTTGTGATTCCCACAGTTGATTCAATTCAAAGGTACTCTTCATATTTAGGGATTCCTTGGATTCTTATATTGATGTTTTCAAGTCTTTTGTTCTGGACTTATGCACATTCATAGTTTTTGGGGTCACATCCCCTTTTAACATTCTTTAGTAGCTTTTATTCAAACACTTTTTAGGTCCTAGAAGGTTTTTTATAAGTATAATGTTTCCATATTCCTTAGTGCTTATGATTTATTTGAACATTAGAGATGGTTTTTAGATTAACAGAATTGTATAATTACTTGTTTTACCTAAGTGTTGGTTAATAATTAAGGGTAGTTGATTCTCCCTCCAGAGGATTAGTGCGAGCGCCACTTATGATGGGTTTGGGTTGTGACAAGGTTGGTATCAGAGCCTTGGTTTATTGATCTTGTGAACCAAATTGGGTCCAGTACAGTCTTGCAAATAGGACAGAGACATTTGTACTTTTTTTGAGAGGTTGTAGGACTTTAGGTGAACTATCAATTCTTTCTTATTTTGTCTAGGACTCAATTGAAATTTGTATCTATGGACCTAAATTGGTGTCTAACCATCTTCATATTTTTGTTGAAGATAGTGAGCACCAAGCCTAATGGAGCACGAGAAGAAGCCCCTACACTAGTAATTTTAGTTGTGGAGCTAACCATTAGGTTAAGGGTATGATAAAAGGATCAAGGGAGAGAAAGATAGAGAGAGTGCACACATCTTCTTAGTGTAGAGATCAAGTAGCTGCTAAAGAAGTCCATCAAAGGTTAGTATCTGCTAATAAAACACATCAAAGGTTAGTATCACCTTCTCTACCCCAGTATTAATTTAAGAAGTTTGAGGCAGATGGTGAGGATGTGATGGTTCTGTAGGTAATAACAGGAGTTGGAGGTGCAAATATACCTTCAATGTCTACTAAGGTTGCTCAACATGTGTTAGATTTTACGAGTGGGTTGGCTGGTACAAAGGCTACTCCTACTAAGTCGACTTTCCAAGTTTAGAATGATAATCCTACTACTACTATGACTCCTAAAATGGATGAGGCTTCTAAGACTAGTGTTATCTCTCATCCTATTTTGGGTCATATTATGATATGGAATAAACATGAGTTGCTGAATAAGGTTATAAAAATAAAGTCTCTATCATTCCAGGGCACTGAGTCAGAAAATGCTTTTGAGTTCATCATTGACTATTATGTAAGGTTACAGATGTTAGGGATTATGTAGCAACATGGGGTTGTGTTTGTGATTGTTTGTTGTAGAAGTATGCCAAATAGTAGAAGAGGGCCTATGTAAAGTGTCGGTCACCAGCATAACCTTCATTGACTTGGGCTCAGTTTTATGCCCTTTTTTTGGAGAAGTATATTTCCTAGACCCGTAGTAACTATGAAAAGATAAGTTTCTAGCTATCAAATAAGGGATTATGTTAGTTACAGATTATGAGGCTAAGTTCCATGCTCTATCTCGTTATGTTACCTAGTTGTTGAGCATTGGAGAGGAGATGATCTACTTGTTTGATGTAGGTTTGAACATTAATCTTTAGGTATGGATTATTAAAATAACTTCTGTGGGGAAGGGTTTTAATATGGTATTTGATTATATGAAGATGCTTGAGGGAGTTAGGTATTGAACAAAAAGTCCTAAAATATGAGTACCTTTACTCTAGGGGTCATAGTCAGTATCCCTTCCTAGCCCATCCCATTCAGTCCCAACTGCTAGTTCCACTATGGGTCTAGCAGGGATATCTTCTTAGCTGCCAGTTATGAAAGGATAAGGAGTTTCTTACACTTCTACTAGTTTACCATCTCTTGAGTAGGGTTGTTATTATTATGGTCCAACTGGTCATTTTAATATTGAGTGCTCTTTGTGATAGTTCAAAGGTCAGACACAACAACAAACTTAGGCAATAGCTCTAGTAGGTAGAGATAAAGGTGGAAATGGAAGGGGTCATCCATAAGGTTGATAGGGTAATTAATATAGCAGTCAGGGTGGTCGAGAAAATAGTGTTATAGAGAGAGGTGTCCATATACAATAATTGATTTAGCCCAGATTGATCATCGAGCTCACTATTATGGATTTTTAGGAAAAACTGATGCTAAGGCTTTTGATGCAGCTATTATAGGCAATATTCTAGTTTGTGACCAAATTACTTCTATTTTATTTGATCCAGGGTCTACCTTTTTATATGTATCTATTAATCTTGCTATGGGTTTAAACTTGGTCTATAATATACTTGTTCTCAGGTGCTTATGTCTACTTCGATTGGAGAGTCTATGGTGGTGACCTATGATTGTGATTCTTGTATATTTTTTAGTTTTTAGAGTTTGGTGGACATGGTCATTTTTGACATATTAGATTTTGATATGATTTTAGGTATGACCCCGTTAGCTGCATGTCATGTTGTCTTAAACTATAATGCTAAGCCAGTCACTCTAGCAATGCCTGGAATGGAAAAAATAGAGTGGAAGGGTATGTATAAGGCAAAACTTGTGAAAATGATATCTTTTGTTCGGACTAGAAAGCTAGTGGGGAAGGGGGTTCGGCCTTCCTATCTCATTTTTAGGATATAAGTGCATAGTTTTCTTCTATTGAGTTAGTTTTTAAGGTTTCAAAGTTTTAGTAGGAATTTCCTACTAAATTTCCAGGTATGCTAAAATACCCTGGGTTTTGACCCTTAGAAAATTTCTTTATTTTTGGCTTATGGAAATCATACCACTTGGGGTACTTTTCATATGATAGGGTACAGTTTGGTTGGTCTTGGTCGTATGATGACCATTATGGGTTGGTTGGTTTCTGTCAAAGGGATGGATAGAACATACAAGTCATATATTAGGGTACTAATGGTAAGGTATCAATCGTATGTTGCCCTAAGTTTAGTCTAAGTGATTCTATTCTGTCTAGGGTACAATTTTATGATACTAGATGTATGGTTGGGTATGATTTGCTTTGGGTGTTCATTTGTTGGATAGTGTTGGGTTCTAAGGTGATGCCTAGGGTACGAGATAAGAGCAACATGCATAACCTAGGAAACGGTTAGGGTGGAGTAGTCATACCATCTTGTAGGAATTTTAAGCAGTATAAGTTATGGGTAATCTGTACATTTCCCGTCTAAACCTATTATGAACGCACGACATAAAGAACCATTTTGGGGCTTCATTAACCAATTTGGAATCTATCAAACACTCTCAAAGTCTCTTAAGCTTCTTGGGTTAAGGAAGTCTAGGGTTTATCTCAAGATGGTCAATTGTGACTTACAATGGTGATTTCTCTCCATCATCTTTGTAATCTAAGGCATGTAATCCTCCCTCATTGTTAGTTCTAACTAAAGGTATGTTTTATGAATTATTTTAACGGCATAATTGTTGTATGGATTTGTCTTTCCAAATACATATCGGAGGTTTTGGTTACAATGGTTGGTTATGGTTTTCCTATGTCTTTTAACTATGGTTTTTATATTATTATGATGGTTTGAACATTTGGTTGCATGGGAATGGTTATTTTGAACATGATTTTGGCTTTGGAAACACTAGGCCCCCAATATGTTTGATAAAATACCTATGAGAATACTTTTGGTTAAATTGTTGGAGACTTTGCATGGTATAACTTGGTAATGGAATCCTAAATGGTTTAAATGGTTTGGAATGATTAAATTATAATTTATTAATGGTTATGGTTGGTCTAATTGAAAGCCTTGTAGGGTAAAAATGAATCCTCCAAGAAACTTAATAATGAAAACCTTCTGGGTTACAAGGGAATCTCCCAAGTAACCTTAATAATGAAAGCTATAGGTACATAGGAATCACTTGAATTCTTTAAAAAAGATGGCTAAGGACATTGCTTGTAAGCTATATCCATTACTTATATTCTTGGTTAATAATAAATTGAATGGTGGTTTGGTTGTATGGTAATGTTTTTAATTGGGTAATATAGCGGGGTGTAATAGCTAATCATGAAGGTCTGAGTCTAATGGATGAAAACTCATGTTTGCAAACATGAGGGTTGGTCATGGAGACAATAAATAATACTTACAGGGTACACAAAAATCCCCTAAGTACTCTTGTACATATGTATCATGGAGAGTGAAGGGTACTCGTGAATCCCCTACTCCTATGTTATCTCTAGTTCATCTGATTATATGCATCGAGGAATATCCAGGGGGTTACACTAGACCCATATAGCCTATGGGTAGTTCTAGGATAGTTAAGCAACGCATACCCAGGTTAATGGTTTTAAAGGAATGCTAAACCCGGTTCCCTTTCCCAACATGGTTATATAGATATATATATGGTTGTGAATGCATATGGTTGATTTACTTGGTTTTAAATATTGGCATTGTTTTATCCTTATCCTAGTGCATGCTAGTGTTCTCTCGCTAACCAGTCTTCGAGCTCTGTATCCCTACATAATGCAAAATCAACCGTTCTACTTCTCCTGCTTAGCGATCAGATTTGAGATTAGCTGTTGGATAAAGTAGTGAGCTTTTAAATTTCAAAAGGCTCTATTTAATATAAGGGATGTCAGTACATACTCTGGTTATTTCATAGACAGTGGTTTTGGCTTTGAATGAAGGCATGTTCCAACTGGATATTTTTTTACATTCGACAAGAGGCTTTGTGAGACTACTATGGGTTAGTATGGGCGGTGTCAATAGTGGTGTCAGCCTTTGCATTGGTATTGGTATTATGGCTGATACCGTTTGGCTATATATATGATTTCTCCATACTATTATGTTATAGACTCATACTTGGTTATTATTTTGGTTTTGGTATGATTGTTGGTTGGGTATTGTATGGTTGGACTTGCTTGGATTGGTCATATTTATGGACCTATCCCATAGTCTAGAATTGTAACAAACTCTATCTTTTTATTTATTCAAAATTCATCCGACTCAGGGTACGTGTTTGGAGGTTAGGTTATGTAATAGAGGTAGTCCCCGGTCCTAGTTGGACTTGGGATGCCCATTACGACCAGGCCCTGATTTAGGTTCCTGTCAAGTTTGTATTAGAACTTTTAGTTCATGGTCAATTGGGAGACCCCAAAGCCGTGTCGAGTAGAGTCTTTTCAAGGATGTGTAGTATGTCACACATATAAGAGCAAGGTTATAAGGGATTTATGAATGTTTCTCTATCTTTGTGTTCTATTTTTAAACTTGGAGTCTAAGTCCTAGAATTTTCTATAATTTATTTTTGCATTTTAGATCATGTCTCGATGTTCTGATGCATACAAAAACTCCTCTATCCTAACTAGGGATAATATTAATGGGACTCGCTCTATACATGGGATCCATACTCGTTCTAGTAGTCCCATCCCTGATTGCTCTATAGGCCCACTGGTTACATCTAGTCATCCTCAGGCTACTTAAGCAGATGTGATAAATGCAGAGTTTTGTTAGTCGATCCATGTGATTGCTCAGTCTGTAGCTTCTTAGGTTAAGCATGGTGCATGTAGTATTGCATCTTCTATGGCCACAAGGGTTGGCCAATTTATGAGTTTGAGTCCTCCAACTTGTACTAGTGTTAAGGTAGAGGAGGATCCTCAAGGTTTTTTGAATGATATAGAGAAGATCTTTAGGGTCATGCAGGCCATGAATGTGGAAGGGGTGAATTTTGCTACCTATCAGCTAAAGGATGTGGTGTACCAATGGTATGAGGAATTGTATTAGGCAAGGGATAAGGTTAATAAGTCATTTCTATGGGAGACTTTCTCTAATACTTTTTTGGATTGCTTCTTTCCTCAATAGCTAAAGCAAGTGAGAATAGAGGAATTTGTTAATCTGAAGCTGGGAAAGATATTAATCAAGGAGTATGCCTTAAAGTTTTACCAATTGTCTTGGTATGCTCCAGAGATAGTGTCAGATATGAGGGCTAGGATGAGAAAGCTTGCCTCAGGACTATCTCATGAGTTGATCTTTGAAATCAAGATTTCATTAATGATCAAAGACATAGATATCTCTAGGTTGGTTACACATATGAAATAGGTGGAGAAGGAAAAGAGATAGTAGGTTGAGGTAGCTGAAAGAAAAGGTAAGAGGTTTAACTTTTTTTAGCAAGGTAGATAACAAAAAAGTAGTAAGAAGAAGTACAGGATTTTTTGGTTCTTTCATCACAGCTAGTGCTCCCTACCTGAAGTAGTTGAGAGACAGGCGTCAGCAGGGTGGCAATAACTTTAGGGCACAAAGTTCCTAATCTCAAGCTAGTGGGTCTCATTTGGCTTTATCATGTCCTTTTTATTGGTTCTGTGGTCAGTTATATTGGGGTTTCTATGACGAAGGGAGGGATAAGTGCTTCAAATATTGTGAGCTAGGCTATATGCTTAGAAATTATCCAGTTAGTACGGTTGCTTTGAGAGCGAACAAGGTTTTGGTTGCCTTTTCATCTACTTTTACACCTACGAGTGCTAATTCTTTATCTATTTTTGCTTCTGTAATTGGCACAGATCGTAATAGGTTATATGCTCTTGTGTCCCTACAGAAGTCTGAGGCCTCGTTTGTTGTTGTGGCTGGTATGTTATAAGTCTTTTCTCGTGATGTGTATTATTTACTCTATCCGAGGTCCACTCTATCGTATGTGAACCCATTTGTGGCTGTGTATTTTGGTTTTGATCCCAAGGTTATTTCAAATCCTTTTTCTATTTCTACCCAGTAGGTGATTCTTTGGTTGCTAAAAGAGTCTATAGGGGGTCTGTTGGTGGCAAGGAGACTTTGGTGGATTTCTTCAAATTAGATATATTGGATTTTGATGTTATCCTAGGTATAGTTTGGTTACATTCGTGCTACACATCCTTAGATTGTTGGACCCATAAGGTTTTCTTTAAGTTCCCTGGTGAACCGATTATTAAATGTGAGGGTGGTTCCCTAGCTCCTAAGAGGAAGTTTATATCATATCTTAGAGCTTAGAAGTTAATATCAAAAAGTTGCCTCTATTATTTGGTCTGGGTTAAATACTCTAACTTGTAAGGTCCTTCTTTGTATTCAGTTCCGGTGGTGAATGGGTTTCCTAAAGTCTTTCCAGATGATCGTCCTGGTGTTCCTCCAGATAGGGAGATTGAGTTTGGGATTAATTTGGTTCTGGACCCTCATCCAATTTCTATTCCTCCTTATAGAATGGCTCCGGCTAAGTTGAAGGAACTTGTGGAGAAACTTAAGGATCTTTTAACTAAGGGTTTTATCGATCCTAATGTGTCCTCGTGGGGTGAATTGGTGTTATTCATGCATAAAAGGATGTTTCCCTATAGATGTGTATTGACTATCGGTAGTTAAATAGGGTGATGGTTAAGAACAAGTATCCTTTTCTAGAATAGATGACTTGTTTGATCAATTGTAAGGTGTCAAATTTTTTTTAAAGATAGATCTTCGATTTGGGTATCATCAACCTAATATTAGGGAGGTGGATATCCCTAATACAGCATTCCTTAACCGATACGGGCACTTTGAAATCTTAGCTATGTCATTTGATTTGACCAATGCCCAAACAATATTCATGGATTTGATGAATAGGGTATTCCATCCGTTTCTGGATCAATTTATCATTGTGTTCATTGGTGATATTTTGGTGTACTCTAAGAGTGAGGTGGATCATGCCAATCACCTCCGTACGGTGTTGTAGAACTTAAAAGAGCAATAATTGTATGCCAAATTCTCAAAATATGAATTCTGGTTGAACATTGTCACTTTTTTGGGTCATATTATTTCTAGTGAGGGGATTATGGTGGATCCATAAAAGGTGGCATTTGTTAAGAAGTAGACTAGGTCATAAACTCCACTCGATATTTGGAGCTTCTTGGGTTTGGCTGGGTACTATAGGAGGTTTGTGGAGAATTATTCGACAATAGCTACCTTATTGACTAAGTTAACTCAAAAGAAGTTAATGTTCTCTTGGTTGGATACTTATGAGGGTAGTTTTGAGAAGTTGAAGGATAAGCTAACTTTGGATCCAGTTTTGACCTTGCCTAAAGGAAATAAAGGGTTTGTGGTTTACTCTGATGCATCTCGGGTGGGACTTGGTTGTGCTTTGATGCAACATGGTAAGGTGATTGCCCATGCTTCTAGGCAGTTGAAGATGCATGAGAGGAATTATCCAACTCATGATCTGAATTGTTAGTTATGGTTTTTGCATTGAAAATTTGGTGTCACTATTTGTATGGAGTGCACGTGGACAACTTCTTATATCGTAAGAGTCTACAGTATGTGTTCACTCAGCAAGAGCTTAACCTTAGGCAGAGGAGATGGCTTGAGCTTCTCAAGGATTTTGACATGAGTCTTCACTGCCATCCAGGTAAGGATAATATTATTTTTTATGCTCTTAGTAGGTTGTCTATGGGGATTTTAGCTCATGTGCATAAGGAGAGGCGAGAGTTGGTGAAGGATATCCACCACTTGGATAATCTTGGAGTTAACCTTTTGGACTCTGAGAATGGTGATGTGTTGGTACAGAAAGTGGTTCGATCGTCTCTTGGTGCAGAGATCAAGGAGAAGAAAATATTAAATCCTATCTTGATAAAAATCCAGGGTGATATAGGTGGATAAAAGGTAATAGTATTCGAGATGAGTGGTGATGGTACCTTGCAGTACTAAAGGAGGTTACGTGTTCCTGACATCAATTGTTTGAGAGAAAGGGTATTGGCTGAGGCGCATGTATCACGCTACGTTGTCCATCCTGATTTGATAAAAAAGTATCATGATCTCAAGGAGATGTATTGGTGAAATGGTAAGGACACGGATGTGGCTCGTTTTGTGGCCAAATGTTTGGTGTGTCAAAAAGTGATAGTTGAGAACATGAGGCCTGGAGGCTTGCATCAATAAATTGAATTACCTAAATGGAAATGGGAAGTGATCAACATAGATTTCATTAACAGTCTTTCTCAATCTTAGAAACAATTTAATTTGGTTTGGGTCATCATGGATAGGATGACAGAGTTGGCTCACTTCTTATCGGTGAGGACTAACTTTTCGTATGAGGATTATCTGAGGTTGTATATTTATGAGATTGTGATGTTGCATGGGATACCTATTTCGATTATCTTTGATTGTGGTATGTAGTTTTAATCTAACTTTTGGTGGTCATTTTAGAATGGTTTGGGTACTATGGTTAGTCTAAGTACTGTTTTTCACCCACAGATGGATGGTCAAGAAGAAAGGACTATTCAGATATTAGAAGATATGCTTTGTGCATGTGTGATTGATTATGGTGGTAATTAGGTTTAGAATCTACCTCTTGTAGATTTTGTTTACAATAATAGCTATCTTTCTAGCATTGGGATGACCCTTTTTGAAGCAATGTATGGTAGGAGGTGTAGATATCCTATTGGGTGCTTTGAGCTTGGTGAGGTAAATATGTTTGGCCCAAATTTCATATATTAGACTATAGAGAAGGTAAAAGTAATTCGGGATAGGCTTAAGGCTTCCCAAAGTCGCCAGAAGTCCTATGTGGATTTAAGCCATAAGGACTTGGAGTTTGACGTTGGGGTAGGGTGTTCCTAAAGGTGTCTCCTATGAAGGGAGTAATGTGGTTTGGGAAAAATAAGAAGATCAGTCCCCGGTATGTTGATCCTTATGTGGTTTTGAGGGAGGTTGGTAATATTGTGTATGAATTGGAGTTGCCTTCTAGTTTGAGCTCTATTCATCCTGTATTCTATGTGTCTATGTTGAGAAAGTGTATATATGATCCTTCATCGGTTATTTCTTTGAAAGGATTAGGTATCTTGTATTCTCTATTTTATTAAGAGATCCGAGTTGAGATCTTAGATTGGCAGGTTGGCGGTTGTAGACTAAGGATGTATCTTCGGTAAAAGTTATATGGCGAAACCACAAGGTGGAAAAAGCTACTTGGGAAGCGGAAGAGGACATGAAGTCTAAGTATCCGCATTTTTTCAGCTACAAATATTCATGCGGAAGGTATGTGTTCCTAATCACGTCTTTGTTTTCTAACTTGGTTAAAGGAAGGTTGATTTCCTAGCATTTTTTTTCTAACTTAGCTAAAGATTGGAATGGTTATGTTAGGGTGTAATTCGTGCTTGTAATACCTTATCCATCATTCACGGATAAATGATCCTAGTAGGGGAAACTAAAACACCCTGCATTTTGACCCTTAGAAAAAATCTCGATTTTTGGCTTCCGGAATCATATGACTTGGGGTACTTCTCGTATGATGGGGTATGGTTTGGTTGGACTTAGTCTATGGTGACCAGTGTGGGTTGGTTGGTTTCTGTCCAGGGTAAGGTTGGAACTTACAAGTTGTATGTTACGATAATAATGGTAAGGTGTCAATCATATGTTGCTCTAAGTTTAGTCTAAGTGATTCTGTTTTTCCTAGGGTATGATTTCATGATACTAGTCATTTGGTTAGGTACGATTTGTCTTAGATGGTCGTATATTGGATAGTTTTAGGGTACAAAGGGAGGCATAGGGTATGAGATAAGGGTATAACTCGTACCCTAGGGTACGGTTGCGGTGGGGCAGTGGTACCATCCTATGGGAATTTTAAGCAGTTTAAGTTGGGGGTAATCTGAACATTTCCCCTCTTAACCTATTATGACCCCACAACATAAAGAACCATTTTGGGGCTTCATTAACCTATTTGGAATCAATCAAACACTCTCAAAGTCTCTCAAGCTTCTTGGGTTAAGGAAGGCTAGGGTTTCTCTCAAGGTGGTCAATTGGGGAATTACAAGGGTGATATCTCTCCTTCATCTTCATAAGCTAAGGCATGTACTCTCTCATTGTTATTTCAACCTAAAGGCATATTTTATGAGTTGTTTTCACGGAAAAATTGTTTTATGTATTTAGGTTTTCAAATACATATTGGGGGTTTTGGTTACAATGGTTGGTTACAGTTTTCCCATGTGCTTAACTTATGGTTGTCATGTTATTATGATAGTTTGAATATTTGGTTGCATGGGAATGGTTAATAGGTACATGTTTTGACTTGGGAAACACTACACCCCCAACATGTTTGATAAAATGCCTATGAGAATATTTTTTGTTAAATTGTTAGACTTTTATTAAACTTTGCATGATATACCTTGGTAATGGAATCCTAAATAGTTTAAATGGTTTGGAATGGTTAAATGATAATGTATTTGTGGTCATGGTTGGTCTAATTTAAAGCCTTGTGGATTACAAGGGAATCCCCCAAGAAAATTTAATAATGAAAACCTTGTTGGTACAGGGGAATCCCTAAGTAACCTTAATAATGAAATCTATAGGTACATGGGAATCCTTTGAATTCTTTAAAAAGGATGGCTAAAGACATCACTTGTAAGCTGTATTTGGTATGATGATACCATAACTTATAGCCTTGGTTAATAATAAATGGAATGGTAGTTTAGTTGTATGGTAATGGTTTTAATTGGGCAATAATGATAGAGTGTGATAGCTAATCGTAAAGGTGTGAGTCCAGTGGACGGACACTGGAAACTAATGTTTGCAGATATTAGGATTGGTCATGGCAACCATTAATGATACTTACGAGGTACACGAGAATCCCCTAAGTACACTTGTACATATGCATTATGGAGAGTGAAGGGTTCTCGAGAATCCCCTACTCCTATGGTATCATCGATTTGTACAGTTACACGTATCGAGGCCCGTTTAGGGGTTACATTGGACCCATATAGACCGTGGGAGGTTTTAGTACAGTTAAGCTACACATACCCAGGTTAATGGTTTTAAAGGTATGCTAAACTAGGTTCCCTTTCCCAGCTTGGTTATATATATATATGTATGTATGGTTGTGAATACATATGGTTGGTTTACTTGGTTTTAAAGGTTGGTATTATTTTATCCTTATCCTAAGTACATGCTATCATTCACCCCTAACCCATCTTCGAGAGTTGTATCCCCATGTGATGGAAGAATCGGCTATTCTACTCCTCCTGCCTAGTAATTAGATTCTGGATCAGCTGCTGGATTGAAGTGGTGAGATTCCATATTCCGAAAAGCTCCATTGCATATCATGGATTTCTTTACATACTCTAGTTATTTCATATACATTGGTTTTTGCTATCATTGGGGCATGTCTCAATAGGATATTATTTTGCTTTTAGTTAGAGTTTTTGTGGGACTACTATGGGTTGGTATGGGCGGTATCGGTAGTGGTGTTTTGACATGAGATTAATGCATGGGTTACTATCCCTAGATTGAATATTATTATTTCATGAAAGATTATGCTTTAAGAATCAGATGATTTGTTTATTTTTAGATTTTTAGAAAGCCTTGATCTTTTGATCCTTAGATAAGATTTGGAATCCCCTTTACAGATTTATTACAGATTTCAGAAATCAGAATAATTTTATTCACAAATTGAATTAGATAAATGCATAATTGGTTCCGTAATAACCCTTATGCTAGCTTTTACTGTGGATTTCCAACAGAATGAGCATACAGATTAAAAGGGGAGTAGTATTTAGAACTGATCTGAAAGTGTGGGATTAGCGTGCCCTATTTTCCATAGAACAACATAACCAAAGTAGGTACAGATTTAGATTATTCCCATTTCTATATGGATGACAGATATATATGTGATCACTTAGATTAGGTTATTCTCCTTGGCAAGAGTATGACACCTCTCCCCATCGTGAGGTTTTCCCCTTAGAGGAATAAGATGTTGGACTCTATGTTATCTCACATGGTTTATGTTGATTAGAAGAACCTCCCTGTAGAAAGAATAATACTAATGGAAATGAATAACAGAAAAGCTTTTAGAAAACTAAGTGTAAAGGATCACAACTTTATTCAGATTATGCTCTACAGAAAGATATTAGCTACAGATTATAACATTCAGTTTTATAGATATAAAAGTGAGTCCTTTCTACACTTAGACAGCATGATTTACAGACAGATCACTAGCATATCTTGTAGAACTATATGTTATAACTCACTAGATTTATTCAATATGCTTTACTACTTATGATTACAGCTTCTCAGTTACTCAAGCTTATGTAAGTCATTTACCTTTTGAATGCATAGTTTTACAGATGATGATGATAATTGATATACTATTTTTATGTATGCATTTCACCCCCATATACTCAGTACATCCTCTAATTTCTAGTCCACATATACATATATGTGCTATATTATCTCATAATATATGTCCAGATGCTCAGCTTCAGGGGCGTGAGTGATTTCGAGCATCTCCATCTACATCCTGACAGTTGGTGAGTCCTCATAATTCGGGGACTTAGTCATTCAATTTATTTTTAGCTTTTTAGTTTAGATAGTTCAGTATTCTTTTCAGACAATTTGAGTTAGTTGGGGTTTATCCTAGTGACTCTCTAGATATTAGTAGTAGAGGCTTGTCAGATAGCTAGTTTTGATTCAGATTATTCAGTATTGAGGTTTTAGACATTATTTTCAGATATTATATCCAAACAGTTTTCCACATATAGTATGACTCTTATGTCTATGTTTTCTTTATTATGAGATTCAGGCTTAGTAGAAGGCAGACAGAGTTGGCTTAAGGCTACTCGTAGTCTTGAGCATCGTGTGACATCTCGTGACCAGGTTTTGGTGCATTAAAAGAAGTGTGGATTTTTTCTAGATCATGGTGTTTATATTTAAGAGTTGTTTGAGTAAAAATAAGGCATTAAGTATGGGGTGGTAATGTAGGGTGTATTTATGCATTCTAGCATTACTATTATAGCCTTTATAGCCTTGTTTTGATGATAATTCATGTTCCTAATGTGTTAATAGTAATATAAATGTTCATATAAGTGTCAAAGTATGTTTTCACAATGTTTAATGATGTTTTCACATGAGTTTTGATTCAAACTAATCATTTGGAATTAAACCAAAAAAACTAGTGTGACTAGCTTGAGCTAGGTGTTTGGCTAGTTTGTCGTGTTGGTTTATAATGTATTTAATGTGTTCCTAAGTTTGTATTGTGTATTTATATGTGAAAAAACTTGGTTATAATGTTCAAGGGTCAATTGGATCAAGACAAGAGTCAAAACAATAAGCTTAAGATCAAAGTGAATGAAGCCTATGCTTAGATCGTGCTTCTAGTTCACCGTCTTACATGTTGTGTTGCTTTGAGCTCTAAATTGTTGTGTTTAATGATATATTATGCTTGGTTAATGGGATATGATGATATATAAATGATTTACAAGCTTCAAATCAAGTGGAAACAACTCAAAAAGGCTTGGAATGGATCACAAAGCACAATACACAAACTTGATGCAATTTGGAAACCTGAAATATCCAGGGCGAGTAGATGTGCATGGAGTGTCCAATGGGAGCATGATACCCACCACTAGATTTATAAGGGACCCAAAATAGTGACCCACCACATCGCGATCCTAATAGCAATGAAGTAGGCACCGCATCGCGGTGAAAATAAATCTGTAGTTGTCAAATTCAAGAATCTCAGTGTGATTACAATGCTTCACGGACTAATAGCGATGATCTCACTACCGCAATGAAATTACCTTCAAAAGAAGGATTTTTATAGATAGCTGAAAGAAAATAGCATGGAAACTTAATCCAAATCGGTTTATGACTTGTCTACTATAAATATAATGACTTAAATTCCGTTTTAAACATCTTGGAAACCCTAGATCAATTGGAACAACATTGGAGGCTACCACAACTTATTTTTAGGTTTTTATTCTTTAATTTAGATTTTTGTATGGTTTTAATCATTGATACAATTAATTTGAAGTTGATTATAGCTATGAGTGGCTAAAAACTCCCTTTCCGGGGTTAAAACCAAGAACATGAGTATGATTTTTTTGGAATAAATTCATTTAATTTGCTTATCCTTATTGTTTGTTTTTTTATTCTTGATTTAATTTTTTTGAGGATTTATCACCTGTAGAAAACACCTATTGTCACCCTTTTTATCTCAGGAGACGGAATTAGGGGATAGAACAAGGGAATAAACAAAGTATGGTTTGTATTCTTTTATAAAATAAAAAGTTAAAATTAGCATCTAATACAGGGTTGTACTTTGAAGCCTTAATTTATTCAAAAGTAGGATTATAGCATTAAAACACTTAATTGGATTATTACATCCCCGCTCAACGATGTATTCGTAATGTCCAAGTTAGGTAAATGGTTAGAGGTCGGGAGACCATGATCATGCAATTAACCCTATGAATCAACAACCAAGATAAGCAAGTTAACAAATGAAGTTTGATAACATAGTATGATTGGTCGAAGTGTTTTAACCCTAGGTTTTCTCCTATTGATTGTTCCAAGACTTCTATTTTTTGCATTGTTTACTTTACTTGCATTTACAATATACAAACTCTCTTTTAAGTTGCTCTTGCACTAAATTAATCTAAACTGTGAACTAACATTGAATTATTGTTAAACCAAATCCTTGTGGGATCGATACTTTGCTTTCAATACGCCACATTACTACTTGATAGACCACATACACTTGCGTGTATGCTCAAACGTTATCAGTTTCCTTATATTTCATTTTTATGGCATGTGGTTATGTATAAAAGTTTGATGAAGGTCCCTAGAAGATTAATCCAGTTAAGAGTTGGGCTAGTCCTAGCTTGATGGCTGAGGTTTGGATCTTTGCAATTTTGGCTAGTTATTATCATAGGTTTGTTTGAAACTTTGCATCCATTGCAACTCACTTGATAAGGTTGACCTAGAAGGAGATGTCTTTTGTTTGGTCAAATAACTGTGAGCAAATATTCCAAAATCTCAATATACTTTTGACTACAACTCTTATTCTTTCTCTATTGGTTGAAGGTAAGGACTTTATCGTATTCTATGATGCTTTACATTTGGGTTTTGATGTTATGTTAATACAAGATTGGAATGTCATTGTACATGCTTTGAGGTGGAGTCCCATCAGAAAGAACTATATAACTAATGAATTCAAGTTTGTAGCAGTGGTGTTTGCACTCAAGATTTGGAGACACTATTTTTATGGTGTCAACTATAAGGTCTTCATTGACCACCACAATCTGTAATGTATGTTTAACCAAAGGGATTTGAATCTATGACAAAGGAGCTGGATGAAGTTGTTTAAGAGCTATTATGTGGCCTTCGGTATCATTCGAGTAAGGCTAATATGGTTGCAAATACATTGAGGTGTTAAATGGTAAGTATTGGTACTTTTCCTTTTTGAGAGTGTCAAGGTGACCTTTGGCTAGGGGAATCCAGGCTCTAGGTCTCAAAATATGTAGTTTGGTATTTCATAAAGGGTGGAGTTTTGTCTAGTGTGGAAGTAAAGTCAACATTCCTTAAGCATATTAAGGCCAAACTATTTGAGGATGGGAAGTTAAAAAGAATTTAGAATAAGGTGGTGTATGATCACCCTTAATGTAAGTGGGATATTATGGTTTAGAGAGAGGCTTTGTGTTCTTCGGGTTGGTGATTTGATTCAGAATGTTCTTATTGAAGCTCATGGTTTTTCGTATTCTATTCATCTAGATGCCCCGTGACTTGAGGCAACTTTATTAGTGACCTGGGATGAAAAGTGACATAGTGAATTATGTATCCAAGTGTCACAATTGTTTGCCGGTGAAATACGAACATAAAAGGCTTCTAGGTTTACTCCAAAGAATACCCATACCTGAATTAAAATAGAAAAACATTTCTATGTATTTTGTGGTAGGTATTTCTAAGACCTTGGGAAAACATGACTCAATTTGGGTCATAATATACAAGTTGATGAAGCTGAATCACTTTATTCAAGTTAAAGTGGACTACAATGCTATGCAGTTAGCTAATATCTATGTTACAAAGATAGTGAGATTGCATGGGGTAACAAATTCAATTATTTCAAATAGAGATATGATCTACAGTTTTAAATTTTTGGATAGGTTTCATGAGGAATTGGTCACCAACCTTACCTTGAGCACAACATTTCATTCCTCAAACTAATGGACAACTAGAAAGGAAGATTCAAGTGCTCGAGCACATGTTGAGGCCTTGTGTTATTGATTTCGCTAGTCAATGGGAACAATTTTTGCAGTTGTGTGTGTTGTCATACTACAACAACTACTGCTCCACCATTAATATTGCACCATTTGAGAGATTTTACGGAAGGAGATGTTGGTCACCTATAAGGTGGTTTGAGACTCTAGATATGAAACCCTTTGGAACTAACTTGGAAAAGAAAGCTTAAGAAAAGAAGCAACTTATTCAAACCACATTGTTGGTCGCCAAGATTTGACAGTAGGAATATGCAGACTACAAGGTAAGTATAACAACCTCCAAATTTTGAACAATTTATTTTAGGCCATCTCATGTTTGAAATGTCGATTTTTGACTTAAATTATGTATAGGCATATGAATGGGGTGTCTCAAGAGAGTTTCAGAATCTTCTGTTTAGAACTGTGGCATAGAAGTTAGCCTCCACGATAAGGTCTGCGCCATGCCAGTATGTAAAATCTGTGTAGTTTTTGCTTTGTTCATTTAGAATAAGGGGTATTAGGGTCTTTTCATCTTTGTACAACCCTTAAGCGTAATATATCCTACTATTTTCAACTTTAAGAGATTAAAAATCCCCAATACCACTCTCTAACTCAAAAATCCCAAGAGAGCCTAAGGATTTTATTGTACGTTCATTTTTTGGGTTAAGATATAAATTACTTTCCGATTCTCGTGTGTCTAAATTGCAGTGGGATTGTCCTTCTAGAGTTTCTTATGGAGAAAAAAAGGTCCCTATTTCTACTTCATCATCTCCTGCACCAAAGAGTGCCACTTCTAGTACTGGCACTAGCCGGAATCACCTGTACTCTCTTACTACCCATTAAGAGTCCTAGGCATCTTTTGATGTTATTGCTGGTATGTTAAAACTCTTCTCTCGTGATATGTATTGTCTACTTGATCCGGGGTCTTGTAATGACCTGAAATTGCCTCCTGGGATGTCACATGGTGCTTGAGGCTACAAGTAGCCCCAAGCTAACCCTTTGAGCCTGTTTCTACTAATAACACTCATTTCAAGATGAAATAATTCAAACACTAGCATAGTCATATCATATGAAAGGAAATACAAAGAAAATGCTCGGTCCAAATGACCAAGCAATACTAGAAACCTCAACACAACCACAATCTAATAACTAGTCTAGCAAAGCCTCTACTAATCCATGAACTAGAGAGCCATTGGGACAGGTCCCTAACTGACTCAAAATGAACTAAAAATAAAACGTAGTCTCTCAAATACATAAATGTCTGAAGATAGGTCCTCAAACCATGAGGAATCACCACTGTAGGAATCTAGACAGAGGTATTCAAAAGTCACTAATGAGGCTAGGACAGAGCACCTGAACCTACATTATAAGACAATGTCGCACATAGACGTATATGTGATCAGCACTTGGGAATGTACTAGTATGTGGGGGTGCATGCATTTACATAAAACAACATCAATACTCTTTAATCAAATCATGCATGCAATAAGTAATGACTCACATGGCTTGAATAAGTAAAAAATGTAAAGCTTAGAATCATGTAAAATGGAACATCTAACATAATCTCATGAGTCATTATACTTTCAGCTTTGAAATTTGTACTCTTCTCTTATTCTCATTATTAAAGGCAAAAGGAAACTTTAAGCAATACTTTCAACTCATGCATATGTCTCATGAAGAGTAAAACTTCTTCAATGCTCAAGAACTCATAACTCTTTTGAACTCAAATACTTGGAATTTGAAATCATATAACTTTGGAACATACTTGAAGGCATTTCATTCACGTTAGGAAAAT
>JAPEIP010000006.1:139221864-139235000 GCA_026120095.1 Capsicum chinense | reverse complement strand
CAAGAACTCATAACTCTTTTGAACTCAAATACTTGGAATTTGAAATCATATAACTTTGGAACATACTTGAAGGCATTTCATTCACGTTAGGAAAATATCTCATTTCAAGCTTTAGGGAAAAATACTCATATCAAGGGAAAGTATTTCAGTTTTAAAGAAAAATATCTTATCTCAATGGAAAATACTTTAGTTTAGGAAGGTAACTGATCTCGAAGTTTAAATGTCAAGGGAGGTTCTCTTAACCGACATGAACCATGCGATCTACATGGAGTCCAACATTTTGTCCTCCTAAGGAAGAGACCTCACGTTGGGGAGAGGCATCATACTCTATCCAGGGAGTGTAACCTAGGTCTAGTGATCACTAAACAAACTCGGTCTCAGGCCCAATATCAACTCGGCCTTAGGCCTAATAATAATCACAAACTCGACCTCAGGCCCAACCTATGGTGGAACGTAGTATGGGGGTAGGAAACCATAGTAACTTACCCGCTCAGTGCTAAATACTATCTCTTTAGATTATCTGCGCTCATCTCGTAAAAATCCACTTTTAGAAATAATCTCATGGTTCACCATGAACCCAATAATCAAATCTATAATCTCATATAGTAGATTGAATTTCAAAACTCAATGATCATTAGGTGAAAACATTTCTCAAATACTCAAATCATGGGTTCTTATAGCACAATAGTTCAAAAAATCTCAAGTCTCAAGTAGGGCTTAATAACCCATAGTTCAATCTCAAGTTAAAACTTATCAAAAGCATAATAGATAGGATAAAGATTCATAACTCATGTAGAAATCTAGAAATTTCAGCAATTTATCTCAAAATCTCAACATACTAATATACTTCAATGTTTCAAACATTTCAACTATTAACTTCTCAAGGATTAAAATCATGGTGTATAGACCCAGCTGTAATTTCTCAAGAAAACATGTAAAAATCATGCCATTAGACTCTCAATTCAAGGGAAACATCAAAAGCTTGCAACCAATAACAATGGGTGAAAAACCCCAATACAATTTTATGTAAAATCTCATAAATTGTAGAGAATTGTAGTTTAAATAAGCTTTTGGGCACAAGGGTGAAAGGATTACCCTTGTTCAAAGTCCCACATACCTTGAATTAGAAGCTTTGTATGAACTCTCGCTTTTGGGACTCTATTTGTACTCTTGGATGAGGGTTCTTGAAGCCCTTGACTTAGGAGCCTTGAATCTTGACTCAATTAAGAAAATATATGGTGGATTCTTGAGATTCTTAGAAGAGGTTTTGGATACTTAGGGTTTTTGTTGAGAGAAAACTTGAGAGTGACTTCATAGTATGCTTGTAAATGACCTTGATTAGGTGTTTCCACGGTTTAAGAGGCTTGGAAAAAGTACAAAGTTCCCTTTTAAAATTCTGTACAAAGTTGGAAAAAATTAAATTGGGAACCCGATTTCATGGGCCACCGCGACGTGCCACTATCGTGGTGGCTCACTGGAAATTGACAAATGGTAAATTGGTAGTCACCGCGATGCAGATCCATCGTATTGTCCCACTAATTGGGACCTGGACCTTCAACGCGGCGCGTCAAAATCGCGCCAGGCCACTGAAAATTGACTATTGGGAAATTGGGGTCCTCTACGATGCGTCACTATCGTGAAGTTCCACTAGAAATTGACAATTGTCAAATAGACCCTCTCCGTGATGTACCAAGCCCTAAAATGACGTTGTTTTATGAATAGGACTTAAATTAGCCATAACTTCTTACTCGGGTATCGGATTTGGGCGAATCTTATATCGATGAAATGCTTATCAAATTTCCCATGTGATAAAAATTTGAAATTAGGGAAATTCTAAATAGTTAAAATAATACTAACTTAGGAAGTCACTTCTCAATCTTTTAGGTCTGGAATCATGCCTCACTTGATATGTCCTAAGGTTCATTCTACGAGAGAATTTTTTGGGGTCTTACAATATCTCCCCCTTGAAAACATTCATCCTCGAATGTCGCTGGTTAGACTAGGAACACAGGAAAAATAGAGTACACATAGCTAAACAAATTTTTGCTAAACGACTCAAAATCTCTCTAAACTCTTGAATGCCTCAGAAATTGCAAGAACTAATGTAAGAATAGATACATAGCTGAACTTTAGATTAGAAGGGCTGAATTAAGGAAAAATAATACATTTAGATAGATCTGAACTCGCAGAAAAGAGGTGTGGATACTTGGATCGCATGTCTTCTTCTGCCTCCCAAGCAGCGCCCTCAACTGACTGGTTCTACCATAACACTTTGACCAAGGGAGCCTCTTTGTTCCTTAGTCTACGGATCTAAAAATCTAGGATCTCAACGGGAATTTCATCGAATGAAAGACTGTTCTGAATATTAGCACTCACTGAAAGATCTACTACAACAGAATCACCAATATACTTTTTAAGCATAGAGACATGAAAAATAGGATGAACAGCTGACAACTCTGCGAGCAACTCAACCTCGTAGGCTGTTTTCCCAACACGGATCGAAACTCTATAGGGGCCAACATAACGGGGACTAAGCTTTCCCTTTTTACCAAACCTCTTCACCCCTTTCATGGGTGAAATCTTCAAGTACACCAAATCACCCACTTCAAACTCAAGATCTCTTCTCCTTATATCGGTATACGACTTTTGACGACTCTGAGTTGTCTTTAAACTTTTTCTAATCAATTTAACTTTCTCCATAGCTTAAAACACTACATCAGGCCTAATCATGATAGTTTTACCCACTTCAAACCAACCTATGGGTGATCTACATCTTCTACCATACAAGGCCTAAAATGGTGCCATCCCGATGCTAGCATGGTAACTATTGTTATAGGCAAACTCTATCAATGGCAATTGCTCATACCAACTACCTTTGAAACCAAGACCACACTCCTATAACATATCTGTTAGGGTCTGAATAGTCCTCTCATCTAGACCATCTTCTGAATATACAACGTAGCATAATCCTCAGTTGTATAAGATATAAGCACGGATAAGAAATACGCGGACTTAGTCAGCCTATACACAACAACCCAAGTCAAATCATGATAACGACGCGAAAGAGGCAACCTGGTCACGAAGTCCATATTCACCATCTCTCACTTTCAAATGGGTAGGTCTTCGGTGGTCTACCTTAACCTGTTGGCACGTTGCACACTTATCTATAAACTCTGCTATATCCTTCTTCATACCATTCCACCAATAGATTTCTCGTAAGTCGTGGTACATTGTGGTAGTGTAGGGATGAATAGAATACCACGCTCCATACGCTTCATCCATAATCCTCTACCTCAGATCATAAACACACGGAACACATAATCTACCTTGCAGTCTCAACACGCCATCTCCCCCATTGAGAGAAAACCTCTACCTTTTGGTCCTGAACTAACTCCTTCAGTCTAACCAAACTAGGATACTTGTGTTAATTCTCCTTCACTTTCAAAACTAAAGAGGATTCGGAACTACTTTGCACCAAAGTACTTCCCTCAGTTGAATCAAGAAACCTAACGCCCAATCTAGCCAAATAATTCACATCATGAACTAACTCTTTCTTACCTTTCTCTACATGGGAAACACTACCCATAAACAATCTTCTAAGGGCATCCCCAACTACATTGGCCTTGCCCGGATGATACAACATACTCACATCATAGTCTTTTAACAACTCCAACCACCTCCACTGCCTAAGATTTAACTCCGTCTGAGTAAACACATACTGCAGGCTCTTATGATCAGTAAGCATATCAACATGAACACCTTAAAGATAGTGTCTCTAGATTTCCAAAGAAAAGACCACAGCAGCTAACTCAAGATCATGGGTTGGGTAATTCTTCTCATGCAGCTTTAACTGTCTAGAGGCGTAGGCTATAACCTTACCTCATTGCATCAACACACAACCCAAACCAATTCTAGAGGCATCATAATATACCACAAAACCATCTGCATCATCAGGCAAAGTCAGGACAGAGGCTAAAGTAAGTCGAGTCTTTAACTCCTGAAAACTCTTCTTACAGGAATCTGACCACTGGAACATAACTTTCTCTTGGGTCAACCGAGTTATGGGAGATACAATAGAAGAGAAACCCTTAACAAAATAATGGTAGTAGACCACTAGACCCAAGAAACTTCTAATGTCAGATGGCGAGATAGGTCTAGGACAATTTCTTACAACTTTTGTCTTTTGGGGATCAACTCTAATACCCTCGGCTGAAATGATATGGCCCAGAAAGGCTGCAGACCTTAGCCAAAATTTGTAGTTACTGAATTTGGCAAACTAGTGATCTTTGAGGGTTTGAAAGACAATTCTAAGATGATTCGCATGGTCATTCTCTTCACAGAGTACACAAGGATATCATCTATGAAAACAATGACAAACATATCGAGATATTTCTTGAACACTCGATTCATAAGGTCCATGATGGTGGTTGGGCCATTGGTTAGCCCGAAGGACATAACTAGAAACTCAAAGTGACCATAGCGGGTTCGGAAAGTTGTCTTTGGAATATCACATTCCCTCACTTTAAGTTGATGATAGCCGGATCTAAGGTTTATCTGGGAGAAATAACTTGCACCTTGCAACTGATAAAACACGTCATCAATTCTCAAAAAAGGATAATTATTTTTGACTGTGACCTTGTTAAGCTGACGATACTTAATGCATATACACAAATAATCGTATTTCTTTCGCACGAATAAGATAGGTGTGCCCTAAGGAGAAATACTAGGCCTAATGAAACCTTTGTCTAAAAGATCTTTGAGTTGCTCTTTTAACTCCTTAAGCTCAGTAGGTGCCATACGGTATAGCATAATAGAAATGAGGCGAGTGTTAGGAGAAAGGTCAATCCTAAATTCTATCTCTCTATCGGGAGGTAACCCTAGGAGATCTTCCAAAAGAACATCTGGAAAGTCATTAACAATATTGACTGACTGAATAGTTGGAGCCTCACACTTAGGGTCTTTGACTCTAACTAGGTGATAGATGCAACCTTTGGATATTATCTTTCTAGCTCTGAGATAGGAGATAAAATGACTCTTGGGAGATACCAAACTCCCGGACCACTCAAAAATTGTTTCATTAGGAAACTGAAACTTGACCACATGGGTACCTCAGTCTATAGATGCATAACAAGAATAAAGTCAATCCATACCTAGCAAAAGGTCCAAATCCACCATGTCTAACTCTATCAATTCAGCAAGTATGAATCTATGAAGAATAGTAACAGAACAATCTCTATACACTTGTTTAGCAACAACTGACTCCCCGATGGGTATGGAGACTAGGAAAGGCTTAGAAATCTTTTTGGGACTCATTTTGAAATTCACAACTATAAGTAGGATCACATAAGAGAGACTTGACCTGAGTTCCAACAACACATAAACATCAAGACAAAAGACATGGAGCATACCAGTAACAACATTGAGAGAGGCCTCTTTCTCCTAATATGATGGTAAGGCATAGAATTTGTTCTAGAACTAGCCGCCAGCAGTGCTATATGAAGCGCCCTGAGCAGGGGAAGAATGGGGCACAGGAGCTGGTGCTCTAGTAGCCTGTGCCTGAGGTCGGGCATCTCTGCTCCCCTATCTAGCATGAGGACAATCTCTAAGTTTGTAGCTCTACTTTTCACAACCAAAATAACCCCTCAGATCTATGAAACACTCATCAGGATTAATCTCACCACACTTAGCACAAGGAGGATAGAGGGGCATGTTACTAATACTATTATGGGACCTAGACATAAAAGATCTGCCCCTTTTCTCCTACCTGCTTCTAGGCATAGGAGCACTAGATGTTGAAGGTGCAAGCATAGATAGACACCTCTAAAACTGAGGGTGGTTCCCACCATGAAACCTAGGCTAGCTATACTCATACTGCTCAGATCTATCCCTCTTATTACCCCTTACTTGATCTCTCTCCCTAATTTTGTCCGCCTCTATCTGTTGGGCATGCATCATCAACCTAGCCAGATCTATATCCCTATGTAGCATTGAAGTCCTACACTCCTTCAGTACTAAACCATAAACACCAGTCACAAACTTGCTTATACTAACCCGGGTGTTAGAAATCAAATCAGGAGTGTACTTGGCCAAATGAAAGTTCATAAATTCCTTAATCTTTGCTTCCCTCATCTTAAACGGAAAGAACTTGTCCAAGAATGTATCTTGGAACACCTGCGAAGTCATAAGAGCAGCATCTTTGCCTCTACCATTCCTCCATGATACAACCTAGACATAAGCAATGTCTTTCAGCCTATAGGACACCAATTCAAAACTTTCTTCCTCAGAAACATGCATCACCTGCGTGATCTTTCACACCTCCTCAAGGTACAACTGTGGGTCCTCATCCACCTTAGACCCATAAAACTCTAGCGAATTCATCCACATAAAATTACGGATCTTAGCCGCGGCTACGTCACCACCCTGCTGGTTAGCAACTGTGGCCTGGTTATTGGCCCAAACATTGACGATGACTTGGGCTATTGCCTGAAAGGCCATCTAAAACATGGCATAAGACATAGTCTCATTCAAAGAACCAACAGATGGGGATTGCTCATCATCATTCCTATGGGCATTCACTTTTTAGAGAGGCATTTTTTGAAATAGAAGAGCATGAATTATTAGATAAGAAGGACAACTGTAGTCACGATAGAATCTGAAAGATAGAAATAACTTTTCCTAAAATGTCTTGTAGCCTCTTGCTCATATATATGGTGCACTACACACCGATGATCAAGACTCTACTCAACACGTTTTGTCAAACTCCCTAGGACTCCTTTAAAACCTTCAGCTCTGATACCAAGTTTGTAATGACCCAAAATCGTCTCCCAAGATGTCTCACGGTGCTTAAGGTTACAAATAGCCCCAAGCTAACTCTTTGATCCTGTTTCTACTAATAACACTCATTTCAAGATAAAATAATTAAAACACTAGCATAGTCATATCATATAAAAGGAAATACAGAGAAAATGCTTGGTCCAAACGACTAAGCAATACGAAAAACCTCAATACAACCACAATTTGATAACTAGTCTGACAAATCCTCTACTAATCCATGAACTAGAGAGCCATTACGATAGGTCCCCAACTAACTCAAAATGAACTGAAAGTAAAAACATAGTCTTTTAAATGCATGAATGTCTGAAGATAGGTCCTTGAACCATAAGGACTCACCACTGTAGGAATGTAGATAGAGGTACTCGAAAGTCACTAACGAGGTAGGAACTGAGCACCTGAACCTATATTATAATATAATGTAGCACATAGACGTATTAATTTTGCTTATCATATTTGGTTGTAGCATAGACAATATAGCATATTTTGAGGTTAACACCAAGAACATGATTACTATTATTTTGAATTAATTTTGGTTAATTTTTGCTTATCATATTTGGTTGTTTGTTTATTCTTGTTTTAATTATTTTATGGATAAATTGCCCATAAAATACATATATTGTTGACCTTTTGATCTCGGGAGAGGGAATAGGGAGATAGAACACGGGAATAAACAAAGTTTAGATTTTTATTCTTTTATAAAATAAAGAATTAAACTTAGCATCTAGGACAGGGATGTACTTAGATGCCTTACTTGATTCAAACGTAGGATGATAGCTTTAATTCACTTAATTGTATTATTACATCCCCGCTCAACGATGTAGTTGTAATGTCCAAATTAGGTAAAAATGATAGGTTAGGAAACCATGATCATGTAATTAACCCTACAAATCAACAACCAAGATAAGCAAGTTAACATGGAAATTCAATAACATAGTATGATTGTTCAAAGTGCTTTACTCTGGATATTCTTCTATTGATTGTCCCAAGACTTTTATTTTAACGCATTATTTTTAATTTAAAAACTTACAAACTATCTTTTTGTTTATTTTTTTCTCAATTAGTTAGACTAGAATTAGATAGGCGGCGAACACAAGTCTGTAATGCCCCAAAAAATCCTCTTCCAATCTGAGCCTTAGAGCATATTCAATAAAGCGGGAATCCGAGTCTAAAAGTTTTAGAAATATCTTCCCAAGTATGAAATACTTTGGATCGTGTGGAATTTTTCTAATTTCAACTCTTTGTCATGTAGATCATTGAATAAGCTTTCCATTGATACCAAATTTTCTGAAATCAGACACACGAGTGAAGAGTTAGAGCTATTTTGGTGAGATAGTGTGCCACTTGGCACTTTAGCGCATTGCGGAGCAAGCCAAAATGGCAATTATCAAATTTCAGGCAGCCTTCACAATTCCACCGCATCGCATTATAGTTCCAGTTTGCAACCAAGAGGGCAATGCAATTTCCACCGCATCGCACCGTCGTATAGTTTCCCAGTTGTCTGAATTCCAGTGAGCTGGCGCAATTATGGCGCGTCGCGCCAGCATGTAAAATTGGGATTTTTTGGCTTAATTCTAAAGGATTTTTGGTCTTTTTCCCCTTTTCCCTAGCCTCTATAAATACCTGGTTGAGGGATCTCAGCCTCATTTCTCTCCTTCTACTTTAAAGCTAGGGTTTCCCAAAAAATCAAACTCTCTCTTCTTCTCCAACTGAAAACCAAGAAAGATCAAAAGAGAGTCAAGAGAAAACATGAAATCTCTCCAAATTCCTTCAAGAAAAGAGTTTCCCCAGGTTTGTAGATGTTGATTATTGGGTCCCTTTCATCCAAGAAGCTCAAGTACCCTTTTTTTAAACTCAAAGATTTTACGTTTATGAGTTGTTAATGATTCATGTGAGTTGAAATTGATGTTCCAGCTGTTGTTGAGTTTTGATTCATGTTTGTTTACAAGATTTATGAGCTTTGACCTTAGTATGTAGAGTTTATATGATGTTTGTGATGAGCCCTCTTGAATTGGTTTTCTATGTGATGTGTTCATGTCATTTGGGTGTAGAAATGGTTGAATAAGAAAAGCATGTTCCCCATAAGTTTGATAAAAAGCTTAGGTGAAGAATAAGGGTCACTACAGTATGTTGATTCGGAAACCCCAAAGTATGAGCAAGTTTATGCATGCCTAGTATTTGATAAAATGCCCAAGTGAATGAATTATTCTATGATAGTAGGAAATCCCCAAATAAGTGTGAACCCATACATGCCTAGTGTTTTTTGCAAGGCCTTAGTGAACAAGTTGACACATGATAGTAATTAATTCCCCAATCACATACTTTTTGATACACACTAAGTCTTTAATACGTGCCAAGTGCTTGACGAGTAAGTTGTGACATGATAGTATGAAGTTTTTCTAAATCATGTGCTATCCAATACATGACAAGACTGATATACGTGCGAAGTATTTAATGTAGGACCTTGTTGAATGGAGTATGATCTAGTAGCATATTGTCCCTACGCTATTATATGTTTATGATTCTGAAAAGCTTAAAGTGACCCCTTAGTGATTGTCAGGATGAACATATGATATGATTTCTAATTACTTGAGAAGATTCTTTAATGATTGCAATGATAAATGAATGATTATGATGATGAATGAATAATTACGGTGATGATTAGTTTAGAATGGTTATGCTTTACTTTTATGTTATCGAGTCCTGGGGGTATTTATACCCGACAATATAGCTATTATCTAGATCTCGTGTCAATTTCATGATAATTCTAGTCGATTGATGATTCTCAGAACTCAATGAGCTATAGAACTCTGTAATCTCAGATAATTGTCGAACATAAGAAAGATTAGAAATCTTAGTAATCTCAGTAATCTCTGTAATCTCTGTATCGCTAGTAATCTCGCCTCTACTCTATACTTAGCTCAGATCTAACAATATGCAAGTGTTCAATTCTAATCTCGGTAGTGACTGAATAATCTATTCAAGCTCTGTATCGTCAGTTAGATACCGTGATTCAACACCATTTTTGTCAAATACGAAACTAAGTGATCTCAGTGTAACTCAGTCAGATTTTTTGAGAAACATAATCAATATCAGATTTAGTTCAGTTGTGTTTAGTTAAGAATTTAGTCAGAGATTTTCAGTTGGGAGTAGAAACTAGCACCAAGCGAGGGAAGGGATGGTGGATCCTCTCGTCAGAGAAAGAGAGGCTGGAGTCATTAGTAGCAATCCCTAAACTCCAGAACTACGTAGCCTACGCAGGATAAAGGAGTCACCATCAGTAAAGCCTATCACCTCTAGAGAGAGAGTATTTGACTATTATATTACCTTAGGTCGACTTTCTGGTAAAGTTCATCTGTCAGAAAGGATTGACCAAAGAGAGGTGTTTACTCGTGGCACGGTATTAACACCTTTTCAACTGGGGTTACAAGTTGGGCCCCGCCTATGGTAGGTCGGGGCATGTCTATTAAGTAACTACTTCCCACAATTTCAATTTCTATATCAGATTCAGTCTCAGTCTCAGTATCAATCTTCAAAAATTAGGACTATCAGATATAGTCATCTATCTCTATGAGGGACTTAGATAGTTTCATTGATTCATGGACTATTCGTTAGATAGGCTTGGTGTCATATACAGTTATTTGATATCATATTCAAAGATATACAGCCAGACAAGCTTGATCATAGTCTCATATTCTATTGAGTATTCTTGTTGTCAGATTTAGATATAATCATTTCCTTACCATTAATAATAGCTTCCTTAATCATTCGTTAGAGAGGTTGATCTTTAATTTTGTCAGTCTAGAGCAGTAAGCTCAGAATTTAGTCATTGATATAAGTACATCTAGCTTTTTAATCATCAGTTTAGATGACTCAGTGTCACAATATCTCAGTATCAGTAGTGAGTTCAGGCAGTATCTGAGTTTCATTCTCTAGAGTTGTGATGATTATGACTATGGTCTATGCATTTATGTATGTGTATGTGTTCTCATGCGGTATTTTCATGATTATTCAGTTTAGATATTATGCATTCATGAGCCCTTGCATTTAACCTATCTCATCTACATACTCAGTATATTCCTGTACTGACACATTTAAGCTATGGTATTCTATTTGACACCATAGGTTCAGAGGCACAGGATCCAAAGTTTTCTCAGAAGTTCAATCCCAGCCAGCAGCAGTAGCCATAGCCGTGAGTCCTCTTTTTTTAGGATGAATCTCAGTTTACTATGATTGTATCAGATTTTGTTTACTTTTAATTGACAGAGTTAGTTGGGGACATGTCCCATCTACTATACAGTTCAAATAGTTTAGAGGATTTTCAGACAGATGTATTAGTATTCAATTTTCTGTTTTGAGTATTTATAGATGTGTTGAACCTTATGGCTAGTCTTCCATATTTCTTTCAGATATTATGTAGTGTACAGGTATAGATATCAGTAAAGGGTTAGCTTATGGTCCTTCGGGGTCATAAGCATCGTGTGACGTCTCAGGATGGGATCTCGGGGCATTACAAAGTCCCTGTGAGATTGATACTTAGGTTTTATTGAGGCCACTATATTACATGGTAGACCACATACACTTGCGTGTGCACTTTGGCATTGTCAATTTTTTGGCACCGTTGTCAGGGACTCTTAAGTAGGCAACTATCTTATTTTTAGTTTAACTACATTGAGTTGTAAATAGTTTAGTTTCTTTTATTTCTATTTTTCTCACACTCTTTTTGAGATGTCAATTTTGGATAGATGGTTTTTGAGGGATGATGATTTTTGTCATTTTTGTGGAGGACCCCACCATGAGTTTTTTTGTCCAAATTTTGATCCAAGTATTTGGGGGGGGCCTGTTTTTTCTAACCTGTGGATCAACCCACGATTTAGTGTGTGGTTTGTTATATACTGTATCACTCTACAGATATGTGTACTTTAATCTTGATTCAGTCATATTTGTGGGCAATGCTCAATAGACAACTAAGGAGTAGATACAGAACTGACCTTCTAACTAGTTCTAGACGAAGTAGATGATAATTCGAGAAAGTCTGAGTACTCGAAAACTAAAATAATTGTACAGGTTGAGGAGATACCACTGCCACCATGTCTAAAGTGGCTAGGGAAAGAAAAATATGAGAAGGATATTAGCCAATTTGTGGTACAACTACCACCATGTCTATAGTGGCTAAGCGAAGAAAAATATGAGGAGGATATTAGCCAATGTGTGGAGAAAACACAAGAATCATAGACACTCAATTGCCATATTTATCTTGAGACTAAAATTGAGAAGGTGAATAAAAATGAGTGTGCAGTAGATTGTTTAAATTTTTGAAGTAGGATTGGTTGGGCTGCATTCACAGCACTTTTCTACATTATGTTTAGATGATGTCTTATCTGTAGAATCATTTAAAATAGTAGAAGAGTCTGAAGATAAGGAACAATAATCCTATATTCTTGATTTTTCACTGGTTAAGCAATATAAAAATACACCTCACTTCAATGTCGTGTGATTTACTGTAATACCTCATATTTTTGTGCTAGAATTCTAACCATCATTCCTGTGTGTCTAAACTCTAATCCAAGTGATTCTCACATGAATACAAGTTGCATGATCATTATCCTAGTATATGGTGTAGTTTAGAGATGAAAAATGTTCATAGCAATGACCTAGAACAAAGTTGAGCTAAGACCAATTGATTCATCTAAAGTTTGACATTCAATTCTACAAGGGTCAACTTTAAATGATTATATCTCTTAATATACGTGGAATTTTTCATCTCAAGACCTATCAAATTTTATATAATTGAATTATCTTTCCGACGATACCAATTTTGTAAAAATCTGATACCCGAGCGAAAAGTTATGCCTATTTTTATGAGAAGCAGTAAGGGTGTGCAATGGGCAATGCACCGCCCAATCAAATGTGTGCGATTGGGAGTGCGAGGCATACTTAAATGTCTTTTATAAGGTGTTCGACGCATACCTTAAGGTCTTCCATGGGTTGTACGCCGCATACCTCACTTTCAAGTGCCAAAAACACCCCTATATATGTCTATAATACAGGATTAAACTCCCATAACACCAAAATAAGTTTACTTTCTCTCAAAATCACCAAGAACATTCATTATGTTTTCAACCTAAAAATTCAAATATCTAAAGATTGAACCATGAGTTTTCAATAATTCTTCAAGATTCAAAATCCCCATTTCGAGGGCTACAAGAAACACTCATTATTTTCACGAATAGAGTCCCAAGGTCAAGAGTTCATTCAAAGCTTCAAGTTTAAGGTATGTGGGGTTTTCAACAAGAACACCCTTT
>JAPEIP010000006.1:139205674-139217288 GCA_026120095.1 Capsicum chinense | reverse complement strand
GTTATGCTTAGGGTGTGAGCTCTAAGAAGATATAAAATATTGAACCTTGTGGTTTAGACTAGTATTGTGGTTTGGCATGTTGTATCTTGTGATTTAGTGTTAGGCTTGATCATGGTGAGAGAACTTAGTTTACTTTAGACCTTAGTAGAAAGATTTTGCAGTGCCAATATGAGAATTATAAGTTGAATCAAATGAGTATGGTATTTAAGGGGAATAGTATCGTTGAGGGAGCATTTGAGAAGTGATGCTAAGCTTGAAAGTAAGAAGTTGCGTTCCTACAGCCTAGCAATCCTATCCTAGTTTATGAGTTATATAATTATATTCCATGCTATAGAGTTATAGCAATGTTGTAATTCCTTAGTCAAATGTCTTATTCAGAGCATGCCCAAAATTCCTTGCTCCCTAATATCAATAGAATTTCGTAGAAAGTGCTAAAGAAATACTCCGTATAGCCTGTAATCTAGTTTAGCAAGCAAGGAGATAAGCTCGTATAGATTCTTAATTTTCCAGCTAGTCTTACTATCCCCAGTCTTATACGTATTTACATTCCAAGAGGCAATGTCTTTGTTTCTAATTAAATTATAAATTCAGCTCAGTTCATGCATCAGTTTTAGTTGTAGATATTAAGTCATGATTCAGTTCGTAAGTATCCTGTGTAGTATCACAGTCTCTTCCTAGTATTTTTATCAAATTATTATCATTCGGGGACGAATGATCCCACAAGGGGGATATTGTAATACCCCAACTTTTCATGTCATAAACCTCTCATCCTTTCTTATGAGATCAGATCCAGTGCAAAGTAATGATTACTCATAAGTTGACACTCTCGTTTCTATCTTAGCCATATAGTTATTTTTCTTGAGGATTCATACACTTACAAACCAGTTCAGTAGCTCATTATTCTTGAGATCCAGTGATTCAGTTCTATCAGTTACACATGATAGCTTGAAGACTAATATTCCTCTGTGTTTCAGGTTAATTATCTACATTCGAGGATAAATGTTCCCAAAGGGGAGATAATGTAATACCCCGTATTTTCGTGCTAGAATTCTAAACGTCGTTCCTGCGCATCTAAGTTCTAATCCAAGTGATTATCACATGAATATAAGTTGCATTATCATTATGCTAGACTATGGAGTAGTTTAGAGGTGAAAAATGTTCATAGCAATGACCTAGAACAAAGTTGAGCTAAAACCAATTGATTCATCCAAAGTTTGACATTCAATTCTACAAAGGTCAACTTCAAACATGTATATCTCTTAATATACATAGAATTTTTCATCCCAAGACCTATCAAATTGTATATAATTGAATTATCTTTCCAACGATATCAATTCCGCAAAAATCTGATACCCGTGCAAAGAGTTATGCCCATTTTCGTGAGAGGCAGTAAGGGTGTCTGATAGGCAATGAGCCGCCCAATCAAATGTGTGCGATTGGGAGTACGAGGAATACTTAAATGTCTTCCATAAGGTGTGCGACGCACACCTTAAGGTCTGCCATGGGTTGTACGTCGCATTCCTCACTTCCAAGTACCAAAAACACCCCTATATATGTCTATAACACGGGATTTAACTCCCATAACACCAAAATAAGTTTACTTTCTCTCAAAATTACCAAGAATATTCATTAGGGTTTTAACCTAAAAATTCAAATATCTCAAGATTCAACCGTGAGTTTTCAATAATTCTTTGAGATTCAGAATCCCCATTTCGAGGGCTATAAGAAACACTCATTATTTTCATGAATAGAGTCCCAAGGTCAAGAGTTCATTCAAAGCTTCAAGTTTAAGGTATGTGGGGTTTTCAACAAGAACACCCTTTCGTTCTTGTGCCCAAAATTTGTATTATTTTACAAATATATATGATTTTACATGCTCTACTTAGGAATTTGAGATGGAAATTTGAAATCTATATTCTTGTTGAAGAAGTTATAATATTTTTGATTTTTTGAAGATGAATTTCATGAGCCTTGATATGAATATTCATGATTAAAAGATAAATTCCCAGATTTTTTATGAATCATACATGTTTGATATACAAAGTGTGAATCTTAAAATGTTTTGATCAAGTATTGATGTATGGGTTGTTGAACCCGATTTGAATTTATATTTTTTTAAAGTAATGTGTTATATACACTTTGAGATTGGATTAATTTGACCTTTTGGTCTTGAAGGAGTAATTTTTGAACACGAATGAGAAAAGAAATCCATATTTTGATTGATTATGATAAAGGGGTAGCATGATGGCTCCAATTATGAATTGTTGAATTGTGTTGTTGTGGATTTTCTTTTGAAAAGATATGAGCTAAGTCCGGGAGTAGTCTTTAGCACCGAGTGGAAGGTATAGTTATGATTGGTACTTCCCTAGAACTATGTGCCCCCATAGGATGTGAGCCTAAGGCTAATTGATATAGTGATCACTAGTGAAAAGAATGAATAAGGTCCTACTCTGATAGCAAGGATAGGACAGCTCTCCCCAACGTCGGTTGGACGTTGGACTCCATGTAGCTCACATGGTTTATGTCGGTTGTAAGAGACTCCCAATGTGTGTGTATGTATTCTCCTATCTAATATGAAATGTCTTATTCTTCTATCTGAGATGAAAATATATTTGTTTGAAAGACTGAGTTTGAGAAAGTCATTGTTTTTGAAAGATTTAATGAACATATATTCCAAAGAGAATTGTTATGAGAATTGATTGCTTTGATGATTTGAAATCGAGATGGAAGTGAATTGAGATTTATTATGATGACTCACATATTTCACCCGGTATATTTTACTCTCTTATGATTATGATGATTTTAATTCGAGCTAAGTGAGTCATTTATATCAGCATGCATAATTTTATAAACTGTGATGATATTAAGATATTATTTTATATATGCATTTCACCCCCATATGCTCGGTATATTTCTATGGTACTGACCTACATATTCGTATGTATTACATTTTCTCGGAATGTAGGTACAAGGTATAGTGTACATCTTCAGATCCAGTTTGTTCACGACATCCAGTTAGCAGGTGATGAGTCTTTTTGATTCAAGGTCTACAGTTCAAGAAGTGTTGTATTTTTTTTATCCAGCCGTATTGAGTTGGGATAGTCGGGAGTCATGACCCATCTACCTACAGTCAGTACTAGTAGAGGCTTCATAGACAATCAGTAGAAGTTGATGTATTCTGTTTCAGTTTTGGTTGTAAAAGCAGAGTTGTAATCTTGTAAATTTAGTTTTGTATCTATCATATTCAGAAAAGAGTTATTTTCCACAGATTTGTATATATTTATACTTTTGTTCAGTTGCTTATGAGTTATGCCAGTAGAAGGGTTAGCTTGGGGTCACTTGTGGTCCTAAGCACCGTGTGACATCTCGGGACCTGATTTCAAGGTGTTACATTTACCATGTATATTTTATTACTTGATTCATTAATATTTATACTACCACCCTATAAGCGAGGGAAAAAAATGGATGCGATGTTAGGGATGAAATTTATATCCTCAAGGTGGAGGAAAAAGCATGATTAGGTCGTACCGCGATACTAAACTAGGCGCTTCTTGGGAGGAAACCTAAGCTAAGGTATGTTTTATTTTTAGTTTTTAGTTTTTTTTACTTCACATATTTTTGTTTTTGGTTGAGTGATGGGTTAATGGGAAGTCTGAGTACCAGAAACTTGAGCTAAGAAGCACAGAGAAAATTGAGAGTGGGTTCCCATAGATCTCCTTTATGTGAAAATACTGCTAGCTAGGCCTAAAGGCCTAAGGGAGTATTTCTATCTCTTACCTTTAAATTTACTTTGGGGACAAAGTAGATTTTTAAGTGTGGGGTGACGAAATTTTCCAAATTTTGGCTCAATTTAAAAAAAAAAAATAGGTTAGGAATAAGTAAGATATTCTTGTTGGTGCTATTTTTTATTAAATGACCCAAGTGGGTTTGTTTGTAAAAGTATGTTGATTGAGTGAATTGCTATTTTTGAGACTCTTAGGCTCAATTTTATGACTCTTTTTCATGCTGGCTTAAATTTGAATTTATTCTATTGTATGGTTAGGAGTCCATGATGATCCTATTGAGTTGAGCATGTGCCATGGAAAATATGAGGTATTTTGTATATTCTTTATTGCATGTGATGTCTAGAACTTGCTCGGTGTGTATGTGAGGCGAAATAAAGAATGTGGGTTTAGCAGATGATTTAGGCATTTCTTTGATAGCCTTGTTTTATACCTTCTATTTGCCCTACTTGTGTTTTATACTAGTTAAACCCCATTTAGCCTTTAGATTATTTTCGTTGGTAGCCTCATAAGTAGCCTGATTCCTTCTTTGATAGACCATAATTTGATCCAAAAAATTCTTAAGCTCTTTAATTAAAAATAAATAAATTAGTAAGGAGTTTAAGAAATTAAGGAAGAAAAAGGTAAAATTGATGCCCTAAGGTAATAGTTATTGGTGTATAATTGATGAGTGGTGGATGATTGTGATATAATTTATGATAAAAATATTGCAAATAATTGTTAAAAAAGAGAAAAATTAATTCTTGTGGTAGTAAACTATGTGTCCACCAAGTGTTTGTGAAAATGCTTAAAAGAGATTGGGCAAAAATAAAAGGTATGGATGAATGAATAAGCGTAATTTGGTTTTTGAAGATTCGTTCTAAATGTTTAATGTAGTGTATTAAGCGCTTAGAGAGGTTAGTCACTATTCTCAAATAGTTCCTACCCGTCCCTTAGCCTACATTACATCCCAAAAAAGTCCTATTTGACCCTAAGCTTTATATCCGACTATTAGTGGAGCATTACACTAAGGGTAAGCTTATGGTTAATTGTGTGTAACTTGTGAATTCTTTGTGAGAGTGAGCGTAATTTGATTCTTGTGTGAGCGTAATTTGATTCTTGTACCCATTACATTATAAATTGCATTTATGTGAGTGATTATGGGTAACTCTCTTATTGTAAGGGCACATGTTTGATGAATGTGGGTGATTTGTATGATGTCCTTGATTGAATGATAAGCATGAGTTTTCCACTTAGGTAAGTCAATTTTTTAGGCTAGGATATTTTGGAGTAGTGTTCATGAGCTTTAAATTGTGTAAATAACGTGCTTTGTGTAGAAACTTGAGCTTGAGTGTCTTGCATTTAGTAGAAGTGTAGCATCACCTCAATTTTTTATGCTTAGATTAAAGAGTTGTTCGAGGACGAACAAGAGTTTAAGTGTGGGGAGATGATCTGAGGTGGTTTTATACACTTTGATATCATTATTATAGCTTATTTCGCCTTGTTTTGAGAGCAATTTGTGTGCTTAACATGTTCATATTAATATGAATAAGCATTTAATTGTCCAAAAGCGTGATTACAATGTCCAAAGTATTTTTTAAACAAGTTTATACTTAATTGAGTAATTTAGAGTTCAACTCGAAAAACTAGTTTTACTAGCTTGAGTTAGGTGTGTGTCTAGTTAATCTCGGTGGATTCTAATGTGTTTAATTTATTATAAATATTTTAATGGTGTAATTATGAGTGGAATAACTTGTTTGTAATGTGCAAAATTTAATTTGATTATGTCAAGAGTTAAAATAATAAGTGGAAGAACATTGCGAATTTGTCTTATCTTAGCTCTTGTTTTGATTTGTTGTTGAGGTTATTGTGTTTTTTTTATCTTTAATATATGGTGTATGATATTGTCGGAGGCTTGGTGAGACATAGTGCACGGATTGGACGAAAAGCGGAGGTGGCTACACAGTTAATTAGATTTTATTATTTTTATTTAGTATTTAATTTTAATTTTTTATATCATGTATTTAATTATTTGTATCGTGATTATGAATATTAGTGGGTAAAAAACCCTCTTTCCAGGATTAATGCCAAGAACATGATTACTATTATTTTGGATTAATTTCGATTAATTTTTGTTTATCATATTTGGTTGTTTGTTTGTTCTTGTTTTAATTATTTTATGGATTTATCACCAATAAAATACATATATTGTCGACCTTTTGATCTCAGGAGAGGGGATCGAGAGATAGAACACGAGAATAAACAAAGTTTGAATTTTTATTCTTTTATAAAATAAAGAATTAAACTTAGCATCTAGGACAAGGATGTACTTAGATGTCTTACTTGATTCAAACGTAGGATGATAGCTTTAATTCACTTAATTGTATTATTACATCCCTGCTCAACGATGTAGTTGTAATTTTCAAATTAGGTAAAAATGATAGGTTAGGAAACCATGATTATGAAATTAACCCTACGAATCAACAACCAAGATAAGCAAGTTAACGAAGGAAATTCAATAACATAGTATGATTGTTCGAAGTGTTTTACCCTGGTTTTTCTTCTATTGATTGTCCCAAGACTTTTATTTTTACGCATATTTTTAATTTACAAAATTACAAACTTTCTTTTTGTTTATTTTTTTCTCAATTAGTTAGACTAGAATTAGATAGGCGGCGAACACAAGTCTATGTGAGATCGATACTTGGTCTTCCTTGAGGCCACTTTATTACATGATAGACTACGTACACTTGTGTGTGCGCTTGGGCGCTGTCAGATGGCAAAGTTACACAGCCCAGGTAAGTGTTTTAAAGTCATGCTAAACCCGGTCCCCTTCCCTCCGTGGTTATATATATTTGTATGTATGGTTGTGTGCATATGGATGATTTTACTTGGTTTTATAAATGGCATTATTTTATCGTTATTCTGACATCATGCTAGCTTTCTCACGCTAACCCGTCTACTGGCGGATGAAGTGGTGAACTTTCATCCTTTCAGAAGGCTCCATTTCATGTAATGGATATTTCTAGACACTTTGGTTTATTTTTGGATATTGATTTTGGCTAAGGTTGGGGACATGTCCCAATGGGATCTTATTACTCGTTTGGTTAGAGTCTTGTGGTACTTCTATGAGTTGAAATGGATGGGATCGATACTGGTGTCGACCTTGGCATTGGAATAAGTCGTTGGGCTGACATCATTGGACGATATTGTTAGTTGTTCCATCCTATTTTATTTTGGGATTTATTATATTATGTTTTGGAACTTATTTAGTTATGGTCTAGTTTATGGCCTTTGGTATGGTTGGATTGTTGTTATGGGATGGTTGGACTTGGTTGGGTCGGTCACGATTGTAATCTTATCCTAGAGTCTTTATGTGAGCTGTTGCACTATCTGCTACATACTTGAAATTCAACCAACTCAAGGCAGGCGGTTGGAGGTTGGGTTGGGTAACTAGGGTGGTCTCGGATCCCAGACGGACTTGGGACGCCCATTATGACAAGGCCCTTGATCGGGTCACGTCAGATTCCTTGAATGAATTAGGCATTATGTGTTTTATTCTTATTTTGTTTTCAAAATTGGGTAGCATGATAATTCGTTCATTGAGATTATTTTGATCCTTGAGAGGTTCGGGCCAATGGTATAAATATAAGAGGCATACTATTTTTATTGCTATTAGGTTGGGTATTTGTGTCATGTATTGTTAACTTGACTTGAAGTGTCACTCTTTTTTAAATCATAACAACTTGTTTATTAAGGCTCTTAAGTGTGGTAGACTGGATAGAGGTTACTAAGTGGTGAGCATGTGTTGTACTCAATTATAGTTATGTTTTCACATATCTCATCTTGGGTTGGCCAAATATCCATACTAGTACACTGTTCTTTTTGTCTGTATTGATACTACACTTACTCTTATTTTTGTTGAGTGCAAAGAATCTTCTAGCGATTACTACGACACCTCAGTTGTAATTTTAGCTATTGATTCGAATTCAAAGGTGAATTGCATCTTTCAAGCTACTATGGTTCTTCTATTGATGTTTTCAAGTTCTTTTTCTAGACTTATACACATCCATAGTTTTTGAGGTTACATCATGAACATTCTTTAGTTGTTTTGGTACAAAAGACTTTTGGGTCCTAGGGAGTTATTTTTATAAGTACAATTTTTTTGCATTCTATTATGTTTATGTTTTATTTAAACTCTGGAGATGGTTTTCTGATTAATATAATTGACTAGTTGCTTATTTTACCCAAGAGATGGTTAGTGATTTGGGGTAGTTGATTCTTTCATAGCAGGTTAGCGTGGGTGCCATTCACGATGTGTTTGGGTCATGACACCCCTAACCTTGATCTTGAGAAATTGAAATTTTGCCCATCAATTGATTTCAAGATTGAAACTTGATTATAGATTTATGCTCCACGGGTTATGGTTAGTATGTTTGTGTATTCAATTTTGGATTTTGGATTTGTTTTTTGAGAGGCGAGTTTGAGTTGATCAAGATTTGAGTTTGGTTCTTTTAAGTCCTAAAATTATGGGACTAGTTTCCCTATACTAATTTGGACAAATTATTTATGCTACTGAATAGATTGAGGCTATTGGAGGTTACTTGGAGAGAATTTGACACTTCAAAAGAGGTTTACATACCCGTTATATTGAAAGTGAAGCTTAACTCTTACATTACTTGTTTTTTCATAAAAGGCATATTATTTGTATTTTATACATTCATTAAAATCGTTTAGTTCATGTGAGTAGGAAAGTATGAACTAGTTTGAATAATTTCTCAAGTGCTTAAAGTTAGAACTGTTTGAGTCTTTATTGTAATGTTTCTTAATTAGATATCTGTTATAGATGTAATATCTTGACTGGATGTTGTGATTGTAAATTTATTCCACTTTATCATATCTTTAGAGAGGCATACTCCATTAGGCCCCATTGGATTTGGTTGGAGGTGGCTTCTAGAATTATACGTAACCCACGTAAGATAGTACGTAAATAATCCCCACTCCAAAAGATGAGGTAAGACATGGGCATAAATGTACTGTGTCCCATTAGCATAGAATCATATTTAATACATTTCATGTGTTGCTTTTTTATTCTTCACGGTTTCAGATTAAGCTTCATATTGGTATATTTAATTATTATACTTGTATAGTTTAATTGCTTTATAGATTAACTGTGATTTCAAAAACTGTCCTCAGAGCTGAGAGTGCCAATGCTCTTGCTAAGCCTTTTAGACTCATACTTATTGATGTTTTCATATGTGCAAGTGTTAACTATGACTAGTAGCAGATATTATATCATTCTGGTCTACTTCAGTTCAGTTTATTTGAGGTGAGCCACCATCAAATCATGGCAGACTCTTCTTCGTTAGTTGACTTAGTATCATTCCAAGTTGCGTCTTGTACTTTTATATTCACTGCAGTAGTTCCATGACGTAGACATATTGTGGGATTGAAGAGAAGTTTTAGTATTTGTATGTTGCGTCCGCACTTATCATTATATTACGAGACCTTGGGTATGATCCTTTTTTATATATTAATTATTTGCATGCTTATCTTAGAGGGTTTTCCTTATGGGTAGAGGTCGTAGGTGCTATGTTATGGCTTAAGTGTATGATTTGGGTCGTGACACACTTGTATCTGAGCCACAGGTTTTAATTTCCTTGGTAGTCATGGAATAATGCCTAGTAGAACCTTGTAGATTGATACAGAGACGTCTGCATTTATCCTCAAGGGGCTTCACGGGTATTATAGGAAAATTTCCTTTTCTTCTAATTCTTATCATGCTAGTTGAGTTGAATAAAGAATAAATTCTTCTATTATTCCATGAACAAATGGCCAAGACTTGATTATCAACAACTATGGGATGGGGAGGTGCACCAGTAGGGTGCTGAACAGCAGGTTGCATCGAGTTTTCATACGCTATCCTCAGTTGCTGACCCATTACTAGATGAGAAGGTGCACCAATAAGCTGTTGAACAGCAGGTTGCATCGAGTTTTCATACGGTATCCTCGATTGTTGACCTACTACTAGATGAGGTAGTAGAACTACCAACCCACCATCCAAGGTATGCAACATTTGCTACAAATAGGAAGTACTATAGATGAGCTTAAAGATTTCTTGAGGTTTGGACCACCCAAATTTGATGGTACACCTACATAGATAGATCCTAATAGGTTTATAAATAGGTGTTAGGAGATTCTGACGACTCAGGTTATATTGCAAACTCATGGGATTGTCTTCACAATAGTTTGGCTTTCTAGATCGAAAGAGTCATGGTGGACTTGTTTGATTCGTTGTTTGCATGAAGAGTTGCCTTCACTTACTTAGACTCAGTTTGTATCAATGTTTATGGATATATTTCATCCTCCTAATTAGCGAGACACTTTATGTGATTAATTTGTAAAGATTCATCAGAATGACATAACTATGGCACGGTATCATGCATGCAAAGTTCACCAGGCTATCCCGCTATGGTCTTGAGATCATTCCTATCGAGGATCATCGAGTTAGGAGATATAAGGATGAGTTAGGCCCCATCATACTGTATTGTCTATTGAGGTGCTAGCTCTACCTATGACAAAGTTTTAGATAGTGCTATGTGTCGAGAGGTATACTATTTAGAGGACAAGCCTGAGAAAGAAATAAGTTACGTACATTAGTGGTACCTAACTCAGTTCCATTTAGTAGTAGGGTATTTAGGGTAAGGGGTTGTATAGACCGCCTCAATTAGCATCATATCATCAGTCTCATTATTTAACTAGTCCTCAGTCAACTTGCCAGTGGCAATGACAGTATGGACGCATTTTTTCTTATCCTATGACCCCTAGTTGTTCTTATTGTAAGAAAAAACATTTATGTAGGTGCATGAGGGGATCCATGGGGTTACTTTTCTTTTGCATGTCCTAGAACTGAAGGGACATGCCAATAACCACCACAAAAGTAGGGGGCCATTACAGCCCCACCAATGATTTTAATTAGCTAGAGCAATACCACATGGAGGTCGTAGAACATTTGGTAGGGTGAACCGACAGCAGGTGGACAACCCTATTTCTTTTCTTTGTCAAAATAGGATGTTAATGCATGTGATGTAGTGGTACATGTATTCTCTTAGTTTGTTCTCATTTGGTATTTTTCCTTGATGGATTATGGATCTAATTATTCTTTTGTGTCCTCATTTTATGCTACCTCATTGGAGCGACGCCTCAGCTACTTGGATGAACCTCTCTTATCTAACCCAGTGGAGAGGTCTATAGTGGTAGATAGAGTGTATTATGACTACATAGTGTCTATTCAGAGTAGAGAGACCGTGGTGGGTCTTATTAAATTTTAGATAGTTGATTTTGATGTCATCATGGGTATGGATTGGTTGGCAATGTTTTGTGCTACACTTGATTGTCAAAACAACCTTGACAGATTCAATATACCCGGAGAGCCAAGTTTCTAGTCGAAAGGTACCACAATCTCTCTAAAAAAGCATATTAATTCTTATTTCAAGTCTCTCAAATTGACTATCTAGCTATGTTTTTTTATATATAGCCACAGTTTTAGATACTAGAGTAGAGAAAATTACCATTGATAGTGTTCCTGTCATATGAAACTATCCAAATATTCTGAGAATTTTCCTAGATTACCTCCCATTTGAGAGATTAGTTTTTCATAGACACATTACTAGACACTAAGTCTATTTGTATTCCTCTATATCATGTGACTCCAGCTGAGTTCAGGGAGTCGAAGGATTAGATATAGGATTTGCTCGATAAGGGCTTAATCAGGCCTAGTGTGTCACTTTGTGGTGCTCCTGTGTTGTTTGTGAAAAAAAAATATGGCTGCCATCATAAGTGCATTGACTATA
>JAPEIP010000006.1:139143620-139172499 GCA_026120095.1 Capsicum chinense | reverse complement strand
ATAACTGACGACATTCGTGACAATCGTCAAGCTGGTGATAAGTCGTTACGAAATATCATCACAGAAAGGTAAAATTTTGATTTTTTGGTTAAGGTTGACGACATTGGTGATAGGCCATCACGGGTGTGATGACTTATCATAAAATATCATCACTGGGGGTGGAAATATGCCTAGGCCTGACGACATTGGTGATAAGTTGTCACACTTGTGACAGCTTATCACGAATGTCATCACTCAGTTTCCCAGCCTGACATGCTGGAGTAAAATAGGCATAACTCCTTGCTCCGATATCGAATTTAGGCAAAATTATTATCGTTGGAAATATAATTAAATTATATATCTGTTGGTGGGTCATGAACTCAGAAATTCATAGCATAATGAGAGATATGCTCATTTGAAGTTGACTATACCAATATCCTTCTCAAGAATTCAATCGGTAAGGAAATGTTTTGATTCGTCTATTAGCTAGGACACTTTTTAGGCCTTAATATGTATCAATCTTGATCATAGAACTACCAAAGCACTAAAATTTACTACTCATGAGTTTGAAGCATGATCCTAAAAATGTGTGAACTTTTGGGGTATTATAGTTGATCTCCAAAATCTAAAATTATAATTTTCCAAATCGAGGGTCAAAATGAGATTTAAAAGCTGTAAAATCATACCAAATATGCTAAAAACCTAAAATTGATATTTCAGATCTGATGGCGAGGTCAGATTTTTTATCCGAAGTTGTTTCGACAAATGTGGATCCCACACCCATATTTTCAATTTTCCAACCAATAGGTCGAAATGAGCTCGGGTGCATCGGGACCCAAACCAAAGAGTTACCCATCCTAAAATCAATATTCTGGAGATGCTGGCGCAATCTGTTCTACCATCTATCGCACAGATCAAAATATATCCATATAAGTCCAAAATAAGGCTCTTAAAGCCATCAAAAACCACAATATTGCATAAATGATACCAAAGTGCATCGAAAATTATGCCAATTACTACCATACCCCAGAAATATTATAATGCAACTACGTTGAGGGGTAAAATAATCAAATTATACAAAATCACAAATTTCACATATTTCATCAATTTTTTTGGTTGTTACAAAATATCGAGTATAGTCCTGTAGATTAGTGTATTATTGTCCACATCAAATATGTTCTATAAGAAATCTAGAAAACTATCTAACTTTCTTCTCTCTTATTATGCTATTCTAATTTTGTCTCCTTGAGTTGAGTTTAATTGGTGTCTCAACCATCTCAGTTGGACTAATTGGTCTCAACTAGTATCTCTCTAATCGTTGAAAGATTAGAGCAGAGTATTCTAACCAGTAGAGGTCAATAAAGATTTTAGGTATTGAATTGTTATATTGAAAAATCCGTTAGGTTTTGTATCAAAGTACTTGTGCTTTAAATATTTTGTTATGGTGTGATAGAAACACCCTGTGTTACTTAAATGGGTGTTTATGTTTGGTCATACTGTCATTGAGTTGTTGGATTATCAAAGTCCTTAAGTACAAAAAAGTTTATTGTGTATGTTGATTTGTATGTCGCATGGCCAAAAAAATTGAGAATCCTAAGGATTGGTGCAATCTCCAGGTGTATCTTCATTTTGAATACTTGAGGCATGCCTCATCTCTTTGTGATTTGGAGTATTTCTTAGTTTTAATCTGAATCCGGATGAACTACCTAGATGCCTTGCTGTTTTGTGATTAATATCATATAGGATGTGGTAAATGAGAGAATCAAAGATAAAAATTTATTAGAATTAATCGAGTTGAGGAATTAGTTGTATTTATGATAGTTTGGTCACAATATAATCACACTAGACCTTGTAAAACTATGGGATGTGAGAGTTAGAAATTGTAATTGTTCTTAGCGGAATATTGTAGTTTAAGAAAAGAACTGGAAACAATTAGCAAAAAAGAAAAATTGAAACATCTGTGGGTTACCGCTGCAATGGTTGATTTTACCACCATTGTAGTGGTAAGATTAACCACTACAACTGCTCCAAGAAGTGAACTATCAAAAGTTTACCTATTCTGTAATCGTTGGAAAGTAACCCTATATTCATGATGGATAAAGATAAAAATCAATTTTGACATGCAATATAATTATCTAAAATGATTGTTATTTGAAATGCAGGAATAAAAAATGTTTAAGAGATGCAAGAAAAATAAAAGTAATTGTTTGTTATATGCCCCAAATGGGGGAAATCTAAACCAAATACTTAAAACATAAGAACAAGAGGGGGAGTATTTATCTAGTGGTATTACTCGAGGCGTTCGAGCCTTCCTCCTTTATTTCACTAAAGAAGAAGAACTCCTTGACATCTTTTGGTGTTAACGCTGGGAGCTTCTTGGTTGGGGTGGCACACATGAACATCACTTGGACCACCTTCCACATTTTTAGTGGCTACTATACCAAGAGTGACACTTCTTCTTCTCTACATCTAGCTCACTTCAAAACTTTGCATAGGTATAGGCCAAATCCACGGGGACAATTGAGCTCGAAAGAGCCAGCCCAAGACGAAACTGCTGATTCTCTCTAGGTAGCCCCAAATGGCAGCAAGGTCGGACCCCACCCACCGAGTGATGTAGGAGCCTGATTAAAAAGCATACCTATCACGATCCAAAAATGAGGGTCATGATGACACTTGTCGTGGAGTACCTTGACAAGTAAGCCTATCACCCAAAGTGATACGAATAGAGAAAAAGATAGAAATACCCAAGGTAAGGCTTCTAGAATGAAGATGAACCATATAAATAATCATAACAATGTGGAAATAACTTATCCAAAACACCAATCATGCTCAAAACCAGGTGTCAATAGTGTAAGAACTACTAATACAATCCAAGAGTCAAACACATCGAAAAAATAACCATAAAGGAATAATAACTATCTTCGAACACTAATAAAGACATAACTAGTATAGAAAGATAGAGGTGAACTTCGGACGCATGAATGTCCAACCGCTACCTTGGAAGCTCCAACAACCGTCCGAATCAAGTAAGCTGAGGCGCACTCGAGCTAGGACCTGCACCGAAAGGGCGCAGTAGGCGTGAGTACGGTCCATTTGTACTCAGTAGGTATCATAGGCCGACTAAGAAAAGTAGTAAACAAGGCATACAAAATATACATTAAGGGCACGTCACTTGCAATCAGAAAATATCCCATAACGGTAGCCCACACCGCTTGCACTAACAGTTCTAATATATCTCACATATATTGCAAAAACACATCAAGATATAGAACACAAGTATAGATTATGTCACATATAAAATAGAGCAAGAGAGAACATGGAGATACAAGATCATCAAATACAAGTAAAGAAAGGTAAGACAAATACATAGATGATAAGTCAATAAGCCAATACAACACAATATAAACACAATAATGTAAATGCAATATATATGCTAATGATGATGATGATGCACGAGGTTGTCGTACAACCTCCGGGATCATTGCACAATTCTCGTATACACCTATGAAGCCAAAGCTTCCTGATGTAGGACCCATGGGGGGTTCATCAAACCATATACAATCCACATATCTCATATCTCCTTTTTGGCACATCCCTCGGAAAGGGTTTTATAAAGTGTTACAATATTTTTAAAACGGTGTTGCCAGTGTTTCTCAGATGTTGCCACCATGGTACCAATGTTTCATGAATGAGTATGATATGAAGCTGTAATGCTCACAACTAATCACAATAAGAATTTCCACAACAGCCACATGATATATTTCCACAACTAACCACAATGATACATTTCCACAACCACATGAGCCAATATTCACTCGTTATTTTCATTTCATCCATGAATTTCCACATGTTTTATATGCCAGTAAAGTATAAATATAATCACAATACACCCATGGTACCACATAAAACAAAACAATATAATTACTCATATGTATTCAAGGCTATCAATGTTATATAGGACCCTACACGGTCAAACATATCACATGATATTTCAATTTCGACAATTACGTCACATATAGGCCCCCACACGGGCACAACATGTAGATAGCCATTTTTCATGATTAGTTCCCCTCCTTCACATGAATTTTGTACCATCATTTGCTACCCAGCCCAGTCTGAAAAGTTAAGCCATAACCTACCTCGAAAGCCGAAATCGGTCCGCTACACTTGAAACCGCGACCTTACTTTTCACGAACAATCCCAAAATCTACTAAAAACATCAAATATGAAATCTACCCGTCAAAAAAAAACCAATGACACCCATATTGATTACTTTTTGTTTGGGGTCAAAACGGACCCCCAAAATAAGTTTCCGAAAAAGAAGGGCAAAATTGGAACTTTACTTAAAAAATATGATTTCCATATTTTTAGGAACCTACAGCTAAAAATCCAAGTTAAATCGAGTGAAAAACGGGATTCAAATCGAAGAAAAACTATTTTTAAGCTTTACCGGATAAAATTCTTGAAATCCGGGTTAAAATCAAGAATCAGAGTTGTTTTGAAGGTTAAATTGATGAAAAACTAGTAATTATAAGATAAAAATATTATTCAAGTTAAAGGGGATGAAATTTGGATTTAAAATCATGCCCTAAGATTTTTGGGGTTTTGCTAAATTTATCAAGAAATTTCTAAGAAAAGGGTGAATTCTTCCTTAAATCCGTAATTAAAATCAAGAAATAGGTGTTAATCTAGATTCCCAAGCTCTCAAAAACTTCACTTTTAAGCTCCCAAAATATTTAGGGTTTAACTCTCAAGAGACAAGATGAAAAATGAGCAAAATGGGCCAAAAATGTGAAAAAGCTACTATATATATTGCAGATTTTTCTGCATAACTGAGTAGTTTTTAATTCTAACTCGAAATGGACTTCGACGGGGTGCTTGAAATTTGTTCGGAGTCCGATTTATGCAAACGAACTATGCAACCACACTAAATTCGACGTTCCGTACGTGATGGCGATACCAGATTTTTCAGAAAAATTTATTTTCACAAAATTGACCCCCGAGACCCGAAATCATAATTTTCCAAACTGAGGATCGAAATGAGATTTAAAAGCAGTAAAACCATACCAAACATGCTAACACACTAAAATCAAAATTACGGATTTGTTGGCGAAGTCGGATTTTCCATACGAGGTCGTTTCAATCAAATGTGGATCCCACACCCATATTTTTAATTTTTCAACTTTCCGATCAATAAGTCGAAATGAGCTCGGGTGAACCAGGACCCCAACCAAAGGTCTAACTAGCCTAAAATTGAAATTCCAGAGCTGTTGGTGCAGTAAGTTCGGTCATCCATCATACGGATCAAAATATAACCACATAAGTCCAAATTAAGACTCTCGAAGCCATCAAAAACCACAATATTGCACAAATGTTACCAAAATGCATCAAAATTCATGTCAACCACTCCCACGCCCCAGAAAATACCATAATGTAACTACGGGGAGGGGGTAAAATAGTCAAATCACACAAAATCACAAATTGCTCATATTTCATCAATTTTTTAGGTCGTTACATCATCCACCACTAAAAATCTAGTTCGTTCTCGAACTAAGGCAAGAAAATACCTGAATCAATGAAAAGCTAGGGATAGGAACTGCGCATATCAAAATCAACCTCCCAAGTAGCTTCATCTACAGGTCGATGTCACCGTAGGACCTTAACCACAGGGATCACTCTAGAGTGCAACCGCCTAACATCCCTAGCCAAAATAGATACCGATTCCTCAACAAAGGACAACCGCTCATCTAACCGAATCGAATCCAAATGAATGACATGAGACTCATCAGGAATATAGAGCCGAAGCATAAAAACATGAAAAACTGAATGAACAATTGATAGATCATAGGGCAAAGTCAACTCATAAGCTACATCACCAACAGTTCAAAGAATCTCAAATGGACCAAAATACCTGTGGCTAAGGTTGCCCCTCTTCCCAAACCTCATCATATCCTTCATGGGTGAAACTCGAAGGAAAACACGATCACCAATACCAAAACTCAAGGTACAATATCTATGTTCAGCGTAACACTTTTGCCTACTCTGGGCCACTCTAAGTCTATCCTGAATGACTTGGATGCTATCCAAAGACTTACGAAGCAAGTTCGTACCTCGAGGTCTCACCTCTAAAACATCAAACCAACCTACCGGAGAGCGACAATGCCTTCCATACAACGCTTCAAAAGGAGCCATATCAATACTGGCAAACTCTGCTAAAGCCAAATGCTGCTCCCACTGGCCACCAAAATCCATCATGCATGCGCAAAGCATATCCTTCAAAATTTGTATAGTCAGCTCTGATAGGCCATCGATTTGAGGGTGAAACGCTGTACTAAGATCCACTCGAGTACCCGACTCATCCTGAAAAGTCTTCCAAAAGTTAGATGTGAACACAGGACCTCGATCTAAAATAATGGCCACCGGCACGCCATGCAGACGCATAATCTCATGAATGTAGATACGGGCCAACCTCTCAGCACTAAATAAGACCTGAACCAGAATAAAATGAGCTGACTTGGTCAATCGATCCACGATGACCCAAACACCATCAGAACCATGAGATGTACGAGATAAACTAGTCACAAAGTCCATAATGATGCGTTCCCACTTCTACTCAGGAATGGGTAACCTCTGAAGTAAACCACCAAGTCTCATATGTTCGGCCTTTACCTGCTGACAACATAGACAATGAGCCATAAAATCTGCTATATCTCACCTCATACCACCCCACCAGTAGTGCTGTCTCAAATTACGATACATCTTAGTCACACCGGATGGATGGAATATCTTGAACAATGGGCCTCCTCCACGATCAACCTAATCCAATCACCTACTTTCGGTACACAAACTCGGCCTCTAATCCGTAAAACTCCATCCGAATCAAGTGAGTCTTCCTTAGACTCTTCACTCAATGCCTTGTCTCGAATCGACCTCAATCCAACATCATCAAACTAATGATCTTGAATCTTCTCCATCAAAGAAGATCTAGCATCCATAAATGCCAAAACATACCCAAGTGTCGAGATATCAAGTATAACCATTTGGTTAGGTAAAGACTGACCTCTAAAGCCAAAGGCCTCTCCTAGGTCAAAAGATGCGCCAAGCTACCCATGCTAGTCGACTTTTGGCTCAAGGCATCAATAACAACATTAGCCTTACCGGGATGATAGAGAATAGTCAAGTCATAATCCTTAAGCAACTCAAGCCAACAACGCTGACTCATATCAAGATCTCGCTGAGTGAAGAAGTACTAAAGGCTACGATGCTATGAAAAGATCTCACAATGGACTCCATACAAGTAGTGCCTCTACAACATTAAGGCAAACACAACTGCACACAACTCCAAATCATGGGTAGGATAATTCTTCTCATAAGGCTTTAATTAAAGAGATGCACAAGCAATTAACTTGCCTTCCTGTATCAACACAACACCTAACCCAACACCTGAAGCATCACAAAAGACAGTAAAGCCCACACCCTCTTTAGGCAAAGCTAATATAGGAGCTGAAGTCAACAAACCCTTGAGATTCAGGAAGATCGCCTCACAAGCTTCGGAACACTGAAAAAAATCTTCTTCTAGGTCAACTTGGTCAATTGGGATACAATGGATGAAAAACCCTTAATAAAATATCAATAATACTTAGCCAAGCCAATAAGACTCTGAATTTCGATGGGCGAAGTAGGTTTATCCCAAATCACAAACCGCTGCAACCTTAGCTGGATCAACCATAATACCTTTCTTAGTCACCACATGACCCAAGAAAGAAAATAGATACTAACCAAAACTCACACTTAGAGAAAATAGCATACAACTTCTCATCCCCCAATCTCTAAAGCATAATCCACAAATACTCTTCTTGCTCAACCTCACTCTTGGAATAAACCAAGATATCATCTATAAATACCATAATAAAGGAGCCAATAAACGGTCGAAACACTTATTCATCAACTCTATGAATGAAGCAGGGGAAATAGTCAACCCAAAAGACATGACCAAGAACTTATAATACCATATTGAGTTCGAAACACTATTTTCGAAATATCCAAAGCTCTAATCCTCAACTGATGATAACCAAACCACAATTCAATCTTTGAAAACACCACAACGCACTGAAGTTGATCAAACAAATCATCAATGCGAGGAAGAGGATACTTATTCTTAACCATCACCTTGTTCAACTGCCGATAATCAATACATATCTGCATAAACCCATCTTTTCTCTTTACATGCAAGATAGACGCACCCCAAGGTAAAATACTAGGTTAAATAAATCCCTTATCTAATAACTCCTATAACTGATCCTTCAATTCCTTTCAACTCTATTATGGACATCCTATAAGGAGGAATAAAAATAGGCTCGGTGCTTGACTCAACATCAATAGTAAAATCAATATCTCAATTTAAAGGCATACTAGGAAAGTCCGTAGGGAGCACCTCCATAAACTAATGGCAATACGAACAGAATCCAAGAAAGAAGGTGAAACAACACATGTCATAAATATGGGCCAAGTAAGATAAACATTCCTTCTCAACCAATTTATGAGCCTGAACATAAGATATAACCCTCTTAGGACTCAAATTAAGAGTACCCTTTCCAGGCTATCCTTGTCACACCAACTAATGCTAAAGTCACAGTCCTAGCAAAACAATCTAAGACAACATGATAAGAAGCCAAACAATTCATATCCAAAATAACATCAAAATCGACCAAATCTAACACAAGCAAGTCTACCAAAGTTTCATGTCCGACAAAAGTCACAACATAAGATCGGTACACCCAATCCACCACTAAAGAATAACCTACCGAGGTAGATATATGAATAGGCATGGCAAGAGGCTCCCTAACAGAATCAAAACCCAAAGAAAATATACAGACACGTAGAAGAAAGTCTATCCAGGATCAAATAATAACACGTAGGTCTAAAACAAATGGAACAATATCTGCGATTACAGTATCTGAAGTGTCCACCTCAGATCTAACTGATATAGCATAGAACTATCCATGACTACTATCTGGCTGAATGGCCCCATAACTACCAACATCTGCTCTACCATCTCTACCTCTAGAACCTTTGGTAGAACACCAACCTCTCACAGCTGAAATGATGTTCTCTCTAAACACACGAAAAGAACAGTCCTTGGCCACATGGCCAATCTCATGACACACGTAACAATCTCTGCGATAAGTCTCAATAGGAAAGTTACAACTGGGCCTGAACGGCTACCCTGATCTGCTGTACTAGAAGTTCCACCACTTGAACTCTTTAATACCGCCTGTACTGGCCTACCATAGTATCCACGAGAACCTCCAAAATTTATTCCTCGAGAGGTCTGACTCCTGAACTCACCAAAACATCGCACCTTCTTGGCACCTCCCTAAGATGCACTAAGAATATCCTCTGTCATCTTAGCATGATCCATAATACTCTAAAAAGAAGCCCCAAACACAACTATATGAAATATAGCCAACAGAAGAAAGACAACCCAACCCTTCATAAACTTTTAAATCTTCTCAAACTTGGTGTAAATGCTATCTTAGAAATATTAAGGCAGGGTATAGAAGCATGCCTTATACTAAAAAGCTGTTATGGAGCCCCACTTCAAATTATGATACTCGTCCCACATATGGTCTCTCAAACTAAAAGGAACAAATCTCTCCAAAAAGGCATCAACAAACTGATCCCATGAAAACTCAGGAGCATTAACAAGCTGATAACCAATAAATAATATCCAATAATCTCTCACTGCATCTCTCAACTGATAAGAGGTATAAATAACTCCATTCATGTAGAAAGACTGAAACATAACTTAGAATATAGGGTATGAAAGAATTTCACAAGAAAAAGAATAAAATGAGGGAATTTTCCTAAAGACATCCTATAGCCTCTTGAAGATAGATACAGACGTCTATGTACTAATCTGTGATACTCTATTAGATATCCCGTTCTTACACCATTGAGACCAATAAAACCTAGTTGCTCTGATACCAATTTGTCACAACCCAAAAATGAGGGTTATGATGACACTTGTCGCGGCGTACCTTAACAAGTAAGTCTGTCACCCAAACTGAAACGAATAGAGAAAAAGACAAAAATACCCAAGGTAAGGCTTCTAGAATGAAGCCAAACCATATAAATAGTCATAACAATGCGGAAAGAACTTATCCAAAACACCAATCATACCCAAAACCAGGTGTCAATAGTGTAAGAACTACTAATACAATCCAAGAGTCAAATACATCAAAAAAAATAACCATAAAGGAATAATAACTATCTCCGTACACTAATAAATACATAACCAGTATAGAAAGATAGAGATGAACTAGCAATGCCGCGTGAAGGTAGAAGGCCCACGGGTCGTGAACTTCTTTTTCCAGAGAAGAAGCAATGATGGTATTTGGGGAATAAGCATCGGCTAACTCTATGCCAGCAGCCGAGGTAATACAGAGGATGCATAAATTTCCAACCGCTACCTTGGAAGCTCCAACAACCACCCGAATCAAGTAAGCTGAGGCGCACTCGAGCTAGGACCTGCACCGAAAGGGCGCAATAGGCATGAGTATGGTCAACTTATACTCAGTAGATATCATAGGCCGACTAAGCAAAGTAGTAAATAAGGCATACAAAATATACACAAAGGGTACGCCACTTGCAATAAGAAAATATCCCACAATAGTAGCCCACACCGCTTGCGCTTATAGTTCTAATATATCTCACATATATTGCAAAATCACATCAAGATATAGGATATAAGTATAGATTATGTCACATATAAAATAGAGTAAGAGAGAACATGTAGATACAAGATCATCAAATACAAGTAGAAAAAGGTAAGATAAATACATAGATGACAAGTCAATAAGGCAATACAACACAACATAAATACAATAAAGTAAGTGCAATGTATATGATAATGATGATAATGATGATGCATGAGGTTGTCGCACAACCTCCGGGATCGTCGCACAATTCCCGTATACTCCTACGAAGCCAAAGCTTCCCGACGTAGGACCCATGGGGGGTTTGTCAACCCATATACAATCCACATATCTCATATCTCTTTTTTGGCATATCCCTCGAAAAGGATTTTATAAAGTGTTACAATATTTTTAAAAAGGTGTTGCCAGTGTTTCTCAGATGTTGCCACGGTGGTACCAATGTTTCATGAATGAGTATGATATAAAGATGTAATGCTCACAACCAATCACAATAAGTATTTTCACAACCAACCACATGATATATTTCCATAACCAACCACAATGATAAATTTCCACAACCACATGAGCCAATATTCACTTGTTATTTTCATTTCACCCATAAATTTCCACATGTCTCATATGCCAGTAAAGTATGAATATAATCATAATACATCCATGGTACCACATTAAGCAATACAATATAATTACTCACATGTATTCAAGGCTATCAATGTTACATAGGACCCCATACGGTCAAATATATCTCATAATATTTCAATTTCAATAATTACATCACATATAGGCCCCCACACGGGCACAACACATAGAATTTTTTTTTTTCATGATTAGTTCCCACCCTTAACATGTATTTTATACCATCATTTACTACCCAGCCTAGTCTGAAGAGTTAAGCCATAACCTACCTCAAAAGCCGAAATCGGTCCACCATACTTGAACCCGTGACCTTACTTATGAAATCTACACATCAAAACAAAACCAAAAACACCCATATTGACTACTTTTGGTTCGGGGTCAAAACGTACCCCCAAAATAGGTTTTCAAAAAAGAAGGAAAAATTGAAACTTTACTTCAAAAATATGTTTCCCATATTTTTAGGAACCTACAGCTGAAAATCCAAGTTAAATCGAGTGAAAATGAGGTTCAAATCGAAGAAAAACCATTTTGAGCTTTACCGGGTAAAATCCTTGAAATCCGGATTAAAATCAAGAATCGGAGTTGTTTTGAAGGTTATATTGATGAAAAACTAGTAATTATAATATAAAAATATTATTCAAGTGAAAGGGGATAAATTTGGGTTTAAAATCATGCCCTAAGATTTTTTGGATTTTGAAAAATTTATCAAGAAATTTCTAAGAAAAGGGTGAATTCTTACCTTAAATCCGTAATTAAAATCAAGACATAGATGTTAATCTAGCTTCCCAAGCTCTCACAAACTTCACTTTTAAGCTCCCAAAATATTGAGGGTTTAACTCTCAAGAGACAAGATGAAAAATGGGCCAAAAATGTGAAAAAACTGCTATATATATTGCAGATTTTTCTGCATAACTGAGCATTTTTTATTCTAACTCGAAATGGACTTCGACGGGGTGCTCGGGATTCGTTCGGAGTTTGATTTATACAAAAAAACTATGCAACCACACTAAATTTGACATTCTGGATGCGATGGAAATATTATATTTTCCAGAAAAATTCGTTTTCACAAAATTGACCCCGAGACCCGAAATCACAATTTTCCAAACCGAGGATCGAAATGAGATTTAAAAGCCGTAAAATCATAACAAACATGCTAACACACTAAAATCGACATTCTGAATCTGTTGAAGAAGTTGGATTTTCCATACGAAGTCGTTTCGATCAAATGTAGGTCCCACACCAATATTTTCAATTTTTCAACTTTCCGATCAATAGGTCGAAATGAGCTCGGGTGAATCAGGACCCAAACTAAAGATCTACCTAGCCTAAAATTGATATTTTGGAGTTGCTGGATCAGTCCGTTCGGTAATCCATCACACGGATCAAAATTTAACCATACAAGTCCAAAATAAAGCTCTCGAAGCCATAAAAAATCACAATATTGCATAAATGATACCAAAATGCGTCAAAAATCATGTCAACCACTGCCACACCCCAGAAATACCATAATGAAACTATGGGTAGGGGTAAAATAGTAAAATCACACAAAATCACAAATTTTACATATTTCATTAAATTTTTAGGTCGTTACCGTACCTGATTCCTCACCCCCGCTGGCTTGACTACTCTCCCTTTCTTCCATCATCTATCTATATTTTGGATCCCTCTCATATTCCTCTACCCCTTAACCGATTGTACACCACATCACACTCGTCCATAATGTATTGAATTTTACAGAACATGTCCACCCTATTGCATAGTGTGGTGACAAAGGAAGGTAGGAAAAGATCTCTCACCAACCTCTCCTGAGCATAAAAGTACCACCACTTATCTATGATCTACACCTCTTCATTTACCTTAATTCTCGTAAAAGCATACTACCATTATAGCCTGATAAAAAGCCATATCCAGAACCTTTCCTAAAGGCCGAATCCTTTGAAACACCAACTATAACCACACTCTATCCTCAACCAAGATATAGGCACTCTTTGTTCCCCTGGAGCTAGACTATTTCACATTATTAAATCAAACTTCCTGCACTAAGACTTTAGCTACCCACTTTAATTTAGATATTCAAATCTTTTCTTCAAAATTGGAATTAGGGTTTTGGGATCCCTAAAGAATCATTGATAGTGGCAACATCCACCAAAGCTTTCTCACCTTAGATAAAAATAGTAGGGAGAACCACCAGTCAGTCCACAGTTGGGATATTAGCATAAAACTCCTAAATAATCTCCATCTAATATTATGGGACTAGCTCAGTCAGCATATACCACCCAAAGATTTTTAGTTGGATGTAAAACTCTGTCAAATCATCCTCTACATTCTTCATCACTACCCATTCATAAAGAAAACCTTTAATGTGCAATTCTTTATCATAATGGTCCCCATATTTGGTGCTGGGAAATCTATGGTAGTTGGGTTATTAGGCCATGATATTTTTGTAAACATTATAATTTTAGAGTTATAAAATATATCAGATAGAACGTGAGGGAAGAAACTTCAAAAATCTAAAACAGAATAAGACTTAGGAAGGCTAATGCCAGGTTCCACTGTAGTGGTTAACTAATTGCTGCAGTGGTACATCATCCCCAACATGCCAAACTTTCTTCCCATAGTGGATTTTTGACTTTCCCTAAAATTTTGAGAGTTAAGGGATGATCAATTTGGTGAAGCTTGTATGAACCTCTTTGCACACAAATAAGAGTGTATAACACTCGATTTCTCCCCAAAATGATCCAAAATCATTTGAGAAGATAACCCTTTAACTTTTACCCCTTTCATGACTAAATTTCACCATGTAATACACCAATCTGATGCCCAAAATATTGTTTGAGCATTGTAGATGTATGAAAACCTAACATGTTCTTTATTTCATTCAAAAACACCATCAAAAGTCAAGTCCCACAAGTTGCACCTAAAACCAATTGAAATTTCTCTATTCAAATAGAATTTTTACAATTCTACAATGACAAATACATTGCTAAAGTAGTATGAAAGAAGAAAATATCTTAGAATTAAAGTTGGGAGGAGATTACATGGGAGGGAGTACAGAGAGTTTGAAGTGAGAGTGAAAAAGGTAGAAATAAAATAGTTCCCTCTATATGAACTTCCATGAACCCCCGCTGTTGTAAATTTTACTGCTATAGTGTTAGAACCTCTGGGTGTCATTTACATTTTGATATTTGTGTGTTATGATATTGTACATTCTACGAACATTTGAAAAACATGTGGCATAAGAATATTTTTGTAGTTTTTTCTATAGTTCTCATGAGTTGGATAAATAAAAGTGAACTAATGCAAAGGTCCGCTGAAGTGTCAGGGTGGTCAGTACGTAGTTCTATTTTAGATGAATCAAAGGTAGGATAATGTGAATAGAAAATAATAAAGGTCATCTTCCTTTTTAAAGAATTAAAGACCAAATTTCCTTATATAGTCATACGAAAGACTCTTTAATCCTCACCCATACAATTTAATAACGAACGATGGGTAAATTGATATCTAATGTAACGATCCAAAATATTGTTACATGTGAAATGCCTTAGAAAATTTTTGCAACAATTAAAATTCTCCAAATGGACCAGGGAAAACTATTTCGTGGAAAAAAAATAAGGCCTAAAGTGATTTGGGCCAAAAGTCTCAAAAAGGGATTGGACTGGTTTGTGACCTACTATTACAATGGTAAAATAACTACTACAGGAAAAATATTAACCAACTTGATATACTTTAAGAAGGCTCTTTTGTTTTGACCCTTCCTAGTCACCCTTTCCCCTTAAAACACCCAGAACAAACCCTTCCTCCCAAAATATGTATTTCATAGGCCTAGATTTTATGAGGATGATTTTGAGGCACACTAGATTCTAACTCAACATTGGAAGATTCTTAGCACTCGTGGGACAATTCTCTCCACTCAATAACACCATGTTTTTACTACAAAGTAGGTTATGATTTATTTATTATATCCATTATACTTGAACTAAATTCATATAAAATTGAAAGTAAGGCTAGAAGTTCTAATGCATTAGGCCTTTGGGCACATTATTTTGAAGGATAAAAATATAAAATCGGGTTGGGCTTTAATAATATTTTTAATTTTTATTGTACCACACTGATTTGATATTCATGAAGTAGCATAGGTTGAATCTAGTAAGAATATTGACTAACTAGGTTAATATTATGGTTTGTAAGTATGGTGAGAGTTAAATACTATAATAAAGAGAGTAGTAATAAGCTATTTAAGGTATAAGGTGCTCATGTGTAAGACCCCACAAAAATTCTCTCGTAGAATCAGCCTTAGGGCGTGTCAAGTGAGGCGTGATTATGACCCTAAAAGATTAAGAAGTGACTTCTAAGTGAGTATCATGTTAACCATATAGAATTTCCCTAATTTTGACTTTTTATCACATGGAAAAATTGATAAGCTTTCTGTTGATATAAGATTCATCCAAATCCGATACCAGGGTAAGAAGTTATGGCTAATTTCAGTCCTAGTCATAAAACAATGTCATTTTAGTGCTTGGCGTGTCGCGGAGAGGGTCTATTTGACAATTGTCAAATTCCAGTTGAACTCCGCGATAGTGGCGCATCACAGAGGACCCCAATTTCTTAATAGTCAATTTTTAGTGTCCTAGGGCAATTGTGATACGTCGCGCTGAAGTTCCAGGTCCCAATCAGTGGGACAACGCGATGGCTCTGCATCGCGGTGACTCCCAGATTCCCATTTGTTAATTTCTAGTGATCCGCCGCTATAGTGACGCGTCGCGGTGGCCCATAAAATTAGGTTTCCAGTTAAATTTTTCCAGCTTTGTACAGAAGTTAAAAAGGAAACTTTCGACTTTTTCCGAGCCTCTTAAACCATGCAAACACCTAATTGAAGCCATTTACAAGTATTCTATGAAGTTTTTCTCAATAAAAACCCTAAATATCCAAAATTTCTTCCATGAATCTCAAGAATCCACCATACATTTTCTAAATTGAGTCAAGATTCTAGGTTCCCTAGTCAAGGACTTCAAGAACCCTCATTCAAGAGTACGGATAGAGTTCCAAAAGCGAGAGTTTATCCAGAGCTTCTAATTCAAGGTATGTGGGGTTTCGAACAAGGGAAATCTTTTCACCCTTGTGCCTAAAGGCTTATTTAAAATACAATTCTCTATAATTTATGAGATTTTACACGAAATTGAATTGTGGTTTTTCACCCATTATGATCAATTACAATATTTTGATGCTTCCCATGAATTGAGTATGTAATGGCATAATTTTCACATGTTTTCTTGAGAAATTGCAGTTGGTTCTATACCCTATGATTTTAATCCTTGAGAGGTTAATAGTTGAAATATTTCAAACATTGAAGTATATGAGTATGTTGAGATTTTCAGATAAATTGCTGAAATTTCCAGATTTCTACATGAGTTATGAATCTATATGCTATCTATTATGCTTTTGATGAGTTCTAACCTGAGATTGAATTATGGGCTATTAAGACCTACTTGAGACTTTAGATTTTATGAACTATTGTGCTATAATCACCCATGATTTGAGTATTCTGAGATTATTGAGAAATATTTTAACCTAATGGTCATTGAGATCTAAATCCACTCTACTACATGAGATTACAGATTTGATTTTTGGGTTCTTATTGAACCATGAGATTATTCTTAAGTGAATTTTCATGATATGAGTGAGATACACTAAAGGGAGTAGTATTTAGCACCGAGTTGGGTATGTTACCATGGTTTCTTACCCCAGAACTACATGCCACCGTAAGTTTGAGATTTTGGGCTCGAGGCTGAGATAATTGGGCCCGAGGCCGAGATAAGTGATCACTGAGATGAGGTTATACTCCTTGGCAAGAGTATGCCGCCTCTCCCCAATGTGAGGTCTCTTTCTTAGTAGGACAACACCCTGAACTCCATATAGCTCCCATGATTTATCTACAGTTAAGAGAATCTCCCTTAAAACTAAAGCTTTGAGATAAGATATTTTCCTTTAAAACAAACATACTTTCCCTTGATATGACTATTTTCACTAAAGATTGAATGGGATATTTTTCTAATTTGAATAAACTGCCTTCAAGTATGTTCCAAAGTTATATGATTCCGAATTCCAAGTATTTGAGTTCAAAAGAGTTATGAGTTCTTGAGCATTGAAGAAGTTTTACTCTCCATGAGGCATATGCATGAGTTGAAAGTATTGCTTAAAGTTTTCTTTAGCCTTGAGTAATGAGAACAAGAGAAAAGTACAAATTTCAAAGCTAAAAGTATAATGACTCACGAGATTGTGTTACATGTTCCATTTTACATGATTCATGAGCTTTGCATTTTATACTTATTCTAGCCATGTGAGTCATTACTTATTACATGCATTATTTGATTAAAGAATATTGATGTTGTTTTATATAAATGCATGCACCCCTACATACTCAGTACATTCTCAAGTGCTGATCCACATATACGTCTATGTGTTATATTGTCTTATAATATAGGTTCAGGTGCTCAGTCCTAGCCTCATCAGTGATTTTTGAGTACCTCTATCTACATTCCGATAGTGGTGAGTCCTCATGATTCGAGGACCTATATTCAGACATCTCAGTATTTGAGAGACTATATTGTTATTTCTTGTTTATTTTGAGTCAATTTGGGACCTGTCCCAATGACTCTCTAGTTCATGGATTGGTAGAGGATTTGTCAGACTAGTTATTAGATATGGTTGTGTTGAGGTTTCTAGTATTGTGATTGTTTGGACCAAGTATTTTCTTCGTATTTCCTTTTATATGATATGACTGTGCTAGTGTTTGAATTATTTCATCTTGAAATATGTGTTATTAGTAGAAACAGGCTCAAAGGGTTAGCTTGGGGCTACTTATTACCTTAAGCACCGTGTGACATCCTGGGAGGAAATTTTAGGTCGTTACAAACTTGCTATCATAGACTAATATTTTAAAGGAGTCCTAAGGAGTTTGACAAGCCACGTTGAGTAGAGCCTTGGTCATCGGTGTGTAGCGCGCCTTATCTATGAGCAAGAAGCTACAAAATATTTTTGGAAAAAATTGTTTCTTTCTTTTAGATTCTATTGTACCTGCAGTTGTCCCTCTCATCTAATAATTTGTGCTCTTCTATTTAAAAAATTCCTCTCCAAAGAGCGGATGCCCGTAGAAATAATAATGAGCAACCCCATCCTGTTGATCCTTTGAATGAGACGGTGTCTTATGTTGAGTTTCGGGTGGCCTTTTAGGCATTAACCCAAGAAGTAATCTCTAATATTAAGGCCAATAACCAGACCACAGTTGCTAAGTAGCTAGGAGGTGATGTAGCCGCGACTAGAATCTGTTATTTAATATGGATGAATCCGCCAGAGTTTTATGGGTCCAAGGCAGGTGAGGATCTATAGTTATACCTTGAGGAGGTGAGAAAGATCACAAAGGTGATGCATATTTCTGAGGAAGAAAGTGTTGAGTTGACGTCTTACAGGTTAAAAGACATAGCTTATGACTGGGTTGTATCATAGATGAAGGGTAGAGGTGAGGATGCTGCTCCTATGACTTGGCAGGTGTTCTAAGATGTATTCTTGGATAAGTTATTTCCGCTTGAGATGATGAAATAAAAGATTGAAGATTTTATGAACTTGAGGTAGGATTCCATGACTGTTAATGAGTACTGCTTGAAGTTCAATCAGTTAGCCAAGTATGCTTTTGATTTGATTTTTGATACCCGGGCTAGTATGAGCAAGTTCGTGATCGATGTTTCTAGGTTAGTACTGATAGAGTGTAGGACTACAATGCTGCGTAGAGATATAGATCTAGCTCGGTTGATGATGCATACCCAATAGATAAAGGGCGATAAAATTAGGGAGAGAGATCGAGTAAGGGGTAATAAGAGGGCTAGATCTGAGCAATATGAGTATAGCCAGCCTAGGTTCCATGGAAGAAACTGCCCTTAATTTAAGAGGTTTTCGTCTGTGCCAGCGCCTTCATTATTTAGTGCTTCCACGCCTAGAAGCAGGCAAGAGCAAGGATACAAATCCTTTATGTCTAGGTCGCAGAACAGTGTTGGTAAAAGACCTCGTTATCCTTCTTGTGCTAAGTATGGTAGGGATCATCCTGGTGAGTGTTTCATAGATCTGAGGGGTTTTTTTGGGTTCTGGAAAGTAGGGCTACAAACTTAGAGATTGTCCTTATGCTAGACAGGGGAACAGAGATGCCCGACTTCAAGCACCGACTACTAGTGCACCAGCTCCTATACCCCATCCCACCCCTGCTCAGGGCGCTTCATCTAGCACTGCTGGCGGTCAAAGCCAGAATAGATTTTATGCCTTACCACCCCATCAGGAGTAGGAGGACTCTCCCAACGTTGTTACTAGTATGCTCTGCATCTTTTGTTTTGATGTTTATGTGTTGTTGGACCTCAGGTCAAGTCTCTCCTATGTGACCCCACTTGTGGCTGTGAATTTCAAAATGAGTCCCAAAAGGATTCCTGAGCCTTTTCTAGTCTCCACACCAGTAGGGGAGTCAGTTATCACTAAATAAGTGTATAAAGATTATCCTATTACTATTCTTCATAGAGTCATACTTGCGGATTTGATAGAGTTAGACATGGTGGATTTTGACCTTATTCTATGTATGGATTGGCTTCATTCTTATTATGCATCTATAGACTATCGTACCCATGTGGTCAAGTTTTAGTTTCCTGATGAACCAGATTTTGAGTGGTTCGGGAGGTCAGTATCTCCCAAGAGTTATTTTATCTCCTATCTCAAAGCTAGAAAGCTAATATCCAAATGTTATATCTATCACTCAGTTAGAGTCAAAGACACTAAGTCTGAGGCTCTATCTATTCAGTCAGTCAACATTGTTAATGAGTTTGCTGATGTTTTTCCAGAATATCTCCCTGGGATACCTCCCAATAGGGAGATAGAATTCGGGATTGACCTTCTTCCTGACACTCATCCTATTTATATTCTACCATACCATATGGTACCTATGGAGCTTAAAGAGTGGAAAGAGCAACTCAAAGATCTTTTAGACAAAGGTTTCATAAGGCCCAGTATTTCTCCTTGGGGCGCACCTATTTTATTTGTGTGAAAGAAAGTCGATTCTTTGCATATGTGCATTGACTATCATCAACTTAACATGATCATAGTCAAAAATAAATATCCACTTCCAAGAATTAATGACTCTTTTGACCAGTTGCATGGTGCAAGTTATTTCTCTAAGATAGACCTTAGATACGGCTGTCATCAACTTAAAGTGAGGGAGTGTGATATTCCAAGGATAGCCTTCCGAACCCACTATGGTCACTTTGAGTTTCTAGTCTTGTCCTTCGGGCTAACCAATGCCCCAGCTGCTTTCATAGACCTCATGAATCGAGTGTTCAAGTAATATCTTGATATATTTGTCATTGTTTTCATAGATGATATCCTTTTGTACTCCCATAATGAGAATAACCATACGAATCATCTTAGAATTTTCTCGCAAACCATCAGAGAGCACTATTTGTTTGCCAAATTTAGTAAGTGTGAATTTTGGCTAAGATCTACAGCCTTTCTGGGTTATATTATTTCAGCTGAAGGTATTAGAGTTGATCTATAAAAGACATAAGCTGTGAAAAATTAGCCATCTCCCCATCTGACATTAGGAGTTTCTTGGGTCTAGCTGGCTACTGCCGCCATTTTATTGAGGGTTTCTCTTTTATTGCATCTCCCATAAACTGATTGACCCAAAAGAAAGTTAAGTTCTAGTGGTTAGATTCCTTTAAGAAGAGTTTTCAGGAGTTGAAGACTCGACTTACTTCAGCCTTGTGTTGACTTTGCCTGATGGTACAGATGGATTTATTGTGTATTGTGATGCCTCTAAAATTGGTTTTGGTTGTGTGATGAAATGAGGTAAGGTTATAACCTATGCCTCTAGATAGTTAAAGCTGCATGAGAACAATTACCCAATCCATGATCTAGAGTTAGCTGCTGTGGTCTTTTCTCTAAAAATCTGGAGACACTATCTTTATGGTGTTCATGTTGATGTGTATACTGGTCATAAGAGACTACAGTATGTATTTACTCAGAGGGAGTTGAATCTTCGGTAGAGGAGGTGGTTGGAGTTGTTAAAAGACTATGATATAAGTATATTGTATCACCCAAGCATGGCCAACATAGTGGCGGATGCCCTTAGCAGATTGTCTATAGGTAGTGTTGCTCATGTAGAGGAAGGTAAGAAAGATTTATCTTGCGATGTGCATTGTCTGGCTAGATTGCATGTTAGGTTTCTTGATTCAGCCGAGGGGAGTACGTTGGTGCACAGTAGTTCCGAATCCTCTTTAGTTTCAAAAATAAAGGAGATGCAAGATAGGGATCCTAGTTTGGTCAGACTGAATGAATCAGTTAAAGGCCAAAAGATAAAGGTTTTCTCCCAAGGGGGAGATAGCGTGTTAAAATTATAGGGTAGATTATATGTTTCGTGTGTTGATGATCGGAGGTAGAGAATTATGGCTAAATAGCATAGCGTGCGGTCTTCTATTCATCCCAACACTACAAAGATATACCGCGACTTGCGGGAAATCTATTAGTGGAATAGTATGAAGAAGGATATAGCTGAGTTTGTAGCAAAGTATGTAATGTGCCAATAGGTTAAGGTAGAACACCAAAGACCTGGTGGTGTGATACAAGAGTTTGGTATACCCACTTAGAAGTGGGAGGTGGTGAATATGGACTTCGTAATCAGGTTGCCTCATTCACGTCATCATCATGATTTTATTTGGGTTGTTGTAGATAGGTTGACTAAGTCCGCGCATTTCTTGCCCGTGTATATGTCTTATACAGCTGAGGATTATGCTAGATTGTATATTCGAGAGTTAGTCAGGCTGTATGGAGTTCCCTCTTCTATTATTTTGGATAGGGGCACTCAATTTACATCTCAGTTTTAGAGGGAGTTCCAGTAGAGTATTGGTACCCAAGTCCTTTTGAGTTCCACTTTTCATTCGCAGACTGATGGTCAGGCTGAGAGGACCATTCAGACCCTGGAAGATCTGTTGAGGGCATGTGCTCTTGATTTCAGAGGTAGTTAGGATAAGCATTTGTCATTGATAAAGTTTGCCTATAACAATAGTTACCATGCTAGCATTGAGATAACACTATTTGAGGGCTTGTATATAGGAGATGTAGATCACCCATAGGTTAGTTTAAAGTGGGTAAAGCTTCCGTAACTGGGCCTGATACAGTGTTTGAAGCTATGGAGAAAGTTAAGTTGATTAGAGAGAGGTTGAAGACCGCCCAGAGTCATCAAAAGTCTTATGCCGATGTGAGGAGAAGAGATCTTGAGTTTGAAGTGGGTGATTTGGTATACTTGAAGATTTCACCCATGAAAGGGGTGAAAAGGTTTGGTAAAAAGGGGAAGCTTAGTCCCCGTTAGGTTGGTCCGTATAGATTATTGAACCGTGTTGGTAAGGTCGCCTATGAGGTTGAGTTACCCACAGAGTTGTCAGCTGTTCATCCTATTTTTTATGTCTCCATGCTTAAGAAGCATATTGGTGATTCCATTGTAGTAGATCCTTCAGAGAATGCCGATATTCAGAATAATCTTTTCTTCGATAAGATTCCTGTAGAGATCCTAGATTTTCAAATCCATAGACTAAGGAACAAAAAATTCCCTTGGTCAAAGTTTTTTGGCGGAACCAGTCTGTTGAGGGTGCTACTTGGGAGGCAGAAGCAGGCATGCGAGCCAAGTACCCGCACCTCTTTTTTGCAAGTTCAGATTAATCTGAAGGTATTATTCTTCCTTAATTCAGCCATTCTAATCTAAACTTCAGCTATATGCATCTATCCTTGTATGAGTTCTTGCAATTTCCTAGGAATTCAAGAGTTTAGAGAGATTTTGAGCCCATTTTAGCAACTTGCTTCAGCTATGTGTACTCAATTTTTCTTGTGTTCTTGGTCTAACTAGCGACATTCGAGGATGAATGTTTCCAAGGGGTGATATTGAAAGACCCCACAAAAATTCTCTCATAGAATGAGCCTTAGGATGTGTCAAGTGAGGCGTGATTCCAACCCTAAAAGAATGAGAAGTGACTTCCTAAGTGAGTATCGTGTTAACCACATAGAATTTCTCTAATTTAGACTTTTTATCAGATGGGAAATTTCATAAGCTTTCTATCGATATAAGATTTGTGCAAATCCGATACCCGGGTAAAAAGTTATGGCTAATTTAAGTCCTAGTCGTAAAACAACATCATTTTAGTGATTGGCGCGTCGCGGAGAGGGTCTATTTGACAATTGTCAAATTCTAGTGGAACTCCATGATAGTGGTACATCACGGAGGACCTCAATTTCTCAATAGTCAATTTCCAGTGTCTTAGTGCAATTGTGACATGTCGCGCCGAAGTTCCAGGTCCCAAACAGTGGGACAACGCGATGGTTCCATGTCGCAGTGACTCCTAAATTTCCATTTGTCAATTTCCAGTGGGCCACACGATAGTGGCACGTCGCGGTGGCCCATAAAATTGGGCTCCCAGTTTAATGTTTCCAGCTTCGTACAAAAATTAAAAAGGGCACTTTGGACTTTTTCCAAGCATCTTAAACTGTGAAAACGCCAAATTAAAGTAATTTACAAGCATTCTATGAAGTTTTTCTCTCAACAAAAATCCTAAGTATCCAAAACCTCTTCCAAGAATCTCAAGAATCCACCATAAATATTCTAAATTGAGTCAAGATTCAAGGTTCCCAAGTCAAGGGCTTCAAGAACCCTCATTCAAAAGTACGGATAGAGTTCCAAAAGCGAGAGTTCATCCAAAGCTTCTAATTCAAGGTATGTGGGGTTTTGAACAAGGGAAATCCTTTCACCCTTGTGCCAAAGGCTTATTTAAACTACAATTCCCTGCAATTTATGATATTTTACATGAAATTGAATTGGTTTTTTCACCCATTATTATCGATTACTATATTTTGATGCTTCCCATGAATTGAGTATGTAATGGCATGATTTTCACATGTTTTCTTGAGAAATTACAGCTGGGTGTATACCCCATGATTTTAATCCTCAAGAGGTTAATTGTTGAAATGTTTGAAATATTGAAGCATATGAGTATGCTGAGATTTTGGGATAAATTGCTGAAATTTCTAGATTTCTACATGAGTTATGAATCTATATGCTATCTATTATGCTTTTGATGAGTTCTAACTTGAGATTGAATTATGGGTTATTAAGCCCTGCTTGAGAATTGAGATTTTAGGAACTATTATGCTATAAGCACCCATGATTTGAGTATTATGAGATTATTGAGAAATGTTTTGACCTAATGGTCATTGAGTTTTGAAATCCACTCTACTACATGAGATTATAGATTTGATTATTGGGTTCTTATCAAACCATGAGATTATTGTTAAGTGGATTTTCATGAGATAAGTGAGATAAACTAAAGTGAGTAGTATTTAGCACCGAGTTGGGTATGTTACCATGGTTTCTTACCCCAGAACTATATGCCATCATAGGTTTGAGATTTTAGTCCTGAGGTTGAGATGATTGGGCCCGATACTAAGATAAGTGATCACTGAGTTGAGGTTATACTCCTTGGAAAAAGTATGCCGCCTTTACCCAATGTGAGGTATTTTTCTTAGGAGGATAAGATATTGGACGCCATGTAACTCACATGGTTTATGTCAGTTAAGAGAATCTCCCTTAAAACTAAAGCCAGATAAGATATTTTCCTTTAAAACTAAAATACTTTCCCTTGATATGAGTATTTTTCCCTAAATCTTGAAATGAGATATTTTCTTAACGTGAATGAAATGCCTTCAAGTATGTTCCAAAGTTATACGATTCCGAATTCCAAATATTTGAGTTCAAAAAAGTTATGATTTCTTGAGCATTGAAGAAGTTTTACTCTCCATAAGAAATGCATGAGTTGAAAGTATTGCTTAAAGTTTTTTTTATCCTTGAGTAATGAGAATAAGGGAAGAGTACAAATTTCAAAGCTAAAAGTGTAATAACTCACGAGATTGTGTTACATGTTCCATTTTACATGATTCATGAGTTTTGTATTTTATACTTATTCAATCCATGTGAGTCATTACTTATTACATGCATGATTTGATTAAAGAGTATTGATGTTGTTTTATATAAATGCATGCACCCCTACATACTCAGTACATTCTCAAGTGCTGATCTATATGTACTTCTATGTGCTACATTTTCTTATAATGTAGGTTCAGGTGCTCAGTCCCATCCTCGTCAGTGATTTTTAAGTACCTCTATCTACATTCCTACAGTGGTGAGTCCTCATGATTCGAGGACCTATATTCAGACATCTCAGTATTTGAGAGACTATGTTGTTATTTCCAGTTCATTTTGAGTCAGTTGGGGACATGTCCCAACGGCTTTCTAGTTCATAGATTGATAGAGGCTTTGTTATACTAGTTATAAAATTGTGGTTGTGTTGAGGTTTCTAGTATTGTGGTCATTTGGACCGAGTATTTTGTTCGTATTTTCTTTTATATAATATGACTATGCTAGTGTTTGAATTATTTTATCTGAAATGAGTGTTATTAGTAGAAACAGGCTCAAAGGGTTAACTTGGGGCTATTTGTATCCTTAAGAACCGTATGACGTTCCAGGAGGCAATTTTGGGTCGTTACATCATGGTATCTTGGATATTTATGTATCTTAATGAGGAGGGTTAACAAAACATAAATATGTAGTAGGATTTAATAGTAGTATAAAAGAGTTTTAAATGGCCTACAAGCATAAGTAAAGGGGTAGGACCATTTAAGAGACAACCCAGCAACAATACATGACATGATAGGTAGTTAACAAAAGTCATAAAAAAACAAGGAAAAGGTTACTAAAGATGAGAATGAGTATCTCGACACAAGTATTTAAAGAGTAAGACAGTTATGTCAGAAATATAAACAAAAGTTATAGGTAGCCAAGGTTAGTAATGACACCTAGGTGAACTTTTATGGTCTTGCAGAGGGTGTAGCATAACAATTATAATAATGCATGTCCCTAAGGATATGTATGGAACTAAGACTAATATATTTATGATTTCATGTGTGAAATAGTGATTGTGTTTGTTTTTGAGAAATACATGTGATTATTGATGGTATTGGACATTAATACACTTTGATGTCTTAGAAAGGATATGATGAGGATATTGATAATGGTGAAGGTAATATTGTAATCCAAATTATGATGTGTTTATTAATGAGATGATAGAGATGATGATATTGTTATTTATCATGATATTCATAATATGGATAATGATGTGATGCGGTTGAGGAGAGAAAATAATGGTGCACATATCATGCATACATGCATTGATTCATATGCCTTGGCATTCTATTATGTTTTGTATATTGTTGTTGATTTCATTAGTAGATAGGTCTGTTGTAGATGAAAAATAGTAGCATACCGTGAATCCAAGGTGTGTCTCAGTTCAAGTTTAATGTAACTATTCTAAGTGTGTAGTTATGGAAGCGTATTGTAAGATATTATCCCTCCCCATGGGGTTGTTAGAATTCCAAGCATTGGTGATGGTAAGCCCCATAGTTAATTGTAATAATGAATTACCTAGAATATCTAATCTAGTGTGAGTAAGGGTTTGTGTATCCAAGATAATAAGTTAGTGATGTATAAAAATATGTAAGTTAGAGTTTGTGGTGATAGTATAGAGATATACAAAAATGTTATGTGGAAGGTACGTCACCGAGGTGTTACATATGTGGTGTTAATGAGTTCATAACTTCTGATTAGAAACCAAAACTTTACTTATTGTTATGATCTCTCCCTACTTGTTATTAATGTTATTTGTTTCTAACCCTAGTCAGTTGATGATGCCTGCCAGTATGTGTGGTTGTACTGATGCTACACTTACTATACTCCAATAGGTGATATATCCATGGTACTGGTTAGTTTGCAGCAATGACGATCAATCTGCAATAGCTTTTGCCCTTTCTATTTTTCATAGATATTGTGTCATGGACTCTCTTGTTCCTTGTCTAATGCTTTTGTACTAGTTTAGGCTAGATTTTGGAGATTCACTATTTGTTATATTTTGCATTACTTTCACTTACCAAATTTATTAAACTAGAGTTATTATGTATGAGTCGACTGAATTATGTTGTTGAAAAATGAATTGTTTAGACTTTTGCACTAAATGAATGGTTGGGTAGTAAGGATTTTCCTATTTAGTGTAGGTGTTTGGTAGCTGCCTGCACAATTTATTGGTTGGGTCATGACAATCCTCTTTTTTTTGAACTTGATAGTACTTATTTCATGGGAAAAAGTAAATTGGGCCCAAAAATTTTAAAAGTTGTGGTAAGAGCTTTTGCCCACTACTACAGTGGTACTCAAGTAATTACAGTGGTACTTGGGCAATAGCCAGAGTTTTATTAAAACTCTTTATTTAGACTGAGCCTCCTTAGATCTTGCTCTTTTTCCAAGAACACCAAAAATAAACCTAACACCTAGAACAATGAGATTTTAGAGTACATGGTTCATGAGGGAAAATTTGAGGCATACCCAATGGGGTTCTAACGTAAGAAGAGGTCAGGTGCACATGGGATAGCTCTCCATCATTTGTTGTAGATAATTCATCTACGAGGTTGGTTATGATTTAATTATAATATATTTGAGTTAAATACATGTTATATTAGCAGTAATACTGGAAAATTTCATGCCATAGGCCTTTGGATATTTAGTTTGAGTGGTTAGAATAATAAAAATTGAATTTAAGTGAAATTTAATGCTTTGAATAAATGTATAATCAAATTGGTTCGCTCCTTACATAGACCAAGAGTATACTTTTATATCAATTAGAGGTAGTTGAGTATTATATGTGTAGTAGTAGCTTAGAAATATGGTATGTACATCTAACTTGTGAGATAAGCATAAGTGGGGATTGGAGTAGGTTGTTGTGAACTCATAGGATTTTGGTTAGAATTTATTGGTGATGGAAATGAGGGTAATGCAATTGAGTATGACCGCATGTATTATTCAGTTGATAGAGTAACGAAAACATATCTATGTGGTATATGGTTAGTTAAATGATAATGTGGTGGTTAAGGTCTGGATAAGTAAAAAGAGCTTTAAAGAGATTAGTGTGCAGTATAGAGAATGCTAAGTAATAAAAGTGTAATAGTTTGGGTCACACACAATAATTCGAGCTTTAGGAGTTAGGTGAGGGCTTAAGAGATAACCTGAGGGTATGAGTTATTGGGTGTCGTTTAGAAGGTGTTCAATTCGTGGCCTTGTATATGTTTATAGGTGTATTACGCATACAAAATTTTTTTTCTTGACTCTATTCTTATGTGTACTGATTTTTCATGATTTTTTGGAGCACCACTTTAGATATTATAAGTATATTTTGCATATTAAATCTGCACACGATATGAGCATGTCATAAAAATGTTATTTTGATGTTGATGCTGATTTATGATATGATAGTGATGAGCTGATGGTGTAATGATAGTGATGATGATATGGATATCATTATCATGATGATGGTGATATAATGCACAGATATTGCATGCATGTATTCATTAAATTTATGGTGTGTGTGTATATATATATA
>JAPEIP010000006.1:139090022-139130427 GCA_026120095.1 Capsicum chinense | reverse complement strand
AATTTCATCACCTTATTCTTTGGGTGGGCTCTCGAGTTGCAATTTTTTCACCTTATTCTTTGGGCAGGCTCCCGAGTTAAAATTTCTTCACTCTGTTATCCAGGCGAGCCCCCGACTTTCAATTTCATCACCCCATTCTTCAGGCGGGCTCCTAACTTACAATTTCCTCACCCTATTCTTTGGGAGGGCTCCCGTGTTGCAATTTCTTCACTCTGTTCTCCAGGCGAGCTCCCGACTTTCAATTTCATCACCCCATTCTTTAGGAGGGGTCCTGACTTGCAATTTTCTCACCCTATTCTCCAAGTGAGCTCTTGAAATCAAAATCAAAACTAGAACAAAAATTATCCCAAACAACGATTATGAGAAAGAAAGATTCCATATTTCAGAAAAATAAAGTCTCACTTTCTAGGAGGGTCCTAAAGTGAAGTTCCATATAACATGAATTACTTTTAATTTTTACCTCGATTTTCATCATAAGGTTTTGCAGGCGTCAAACCCAATCACAACTACTTGCAACAGTGCATAAAGCAAAGATAAATCAATATCCTGATAAAAAATATCCCTTTTGAGGGTAAAATTAAATGATTGAGACCAACAAGTCCCTCTCTTAATAATGAAAGTGAAAGGTTCTTGCTAAAAGTGCATCTCTTACAATTAACGTTTTAAAACTTCCTAGCCGTTAGACATGAAAGACCCAAATTAGAGAATGTGTCTCTTAGGGGTTCAAGATGATTGTTTTACCATAATTGCGATTACCAAACCTATACAGCAACACTGCTTTTGCATTTGTAGAAATGAGGAATTGTACCTCTAGACATTTACGCTTTGAAGCCTTTGATTTTAAGGTAGCAACTGTTCCTGTTTCATACAAAGAAAACTTATGAATTTAAAATAGGGTTATTGGCTTGCGGCTTTGGATTTTAAGGTGATTTCTCTTTCACTCGTCATATTAAAATTTTTCTTCCATTCATTAGCATTTGTCATTGCCTTGTTTCAACATTGATTCAAACTCAAAATATTAAGAGTGACTCTAAAACAAATAGTATCTCTGCTTTGCTATGTTTCTTAGATAATTCTTTTCAAACCATGGTATTTCCATGAATCCCCCAAATCTTTCTGTTGACAACAACCTTTTGCTTGTCTTATTCTGACTTACAATCTTGTTTCTTTCAAGTGCTGGCCTTTTATCTAGCTTTGTTCAATTAAAGAAGTTGGTTGCCAGTTTTGAAATCACTTGTTTTGAGATGGACTTAACTCAAAGACATGAGAAAAATGATTTTTGTTCGAATGACAGACTCAAAAGGACAAAAATAGAAATAAAAAGAAGAAAGAATAAACACTGTTTGTCCTTTTTTGAAAATAAAGAAAAGAAAAGATTTATCTGAAAATGACAATTAATTATAATGATTAGGCTATGCATTTTGAATTAAGCTGCTTGATTTTTTAAGACAAACTTCCCACTAGTTGTTGTTGAGTTAATGACCTTGAAATTGAGTTACTTCCTTGGGCCAATTACATTCAGAGACCTCATTCAACTAGTGAAGCCTTGAAGGGTTTTTGCCAACAAGTCTCTCTCATTTTTTTCTCTCAGCTTACCATTGCCTTACGGTGTCTCGTGAGGGTTTTCACCGATAAGACTCTCTCATATTTTTCTCTCTCAACTTCCTATCTCCTTACGGCGCTCGTGGGGGTTTTCATCAATAAGACTCTCATTTTTATTTCTCTCCTAATTCCTTGTGCTGAGAAAGACAATTAGTTTCTAAAATGTATCATTATATGCATTGCATGCTTAGACTTATCATTCTCAAAGATTGATTTGAAGATTTTTCTTTGGTTGTAACTTGGCTTTTGGATAAGGTTAGAAAGAAATGATGTCATGAGGATTAAATGACACTTGAAATGGGGTGAGACTTACAACTTTTAAAATCAACACAAATAATGAAGATTAACTCATGCCCCAGCTTCTTTTGACTGAGCATGCCCCAGTGTCTTTTGACTGAGCAATTCTAAATTATTTATTTGGTTAGATCGAGCCTAGAGTAGGTTAGCCTACATATCTCACCGTCGAGAAAGGAGAATTAGGTCACACATAGTTTTGACAGCTTGCTCTTTTGCTTGATTCTAGTTTCTTCTCTATTTTTACTCTTTTTTTCCTCTTTGAAATTTTTTTTGGCTTTATTCTTATTGACACTCTTTTTTTTCTTTTTTTTTGACACATTTTTTCTAACTCTATTCTTTTGATCGATATTTTTCCTTTGAACTTTACTGACTCTTATCTTGATTCCAAAAGAGGAGTATGAAAGAAAATAGAACTAAAGCTCAAACAGGATTCACAAAGGATGACACAATGTTTGGATAGCATAATAAAATGCCTCCGTCATATCAATCCTTGAAAATGCAAGTACATATCGTGCAATGTGAAATTAAAAGATGGAGATCATTCATGACATTTTTACAGAACTAACTTGCCTTGAGCATGTGTGCCATTTTTTCTTCTACACTTATCAAACATACAACTCTACCTTTGTTATACATCTCTCACATCGAATGATCCATGCTTTCGTGGAGCTAATTATCTTTCTATTTCTCTTGATATAGGGATCACACGTCCACGATTTGACCTAATTGAGCTATGATTTTCAATTAGTGACCAAGTTATTCTTGTGATTCTCAAAATAATTTCCTTAATTTTGAAAGAAGGCCTCAACATGGTCACCAAATGTCTTAACACACTACCTATTTCTCATATGTTTTTTCTAACTTTAGCCCTTTGATTCAATGTTCATTCTTAAAACTAAATTTTAAGATCTACCTGAAAATTCAACAAACATGTCATAACACAAGAACCAACATAAATGTATTGTGTAAAGAAAACAAACAAATAACTTAAAATAAGACAAAACAACAAAAGACACCATATTTTATTGAAAGAAAAGATAAAAGGGTTTAAACAAAGATGATAGAGAAACAAAACAAGGTAGATTTTGAACTACAACCCTGAAATAATTCAATAAATAGAAAGGAAAACAAAACAAATTACCAACAATCCTTCCAAGTAAGGAGAGGAGTGACTTTCCAATTGTCGAGCTTGACATCTTAGCCATTGATTTGCACATTATCATGACTAGAGCTTTCACCGCTATCTGACACATTTCTTTCAACAAATAATTCTGGATCCCTATGCTTGACTTATTACTTGCACAATATTGTGCATTACTGTGTGTTAGCCAAGGACTCTGTGTGACCTCCGTAGTTTCAATGTTTTGCATTACGATCAATTTTTCTTGAATCATCCTTTATATTTCTAATTTCAAAGCACTACAACCTTCAATACCGTGACCCTGAATATCAAAATAATATGCACATCATACATAAGGATCAAAATTTCTTGGATGAATATTAGGAGTACACCCAAGGAGAGGAGTGATCATGCCCAACTCTCTCAATCTCTAGAATAAACTGGCATATGATTCCCCAATTGGTGTAAAATTATCCTTTGAGTTTTTCCTCTCTACAAACTCCGACCTCGATTGAAACTTGAACTTAGAAGTTCCTTGGTAAATATGTAGGGGTCGGGGATGTTGAGAGACCAGGGCACGCTATTATGGATAAGAAGACGGATGACCATACGACTGTATATTGTTCAAAGACTACTGAGAAAGTGGAATGAAATATCTTGGATTTTGAAAAGATACACCTTGTTGTAGGTGAGTATGTGGATTTGATGTGTAAACTCGGGATTGAGACTGACAATATTGCTGAGTTGGACCTCTCGAGCTCAGCTTTTCCCCTAGAATGGCGATAGGTACATTTTCCTACTTCTTCTTCCCTTCAATCCCCCTCAACTGATGGCAATATCATCCTAAGTGTTTTATAGAATCCTCGTACCTGACATGTTACTCAAATTTTGTTACCTCAAAGTTAGGAGAAAGGTTAAAACTTGAACCCATGCCCCAGTCCTTATATGCAATATCTTCATAATTAGCAAGTCCTAGAGATTTTTTCATAGTCTTTTCTGCACTCTTTACTTTCCTAGCCATTTTCTCTTGCTCTTCTACCATGTCATACTTCTTGATAAGAAATTTTGGTGGTCCAATTAACATAAACGTGGCTCAGTAGTATAATAGTGATCATCAGGAGTATTAAACATTGACTCACTAGAAGATTGGGGAAGCACAATTATTGGGCAGAGATCCAAAGTGGAAGCCTTAATAGAGGGTTGAGAAATAAAAGCAGATATGATATGTGGTGCTATCAATATAGAAGATTTACATCAAAGAGATGGAGAATAAGTGATGGAAGCATTGGGATGCTTTTGTCTTGGAGTGAATTCTGAGGCATGTTAGGGTGTATCAACAATAGTAGGAAACTGACTTCGCAATTCTGATAGAAGACTCAATGTATTTGCAGGGTAAATAATGGGGAATGAGGGAGGAGGCAACCCACTGGCCCAAGCTCGGTGCATTTTCATCATTTTTTGCCTTAGTCTCACAATCTCTTTCTTTAAACTCTCATTTTCCTCTCTTTGTCTGATCCATGATGTCACTCTCTATATCCTTGTTGGACATGACTAACTCTTCCTTAGGCTTGGTGTAATTTGGAGGACCAACCAAAATGCCACAAACCAACCACCTTAAACAAACCGAACAAGAGATAACAAATGCGTTAGAGTTTAACACTTTCTCAAAATCTTTTTCTCTATTTTTTTCTTTTGAAAAGATCACCGAACCCACGAAGGGCGCGTATGTATCTCACCCTCGAGATAAAAGAATCAGGTGTGCGTAGTTCATGATGTTTTGGCACAACATGGCCGATTAAATTTTTGTTCTTTTTTTCTTGAAACTTTAAGAAAAAAAGAAAATAAAAAATTATCAAAATGATTGACGAAAATCTTTTTGAATTTTTTAGCTTTAAAAATCCTATACAAAATGAAATGTATGATTACCAAAGAAAATCTTTTTGGATTTTAGATTTCGAATTTCATAAGAAATTAAAACTTTAACCTATTAAAGGAAAATCTTTTTTGTAATTTTATTTTAAATAGGTGTATGACACCTATTCTAAATAAAGAGTGAAGAAAATATTTTTGAATTTTTTAAATAAGATCACCGAATTCTAGAAGGGCTGCCTACGTATCTCACTCCCGAAAGAGAGAGAATCAGGTGTGCATAGTTTATGCAGATTGGACAATTAAGAATGGAATAACAAACTAAACTTTCACTTAAGAGACGACCAAAGACATACGTTGAACAACATCAGTAAAATCTTTTTTAGGTTTTCAATTTGACACTTCACATAAAACTAACACCAACAACCATGAAAGGATTTTTTTTTTGGTATTTTGGTTATATGAAATATACAAGAGTTCTACCATCTCTTTTGAATTTTTGTTTTATAAAAACAACTCTTATTGAAAAAAATCTTTTTAAAATTTTCGAATTCCGAATACTTGCTAAAGGAAATAAGGCAAAATCTATTTGATGTTTTTGTTTTCGAGAAAATAAGTGTAAAAGGTTAAAAGTCTTTTTGAATTCTTGAATTGTGAAAAACAAAAGCCATAAAGAACTGTAAAAACTACGAAACTCTTTTTTTTGGCTCACTTTTTTTTCCTTTTTTCTTTTTTTTTTTCCGAACTTTTTCTTGCCTACACACTTTTCTTTAATTCTAGCATATGCTTTCCCCAAACCATTTCATTAAATGATCCCCTAACCCTCAAAGATGTAACAATTAGTACATATGGATGCTTTAGGGGTGAGTCTCCTACGAAGCACCATGTGGGTCCCCACTAGGTCTCAATATGATGCAGATAAGCATGACCTAAAAGCTGACCTACTCTAGGGCTCAACTAAAAAAGCTGTTCGGGGGAATGTATGGTCGATAGTGGCTACGACTACTTTCCACCTACTCATACCAGCCGATGGCTCCCCATCCTAAAATAAGGGTGACTTAACTAGAGGCCATGTACACAGCATACGCTACAGACTTGTGAAAGAAATGACTTTGGTTATGCAAATGATGACAGATATAAAATGGTAAAACATAAGAGAAAAACTGTAAACACTTAGCATGTAGGCACTCAACAATGACAAAGCAAATACAAACAATAACACAAACAACGTCTATACACCTATAATGTCAAACTAAGTCGATACAACTCTAATAATAAGTGTGAATTCTAAAAAATCCCTGATAGAGTCACCAGAGCTATCATGCCCCTTGTTTACCCAAAAAGATTGATTTTAAGTTTGAAAAGGTTTTTATCATTCAGTGACAAAAGATAAAATTAATTTTGAAAATGATTCTTTTTTATTTGAACTCAGAGTCGCCATTTGGAATAAATTGGGTGTACCAAATCACCTTTGGAAATTATTTTTCAAAATGATTTGGCTCTTTAAAAATTGATCCATGAACAAAGATTTCAATTAAGGAATTCTGTTGACTAAGGGAAAGGTGTTAGGCACCTCTCGGTCCCGTGGTTTGAACTCGATCGCTTCGTAGAGTATATCATCTAGTATGACACTATAAAGTGAATAAACCACACAAAACACACACAATACAAAAAAATCAAACAAAACACACCAAAATCCAAAAAATAGAGTCCAGTCCAATTAGAACAGTCTAAAATAAAAATACTGAAATTAAAACCTAAACAATTCTAACTATACTAGCTATGCTTTACCCAATGCCTCGGGCCTTGATCACGAGCCTCCTTTGTGTACATTTTACTTCAGGCCATTCCCCGATGAATGAGTACAATGTGTCTCAGGGCATTCCCAGACCAAATAAATACATTTTTTTTAATGTGATGAAACAAAATCATTTAAACTATTCAAGCATTCATCAATCCATAATCCCTAAATTTGCCAAACCCTATCATTTTACTATCAGTTTGATAGCCTAGTAATGATACTATTAACTTTAACGCAATCAAGATTCAACTCAAATCAAACCACAGTCAATGAATCAAATTAACCGCTCACTTTTAATCGACTTCTAATCCTCACCCCAAGTTTATCTTTATCATTGCATTTATCCATCCAGATCAATTATTCAGAGTCAAACAATATTAAACATCAATAAAATTATTCAACAAGGAGAACAATGACATCGAATTGCATCCAAAATCACATATAAAATAAAAAGGAGAGATAAGAGAATTGGACCTCAATTTTTATTTTGATCTATCGAAGTATTTGATTAGAGCTCCGAATAGAATGCCTCGAATGACATAGCCTCAACAATGAACAAAATCATTTAAAAAATAGCAACCTTATAGATTTAAACCCAAGAAGAAAACAAAGATAGATGAACTACAAAACGTTGATGCCCAAATCTAAGCCAGACACAAACAAGACACGTTTTTTTAAGCTGGTGATATCATTTTCATCTCGCTAGAGCTCTGACAAGCTCTGAACAAATGGAAAGTGGATAAAAAACTTAAATTCTGAGCGACCGTGATGTTTTTCTAGCGAGAAATCACTGGAAAACGCCCAAAATCAATCGAATTCACACTCGTTATTGTTCAACCTCTTTAATTTCTCTCTGTTTTGCTTTGATTTTTCCTTTTTCTAGACATGAATTAACCCTTTGTGTGTGTGTGTGTGTAATGTGGGTCTATTTTCTTCTCCAGTGAGGTGTATGTTTTCCCTATTGTTGTGTGGGTATTGTCTATATCTCTCCTTCTTCTCTCTATGCATATGTAAGTGTGTAGTTTGTGTGGAATTTTTGGTGAGGTGCGTGTATGAATAGAATAATAAAGAAGGTTCTTGTGTGTGAGTATATTGTATTATAGAGTATGTATATAGTGTTTATCTTTGTTAATCTCGAATAATCCTTCATGATGTAGTATGCATGTATTGTATATGTGATGGTGTATTTATTGCGAGTGGGGTGGGGTATATAGGTAGAAAGGGGCATAGGGTAGGGGTGTGAGATGAAAAAATTAGTTTGGATGGGTGGTGAATTTGTTGAGGGTTTGTTAGGATAAGATGGTTATGGAATTGTTTATTTGGCTTTTAGTAGGAGGGATTATAATATGATTAAGGGTGAATGGTAAGATGGGTTAAATGGGTACAAATGCACTCTTGGGAGTGACAAAATTATGTATCTACAATTGTAACATCTGGTTACGATTGGCCTAATGACTCATAACCTTGACAGCAACAATAAGGATGCACACTATTTTGGATACGAGTCATATCCTACGACTTGTAATAATTCACTATGACTTGTAGTTATCACTCATAATCTGGTCAGAAACTTAGGGATCCTACACTATTGACTTAATGATTCCCATAATACAACTCGTATAGGCTGGTAACGACTTGTAGAGTTGAGTTATCACGTGGCAAAAAATATTTGGCTTTCCCACTGAGTTGATAGCGACTGGACCATTCGACTTGTAAGGAATATTCACGACTCGATGAGTGAGTAAAAAGTTCCATAGTGAACTTTAAAGACATAGGGTATTACAACTCCCAACTATGAACACCACCCAAAATCATAGGTGTGTCCCACTATCATGGAAAGGTCATGTATGTCCTTTCCAACAGCTTCTTGGTTATGATTTTAAGAGGGTACACCTCATATTTTCCATCTCTTTTAACATCAAAACAACATTGTTACTACAAGGCTTATTATTAAGTTAGATATTACCCTATGTCCATCATCTCTCAAATTCATTCGATACCTAGCCTCAAATAGAAAAAAGAAGTGATTTCTTCCAACAATGCAAACTAGGGTTCATCTCATTCAAAATCAAAGTTCAAAGAATTCACTAGGTTTTCCATCTCTAGGTATGTATGATTCATCAATGGGTTTCCTTTCACACCTTTAAGTCCCAAAGTTAACTCAATTCCTCAAGTTTAATTTGCCATTAAATCTTAGGGTTTCCATGAAAAGTGCAAATTTATTTAGTTTAAAGTTTTTGATTTGACTAAACCATGAATATATGTTGTTCCATAAACTTGAGCATCTTTCCATACCCATTATTGTGAAATCTAATTATATTAATAAATTCTTGATTTTGGACTAGAGTTAGGAAATTGATTGTTATGTTAGGATTATAGCATTTTCATGATTAGTTGTGTTCTTCAAGATGGTGAGTTATGAATACCCGATGACATAGGATATCATGAATTGTCAATTAAAAATCTCATTATATTAATAAATTCTTGAGTTTGGGTTGGAGTTATGAAATTAATTGTTTATGTTAGGATTATAACATTTTCATGATTAGTTACATTCTTCAAGATGGTGGGTTATGAACATCCGATGACATAGGATACATGCATTGTTAGTTAAATATTCAATTCTTCAGTTTTCATGATTTAAAGTGCTTTCAGATAAAGCACTTGTCTTTTAGTTTGAAAATATTATTATTGTTGAGCATTTCAATATATTAGTCCGCTTTTAGTTGAGATTAGTAATTAGCACCAAGAGAACAAGGGTTTCTAATAACCAAGTTCCAAACTATGTACCACCATAGGTTAAAAGCGTCCTTAATTAGTTGAGAGTATCTCACTTCCCCTAAAACCATTCCCTATCATAACCAAATTAGAAAACAAAGATGTGTTGAAGAATACATACCTTACACATTAATTTCCAAAATGAAAACCAATTCAAATAATTAAACTCCATGACCCCGCCGCATCCCAATTGGCTTTATCAAAATTTTGGTTTTACCATGGAACCTTCACCGAAGCCACACCTCTTGTTCGTAATCAACGAAGTTACAGATCCAAGAATCCTTATTGAGACTTCTTTAAAGAAAAAGGAAATGGAGATACCAATTCCACTCAAAAGAACCAACAAACCAAGGACCATCCACACCGTACCTCCACACGACACGTAGATTACCAGATGAATAGACTTATGCTATAGAGCAAGTTCAATTTAATTTAGAATTTACAAAGACACAAACATCACCAGTGCTTGAGTCTAACTATACACCACCACTTCCATTCAAACCTATCCAAAGATAAAGGGAGTTAACTTATGCCACCGGGCTCTACTCCTTGCATCCATCTTGAAACACTACTTTGCTTTCATCACTCTTATATAGGAAAACTTAAAAGTCATGGGAAAAACCATAACCAACTATAATATTTAGAAACCCCAACCTATAATTGGAAACCTAAATCCATAACAGAATCATGCCATGAAAATAATTTATAAAACATACCTTTCCAGGCCTCTTAAGTACCCAACACAACTATTGGTCTATCTACCAATCACAACATTCAAGCCTACCGTTATCTACCCACGGTATGATCTATCCCTTCAAAGATCTGGAACCCTCTATAGTTTCCACAAGGATTTTAACCAGCTATTCCTTTCTTAACCATTTCTCATGAAAACAACCTTACCTCACCTTCCAAAACCTTAACTCTAGTAGTCACTTGTAATGCCCCAAGTCTGTACCCCAGATGCTACACGGTGCTTACGACCCTGAAGGACCACAAGCTAACCCATGACTGGTACCTGCAGTGAGCACTGAATAATAATAACTCTGTAACAATAATATTACTGAAATAAATGCAAAAATTAGTTCGAAGTCTCCATAAGGTTCACAACTGAAAACAAATACTGAATACTGATAAATGAATACTGAAAACTGAACATCTCTCTAAATACTCTAGCTTGAAAGCCTCTAACTGTCTGAATATGGAGTTGATGGGACAAGTCCCCAACTAACTCCATTTACTAAATATGCTAAACTACTGAAAGATAACACCGTCCTTGAACTATGAGGACTCACTACTAAATCTTCTGCTGATACTCTGGGCTGCTAAGTGCGGTCAGGAACCCGCATGTCTGAACCTATGATATAAAACATTATAGCGCTATAGAAAAGTATGCGTTAGTATTTTAAATGTAATGGTACGCTAAGTAAGGTGGGCTAATATGCATGGGTTCATATGAATAAATAATAACTGGCTGGGTAACATGGACGTAACTGAATGAGAGTACATGCATGAATACATAAGCTGTAACTGAGATAATGTTAAAACTAGATACTAAAATTTGAATACTGATTAACTGATATTTGAGTTTATTAATACTGTAGTACTGATAATTGAGTGACTATTTTGACAGTCCTAATTCTGAGGAACTATGCTGAGTTCCATACTAAGCTGAGTGACTGTGTCTGATAGTCCTAATTCTATAGAATTGAACTGAGTTCTATGCTGGGATTGAAACTGAAACTATGGGAGGTAGTCATCTAACCAACATGCCTCTCTCTGAACTGATTAGGATCAAACCTGTAACCCTGCTGGAAGGGTGTTAGTACCGTGCCACGAGTAAAGACAAGCTGAGGAGTCATACTAAGTCTAGAAGGAGCTCTGAATGAGAATGGTGGTACCCTCAACTTGCAGGTAAAACACCTCATCAATCCTCAACTGGAAGGTTGATGTCTCAACCTACGTTGGCTACATAGTTTTGGAACATAATGACTGCTTCTAAGGATCACACCCTCAACTGGCAGGTGATTCCCCATCCTTGGGTTCAATCGGTGCTGAATTCAACTCCCAATATAATAGACACTGAATTGATTTCTAAACTGTACTAAGCTAGACTGAACTGTTAATGATCGTGTTAACTGACTGAATTGGGCTGAGTCACTGAGTTCTAACGTTTGACTGAATACACTAAGTTCAATACTGACTGAGCACTACTGATGGTGACATTATTGATACTATTCTGTAACTACTGTATCTCTAGGTAAACAACTAGATTTTTGGGTATTAAATACCCCCAAGACTCGATAATATGAGAAGTAAAGCATAACATAAACTTGAAAAGCATAACAATATTAACCTGCTCACAACTCATTCATAGAGACATTTTATCAAACATTTGTAAGATGCTTGCATATATACAAGCATGTCATGATTTCACCTTTAATTCACATGGGCATTCTATCAAGGACTTGGGGGTCATAATCTATACACATGATACTAAACAACATGTAGGCATCTTACTTTCAAATCCCAATTTGCAAATCAAGGGCTTTTAACATGAATTCACATGATACTACACACATGATAAATAATTTCACATGAAACTTGAAATAAACCATGGATTAGGACACAATTTACATCGTAATCACGAATACACTCAAATCCAACATGGAATTCATGAAATCAATTGACATATAGTTTAAAAGAGTTCTTGAACCCCAAGGGTGAAAGAAAACCCTTGGATGAACACTTCACATACCTTGGTGCTTGAATTAGTGAGGATTGATGGTGCGTTCTTGAAGCTTAAATCTTGAATTGGAAGCCTTAGGGTTTTGTGCTTGAGTAATTTTGAGAATAGTGAATGGATTTTGCCTCTAAAGTGGATAAATCTCATGTTTTGGGGGCTGATATAAGGTGGGAAAAGACCCAATTACCCCTCTGGACGTGGGCTTCTACTAACTAAAAATGTGTCCAGTAACGAACAACCTGACATGCCAGATCGATGGGATTGATGCTATGGCCGACACACCACATTGAGTCCGCGTCGGCTCACTGGAATTTGACACTGGGAGTTGGGAAAAACATTCACCGATGCGATAGGAAATATGACGCGTCGAGATCGCTTCGATCCACTGGTTTGGACTCCCAAACTTGATTCAAACGGGGTCCAAAAAATCTAAAACTTGTTTGGGAACATCTACTGACATTCCTGATCATGAATAAACCTAAAAATCAATATTTAATGGTCGTAAGGGTCGTGAAAATAGAATCGCCCACTTATAAAGGGTAAAATAATTCTAAGTGTAAACACTTAGCTGAAATTTTAAGTCTAAGACCCCTTTTCAAGATTTAATGGACTTAGTTAAGCTTAGGATTTTGCGGGGTCTTATATCACCCTAGACTCTCACCCACTCAGGGACTTCTACATTTCACATTTCACAACATCACCATGCCTTTAATGCCACTACTATCCTAACGCAAGAACAGTCGCTTAAGGAACCAAATTACAAGACTTATCCATGCCATCCAAGGAAAGACCTCCAAAATAGGACACAACATTATAGGCACGAAGTATTTCATAACAACTGCCTAGGTCATAATAAAGAATCAACTTGACCAAATCATTCCATAAAAGAAGTCCTTAGAACTGGACACTAGAAGGAACACAACCACCAATACCATAAGTAATGCAATATAAAGTCAAGACTCATATCTAGGGAACAAGGCGAATGCAAAATGAGATCCTTAGCTATAAGGGCTATAAGAATACAGGTAACACTAGTATTGTACTCTCTTAACCGAGATAGAAGATAATCTCTAGATTATGTAACCCGACCTCCCCTTGAAGTCCACTACTAAAAGGAAGTGTTAAGATTAACCACCTACCTTCATCCTATGCCACATATAAGCACAACACTGCACTCTAATAGGTATCACAAAGGATGTACACTAGGGACACTTGTTTTTTCCTATACAAAAATCCCATCCACCCTAAGGCCACCTAGAGCCTAGCATAGCATATGAGATTCATGCCTTATACCCATCCCATAACTCAACCCTCAACCTACCAATTTAGACAAAACTTCCAGCTTAAAAGTCAGAACTTTCCCACTATTGTATTCATCTAGCCATCAACTTTACCCCTTCCACACAGCTCATCCAAACCACTAATTTACCTTCATAATTTCCATATTGCTATCCCCTGAATGTATAAATTTACACTTAGTAACTATTATTACCATGAACCACTACTAAAGTACCCAATGTAAGATAGAATATACACATAGGGTTCTCCTCAACTAAAAGGATACTCTAACTTCCTTAATCGCCCTCTGAGAACCTATGCAGTTTCTAGGGAGCCATTTCCTTTATGCATGAAAGAATGAAAGTAACCCATAGAGAAGCTCTAGAATAGATGGAACCTTTATCTAAAAGATCCCCTAATTTCTCCTTTAACCCAATTGGAACCATTCTATAAAGAAAGAATAAAAATTGGACAAATATCCGAAATGTGACCAATCCTAAACCAACCTCCCTATTAGGAACACACCATGAGGGTCGTCAAGAAGACCTCAGGAAATTCATTCAACACCAAAACTAAATCCAAGGAAAGACCTTCCTAGTTAGGATCTTGAACCCAGACAAAATAATAAAGTCACCCTTTTAGAAACCAATCTCCGAGTTCTAAGATATAATATAACATTTCCCTTAATATTTAGGGAATGGTACCACCCTCCCATTCTAAATAATCTACTCACTAGGGAGCATAAATATAACTTTTATAGATCTGATTGCCTTATGAGGCATAGCATGAGTGTAAAAAATCTATCTCATGAATGACATCGAAATCCACCATGTATGAGTCAAATAAATTCACCAAGACCCCTTTATTACCAAAAGATACCACACAACCCCATTGAATCTTTTGGCAATAGAAGAGTCAGCTAGCAGGGTAGAAACAAAATAAAAAGAGTTTGAGATACCCTTGGAACCAAGAACAAAATACATAACCACAAATAGGGACACAAAAAAGAGGGGACCCCGAACCAAGTAAACCATACACACCATAAATAAAGGATTTTTCAATATACTAGTGTCACTATCAGAAGATGCCTCAGACTCTCAAAGGATAGTAAGAATATTTAAATGATCCCAAATTATGTTGAAACCAAAAGTAGCACCCAATATCCTATTTTCCCAAGCGATAATCCTTTTGGAACACTCCTATTGCATATGACCTAATTGACCATATCTAAAACACCAATTCCTTTCTTCCTCGCAAAAACCATTATACGACTGAACACAAAATACATAAAGAGGATAGGATGATGTGGATTGGGCCTCATTGGCCTGAGATTAGGCACCTTGTGCCCTAGAAGTATTTACCAATCTAAAAACACTTGCCTCCCAAGGAATTTGGGCAGGGAGGACAAGCCATAGAATAGGAGTTAGGACCCACCCAACTCTACCTCTTGGACCATTTACTACCATACCATTAGTTTTTTATTTTTCCAGAAACTAAGACCCCCTTACTTTAACTATTTCCGAACCTTACCTTATTTCTTCTTGTACCAATAGAACCAAACTGGCGTGATAGAGTTGTCACTATCTGGATCAATAGATTAATAGACTGCCAGAAATCGGCATTGGTAACCTATCCTTGAGGTAATAGAGAATGAGTGCCTCCTTTGAGATAAGGTTAGTGGAGACCAGTTAGACTCTACGAGGAAAATAAGAAGTACGAACCTTGACTAAGTTTGTGCCCCATGAGTTGGACTAGATCCATCCACACTATCCTTGAATGAGATAAGTGAGTTTCAACAAATCTTAGATAATTGAGAAGACATGATCATAAGAGTAAGTTAAGAAATATTTAGAGAAGAGTTCAAGACCGTAGATTCCATAGCTCGAGAGCAGAACAACCAAGAAAGTGAAATATTCCTAAATGCCTTACAGTCTCCTGATTATAAGTGTGGTACACGATACACCCATAACCAAAACTCTACCAGACACGACTTTATGGACACCACATGACACCAAAACCTAATGCTCTAATACCAACTTAACATGACCCAAATTAGGGCCTTATCATAATATGCGTTATCTCAAGTCCAACTGGGATCAGAGACTACCCCTAATAACCAACCCGACTAACCAACATGTACCCTAAATTAGATGAACTCTAAACATATTACAAAATAATGTATTAATAATATGGTTACTTTAGGATAAGACTATATCTAAGGCCATCCCAACTGTATCTAACCAAAAACCATGCCAAACCTGAATCCAAAATAAACACAAAAACCTAATATATATAATGTATAAATCATAACCAATCCATACCATACCTAAGTCTACAGTTGTCCATAAAAAGCCTCTAGAACAAATCAAAGAGTACCTAGTGGGGATATGCCCCCGACATTGCCATAATAAAACAAAAAGTAATCCTTGACATAAAATAGATGCCTTCCAAACTATGATTAAAGCACACCATTTCAATCTAATAGCTGATTTTGAATCTAATCACTAAGCAGGAGGAGGAAAATGGCCGATTCTTGCATTGCCTGAGGATACAACCATCCAAAGACAGGTTTACGAGTGAATGATATGATGCACTTAGAATAAGGATAAATAATGCCAACCAGTAAAACTAAGTAAAGTGAATAAGGATAAAATAATACCAACCAATAAAACTAAGTAAATCAAGTTTATCATGTATTTAAACCATTTACCTGGGTATGTGAAGCTTAACCATCCTTAACCACCCACGGGCTATATGGATCTAGTGTAACCCCTATGAATGGGCCCTGATACATATAGCCGCACGAACCAGAGATACTACATAAGTCAGGGATTCCCATGTACCCTTCACTCTCAATGATACAGATGTACAATATACCTAAAGGATTCCTGTGTAACTTATAGGTATCATATAAGTTCTCCACAACTTACCCCTCATGTTGGCAAATAACAGTTTCTAGTTTTCATCCATTAAAATCCCACCTTCACAGTTATCTTTCACACCCCTCAATTATTGCCTAATTAAAATTATTTTCCAACCAAACCATTATTCCATTATTATCAACCAAGGCTATTAGTAGTGGTATAATCATACGAACAATATCTTGTAAGTATTGTCCGTAGACAAACCTTTTAAAGATTAAGGGAGTCCCATGTAACCATAGATCAAATTATCTAATTAACTCAAGGGATTCCCATGTACCCCACAAGTATTCAGTACCATATTAGCTTAGGGATTCCTTTGTACCCCAGAAGTATGTTTATTAAGATAACCATTATTCAAAACAATTTCATTAATGCATTCACTTGGCGGATTCATACGTAACCCACAATGTTTTCAAATAAAACAACCATAACTACCAAGACCTTACCATTTGACCATTCCAATCTATTTTAAACCATTCCAAACATTTAAAAAATTTATATAATAAAAAACATTTAAACCATGAAAAACCATTCAAATCCATTAAGGGTTCCTTTACCAAACCAAACCATGCAAGAGTTCCAATGAAAGTTCAATAATAAAGTGAAAATATTCTTTTAGGCATTTTATCAAACATGTTGAGGGCATACCTTTACAAAGACTAAAACTTAAGTATAAACCATCATAATTAGGGTTACTCAAGACCCCTTTGTAAAACTATAACCAACAAACACCCACATGTGCAATCCATTACAAAAAATATGTAAAAACATAGTTTAAACCAAAACCCAACAATATGCATCAAGAACCTCAATATTGATTTTGAAATCCACATTTTATGATTCATAATCCATGTTTGAAACACAATAAAACATGTCTTTAGTTGTAAATAATAACGAGGGAAGAAGCACATGTCTTATATAAGAAGATTTTAAAAGAGAAATATGACTCTTAAGCCCTTTAAAGAACACATGAAAAAACTCTATCCTCCAATCTTTAAGAGTAAGTTTGAGAGATTCTTTGGAATGTTTATATCCTGTAACAAGTGTTATGAAAGTCCATAAAGGGTTATATAACGTGAGTACATAAGGATTTCCAAGTAGGAAATATCCAGACTACCCTTGACTTAAAATTAAAACCACCCACGGTGTAGGGTACAACTTACCCATGCCATCCGTACCCTAGGGTATGAGTGGTACCCCAAATCATACCTAAGACCTTGCCAAGACCCTACACACTGGTTCCTATATGACTTCACCAACTTAACTCGTACCTAAGAGTATAAGTCATAAACCATACCCCCATCTTATACCATGACCAGATTTTATAAGACCAACTAATAAGAAATATATGACTTGCCTTTCACCCTTTGTATCCTTCTATGCAATTCATACCTTGGGCAGTAGATAAGAGAAACACATTGCCTAGTGTATAAGTGAGCTACCTAGACACCCTCTAACTCGTATCCAAGAGTACAATTGGTACCCTTGAGCAGTACCAAACCTAGTAAGTCCAAACTCAAGATTTTTTTCAAGGGTCTAAACCCCAGAGTGTTTCAGATCCATCTAGAGTTCTTCCCAAGTGAGAAATTGACTTTAAAATAGATCTCTCTCAAGATACTGAATCTATCTCAATTTTACCCTAAAGAATGGCTGAAACTGAGCTTAAATAATTAAATAAATAGTTAAATTATTTTCTAGATAAGGGTTTATTAGTCCCATAATCTCTCTATGGGGTGATACAATTTTTTTATACATAATAGAGATAGTTTTCTTAGTATGTGCATCAACTACAATCAGTTGAACAATGTCACAATCAAGAATAAGTATTCCATTCCCAGGATTTATGACTTGTTTAACAAACTTCAAATGGCCAGTGATTTTATAAGATAGACCTCAGATGTGGCTATCATTAGCTTAAAGTCAAAGAGCATTACATTCTAAAGATAATCTTCAAAACTTGATATTGTCACTTTGAATTTTTTGCTATTTCTTTTGGGCTAAAAAATTCTCTTACAATATTTATGGGTTTGGTAAATAGGCTTTTCATGTAGTACTTGGATTTTTTCTTTATAGTATTTATATATGACATCCTTATTTATTCTTGGAGTGATGATGAACATAAACACCATTTGAGGATTGTCTTATAGAATCTTAAAGATCACCAACTATAATTTGGTTGAAATCAATATCATTTTTTGGTCATATTATTTCCTATGATGGAATTCAGGTTGATCGTTAAAATACTGAAGTAGTGAGGAACTATCTTAGACCCATCTCTCTATTAGATATCAAGAAATATGCATGTTTAAATAGTTAATACAAATTATTTGTTGAAGGATTTTCCTCTATTGCTTCTTCTATGAACATATTAATTTAGAATAAAGTTAAGTTTTAGTGTTTCAATTTGTGTGAGAAGAGTTTTTAAAAGTTGAAGCCTCAACTCACCACCTCTCTAGTTTTAACTCTGCTAGAGCATTTAGATGGTTTTGTGGTTTATTGTAATGCTTCTGGAGTTAGAGTTGGTTGTGTGTTGATGCAGCAGGGAAAGTGGATAACATATGCCTCTTGACAACCTAAATCTCATAAGAAGAACTACCCAACTCATGATTTTGAGTTGGCAGTAGTTCTTTTTTACTAAGAATTTGGTGGCATTATCTCTATAGGGTTCATATTGATGTGTTCACTGACTATAATATCCTTCAGTATGTGTTCATCCAGGAAGATCTAATTCTTTGTTAGAAGATATGGCTAGAGTTATTGAAGGATTATGATATGAGTATGTTGTACCATACGGGTAAAGATAATGTGGTGGTTGATATTCTTAGTAGGTTGTTTATGGAATGTGCTTCTCATATAGAATATGAGAAGAAAGAGTTAGTTTATGAGATTTACTAGCTTGCAAGATTGGGAGTTTAGTTGGTTGATCTAGCTAAAAGTAATATATTGATTTTGAATAATTCATAATCCTCTTTGATATTGAGGTGAAAGAAAATCAATATAGTGATCCTATTTTGCTTAGGTTGAAATAAATGGTCCAAAGTTAGATGGTTGAGGTTTTCTCCCAAGGGAGAGATAGTGTTATTCATATCTTAAAATAGTAAATCCTAGCAGAAGCTCATAGTTCTCAATATTCCAATCACCCATGATCAACTCAGATGTATAATGCTTTATTAGAAATCTATATGTGGAATGGCATGAAAGATATATCACAGAGTTTATGGTTGAATGCCCAAATTGCCAGCAAGTTATGGTTGAGCACCAGAGACTTGGTGGTATGCTTTAAGATATTAGTATTCCTACTTGGAAGTCAAAAATGGAGAATATGGACTTTATTATATGGTTTCCTCGTACTCGTTGAAACATGATTGTATTAGGGTTATCATAGAACAAATGACTACTCAACCCATTTCATGCCCATAAACACTTCAGATTTAGCTGAGGACTATGCTAGACTATATCTTAGGGAGTTGGTGAAATTACATAGAGTCCTCTTAAATATCATTTTAGATTGAGGTATTCAATTCACCTCTTAGTTTTGGAAGACATTTTAGAAAGGTCTTGGTACTCAAGTTCATCTTGGTAAGACTTTTCACCCGTAGATAAATGGTTAGGTAGAGAGGAACATTCATACCTTAGAGGGAATACTGAGAGCATGTGTGATCAATTTCAAAGGTAGTTGGGATGATCATTTTTCTTTTATTGAGTTTCCTAAAACAAGAGTTATCATTCTAGTATTCAAATGGCCCATTTGAATCACTTTATGGTAGAAGGTATAGATATCCAATTGGTTGATTTGAAGTTGGTAAAGCTACACTGATAATGACTTATTCAATTCATGACGCTATAAATAAAGCTTAGATAATTAGAGAAAGACTAAAAACAGTTCAGAGTCGTCAGAAATCCTATGCAGATGTGAAGAAGAGGGAACTTAAGTTAGCTATTGGTGATTTTCTCTATTTAAAAGTTTCACCCATTAAAGGGGTAAGGAGATTTGTTAAGAAAGGAAGATTAAGTCCCCACACTATTTGTCCTTATAATATTATAAGTCATTTTGGCAATGTAGCCTTTGAGTTAGAATTACCTACAAACTTAGCATAAGTGTATCCAGTTTTTTTATCTTTCCTTGTTAAAGAAATTCATTTCTGATCCAATATACATTGTGCCTTAGAAAGTATGTTTGTGAAAGACTATCTCACTTATGAAGAGGTCCAAGTTGAGATCCTTGATCATTTGGTTTGTAAGTTGAGTAATGAGGAGGTCACTTTGGTAAAGGTTATTTGGAGAAATCAGTTAGTTAAGGAAGCTATTTAGGAAGCAGAGGCAGATATGATGACCAATTAGCCCTATCTTTTCCCTTTGAGCTCAGTTCTAGTATGAGGTAATAGTTTTATTTTAATTAATTAATTATTCTTGTCTCATTTCACCCAGCTATTATTCTATCATAACACAAATTCGTGAGTTTAGTTTAGTCTATGTTTCTATTATAGACTCAATCATCACTTAGTATTCATCTCTTAAAAAGTCAAAGTTAGGACTTTTATTTCTTTCCCTAATATTTTAGTTTAATTAGTTTTTATTTTGGGATAAATAACCCTAAAGAGAGATATTATAGCACCCCAAAGATCCAAGATAAGAATAGAATCATGATGCAATTATATGTTGAAACAAACATCAAGTTTTGGGGGTATGAGATGTGATTTAGATATCCATTAAGGAGACAAGTGATTGCAAGCACATGGCCAAGTCAATACCTTTCTTATCGATTTATTCCTTGAGAAAAATATTGCTATAATAAACTCCAACCGATCATACATACTATATTTTGAAATATATTTGAGCTCAATACCCTCTAAATGGTAGGTATTTTAATCTTCTTTTCTAACATATTTACCTTAATCTTGTATCAGAGTAAAGAGTTATGGCTATTTTAATAAAGTCATGTCCAGCAATAAGAACCTATGAGCATAGGTGTAATACTCCGTACTTTTCTTAGTCCTGTTTAGCTCCTAGTGTGTCAAGGGTCAACTTTAAAAAATGTACAACTCTTGATACATGTAGAATTTTTTAGCTCTAGACTTACCAAATTGTAGATAATTTAATCAGATTTCCAATGATACCAATTTTGCCTTAATTCGATACTCGATTGAGAAATTATGGCGATTTTAATAAAAAAAAGTACAGCACTGCAGTAGCATCACATCGCGGTGAGGTGCAGAATCACAATAGTCTGATTTTCAGTAAGGTATCGCGATTAGCCTGCATTGCGGTAAAGCCTAAATTTTCGTTCGTCCTATTCTAGTAGCTTACCACGATTTACCGGTATAGCACCAGAAGCCTCAATGGGATAAAATTTACATCATGGTAGAGTGAAAATGGCACTTGTCCTTTTCCTATGATGCAACACAATTACTATGCATCATGACAGAGGCCAAAATGACACTCGTTCTTTTCTAGTAAGCCACCACGATAAGCACCGCGCTGCGGTAGGGCCCAAAATCGGGCTTCCAGTTTCAAGTTAATTTTTTCAAAGGACTACCTAATCATTTCCCAAACCCCAAATCATGAAAAATACTGGATTAAACCTATTCTAAGCACATTATGCATACTTTTCATCAAATTATTCTCTAAGAAAACACTAAAACTTAACTCTTAAATCTCAAGAAATCCAAATTCCACCATTCTTTTTTCAAGATAACCCAAAATTCAAGATTCCCAATTCAAGATATTAAAGAAATCAACTTTAAAAGCATAAATAGGAATTCAAGTTCAAGATTCTTTATCAATTCCATTACTTAAGGTATGCGGGGTTATGAACAAGGATAATTCTTTCATCCTTATGCCCAAAATTAGTTTTAAAGTTAAATTTTATATGAAATTATATGAATTTCAGTCTAGGATTTATACCCACTCTTTACTATTTGAAGATTAAGAGATTACAATTAATTTAGATGTTGAATTGGATGTCTACTGTCGTATTTTTATGTGTTTGACATTAATTCCCAAATATAGAATTTAGTTATCAAGATTTTCATTATTTAGCATGAATTTTATGATGATTTGACATGTAACAGATGCATGGGTTATTAAACCTAGTTTGAGTGTTATTATTTCAAGAAGATTATGCTTTTAAGCATCCTATGATTTGTTATATTCAAATTTTGAACAAAGATTTGATCTTTTGATCTCAGCGTAGATATAGAATCCACTTTACAGATTTAACTACTGTTTACAATAAACATATTCAAAAGAGGTTTTCATTGTAAACCCTTATACTAGTCTTAAAAGTGGATTTCCTACAAAATGAGCTTACAAATTAAAGGGATAGTATTTAGTATTGAGTTGGGTATGTTTACATGCCCAGAATTACGAGCCAATATAGGTAAAGATTATCTGATTATTCCCATTTCTATTTGGATGACAGTTACAGATATGATCACTTAGATTAGGTTGTACTCCGTGGCAAGAGTATGGCACCTCTCCCCAAGGTGATGTTTTCCCATAAGGGAACTAGACGTTGGACTCCATGTTAGCTCACATGGTTTATATCAATTAGAAGAACCTCCCTACAACCTATAGAAAAGAGTAAAGAATAATAGAAAAGCTTTTAAAAACTAATTGTAAAGGCACACAGCTTTATTAAGATATTGCTTTACATAAGACATTAGCTATTAGATTTCAGCTTTCAATTCACAGATATAAAAGCGAGTCCTTTCTACACTTAGACCGTACGATTTAAAAGATAGAATACCAGTACAACTTTTAGAACTAAGTTTTATGACTCACAAGGTTTATACTATATGTTTTATCCCTCATGATTCATGATTTTTAGCTTTCAGTTTTTCCAGCCAATGTTAGTCATTTATACTTAGCATGCATTATTTTACAAGTTTTATACAAACACTGAGATATTGTCTTACTTATACATTAACCCATATTAGGTCAGTACATTATAGAAGTACTGATCTCTATATACGTTTATGTGCTACATTGTCTCATAATGTAGGTTCAGGTGCTCTGTTTCAGTAGCGTGAGTGATTTCGAGCATCTCCATCTATATCCCGATAGTTGGTGAGTCCTCATAGTCTGGGGACCCCGTCATTTAGATTTTATAGATTATTATAGTCTTTGATTTAGTATTTTTCCATTAGTTCAAGTCAGCTGGGGACTTATCCCAGTGGCTCTCTAGTAATTTGTAGAAGAAGCTTCTCAGAATGCTAGATATAATTAAGATTTCCAATATTGATTGTCCATACTTTTACATCAAGTTTTTCCAGATATCAAGTTCAGATAATTTTATCTTATAGATAGACTTCCGTATTTTATCTTTGATTATATATCTTTATTTCCTTATTATGATCTTTAGATTTAGTTGAAGTCTTATAAGGTTAGCTTAAGGCTACTTATAGTCTTGAGCACCGTGCCATGTCTCGGGACCTATTTTTGGGGCATTAAAAGTTGGTATCAGAGCCTTAAGTTATAAGAGTCATAGGGAGTCAGACAAGTTGCGTTTCATAGAGTCTTAATCATGGGTGTGAAGCATGCCACATTTATGAGCAAGGGGCTATGAGACATTTTTAGGAAATCATTCTTTTCTTTCATGATCTATTGTGCTTACAGTGTCTCTATCTATTTTTAACTCGTGATCTTATGTGGTAGTTGAATATTCCTTCTTTCTGAGCTAATGCACGTAAAAATGATAACTAGCCACCCCAACCCGCTAATTCTCTGAATAAAAATATATCCCATACTAAATTTCGGGCTGCCTTCTAGGCATTAGCCTAAGCTGTGACTGCTAATGTTTAAGGCAACCATCAGGCAGCTATCCCATTTCAACAGAATGGGGATTTAGCAGCAACTAAAATTCATGACTTTATGAGAATGAATTCGCTCGAGTTCTTTGGGTCAAAATTAGGTGAGGACCCATAACTTTACGTAGATGAGATAAGAAAAATCACCCGAATTATGCATGTTCCTTAGAAAGAGAGTGTAGAGTTCGCATCTTATAGGCTGAAGGATGTGGCTTATAATTGGGTGGTTATATGGAAGAGTGGTAGAGGTGAGAATGCAACTCCTATAAGTTGGCAGGTGTATTAGGATGCATTTCTAGATAGTTTTTTTTTTAGTAAAATAAGAGAAGCTAAGGTAAAGGAGTTAATGAACCTGAGGCAGGTCTCGATGATAGTGAAAGAGTACTGCCTTAAGTTCAATCAATTGTCTAAGTATGCCCCTGATACGATGGCTGACCCTAGGGCGAGTATGAGTAAGTTTGTTACTAGAGTATCTAGTTTGGTAGTCAAAGAGTGTAGAACTTCCATTTTTATTGGGGACATGGATCTTTCTAGGTTGATGTTTTATGCTCAATAGATTAAGGCAGAAAAGTTGAAGAGAAGAGAGAGAGGGGAAATAAGAAGGCTAGAATCAGGCAAATTGATTATGTCCAGACAAAGTTAAAAGGGGAAATCATTCCAGACAAAGTTAAAAGGGGAAATCATTCATAGTTTTAGAGTAACTCATCTATAGTAGCGCTATCTTTAGCCAACGCTCCCATCTTCAGACCTAGGAAGGAGCAGTAGGGTAAGACTTCTATGTCCAGATCTCAGAATAGTGTGAGTGGAAAAATCAGTTATCCTCCATGTGCTAAGTATAGTAAGAATCATCTTGGTAAAGTATTTGTTAGGACAGAAAGGTTGTTATGGTTGTGGTAAGTTGGGACATAGAATCAAAGAGTGTCCGCATGCTAGGTAGGTAAATAGGGATGTTCGTCCCCAGACTCAGGCTACTAGCGCACCAGCTCCTCTTGGTTACCCAGTCTCTTCTCAAGAAGTATCATCCAGTACTGGTGACAGTCAACACCATAATCAGTTTTATGCTTTACGATCCCATCAGGAGTAGGAGAGTTCACCAGATGTTGTTACTGGTATGCTTCGTGTCTTTCATTTTGATGTTTATGTGTTGTTAGATCTAGGGTCAAATTTTTCTTATGTACCCCCACTAGTTACAGTAAACTTTAAAGTTGGTCCTGAAAAAATCACTAAGCCCTTGTTTGTTTCTACCCTAGTAGGTGAGTCCATTGTTACCGAACGAGTTTATAGAAAGTGTCCTATCACAGTCCTTCATAAGATAAGGTTAGCAGACTTAATAGAGTTAGATATGGTTGACTTTGACTTTATTCTGGACAGGGATTGGCTCCATTCCTGTTATGCATCTATAGATTGTCACACCCTAGTGGTGAAATTTTAGTTTCCAGATAAGCCAGTCTTTGAGTGGGAAGGTAATTCAGTGTCTCGCAAGAGTCATTTCATATCCTATGTTAAAGCCAGAAAGTTGATATTAAAAGGGTGCATCTATCATCTAATTCGAGTCAAAGACACTAAGTCTGAGGCTCCAACAGTTCAGTCAGTCCATTTAGCCAATGAGTTTCCTAAAGTTTTTCCTGAAGATTTGCCAGGGGTACCTCTCAACAGGGAAATAGAATTCGGTATTGACCTTCTTCCAGATACTCAGCCCATCTCCATTCCACTATATCGTATGACTCTAACTGAGCTTAAAGAGTTAAAAAAATATCTTAAAGACCTCTTAGATAAAGGTTTCATAAGTCCTAATATTTCTTTATGGCGCGGTCCCATCCTATTCGTGCCAAAAAAAGATGGTTATTTGCGAATGTGTATTGTCTATCGTCAACTAAATAAAGTTACAATCAAAAACAATATCTCTTCCTAGGATTGATGACTTATTCGACCAAATCTAATGTGCCAATTATTTCCCCAAGATAGACCATAGATCCGACTATCATCAGCTTAGGGTAAGGGAATGTGATATTCAAAAGACAGCTTTTAGAACCCGTTAAGGTCATTTTGAGTTTCTAGTCATGTCCTTCGAGTTGACAAATACCCTAGCCACTTTCATGGACTTGATGAACAAAGTGTTCAAACAATATCTGGACATATTTATTATAGTTTTTATCGATGATATTCTTGTCTATTCTCGTAGCGAGGATGACCATGAAGACCATCTTAGAATTGTGTTGCAAACACTTAGAGATCACCAGTTGTTCGCCAAATTTATCAAATGTGAATTTTGGCTAAGATTAGTAGCTTTCCTCATCATATTTTTTCAAGTGATAGCATTGGAGTTGATCCCCAAAAGATAGAAGCAGTAAGAAACTAGCCTAGACCTATCTTTCAGTCAGACATTAGAAGTTTATTAGGTTTAGTTGGCTATTATAGATCTTTTATTCAAGGCTTTTATTTTCTTACATTGCCTATGTCTAGATTAACTCAAAATAAAGTTAAGTTTCAGTGGTCAAATTTTTGTGAGAAGAGTTTTCAGGAGTTAAAGATTTGACTCACTTCAGCCCCAATTTTTGAGCTACCTGATGGTACAGATGGTTTCATTGTCTACTATAATGCTTCTATAATTGGTCTGGGTTGTTTTTTGATGCAGAGAGGTAAGGTTATAGCCTATGCCTCCAGAAAATTTAAGCCTCATGATAAGAACTACCCTACACATGATCTTAAGATAGCTGTTATGGTGTTTGCATTGAAATCTGGAGGCACTATCTTTATGGGGTACATGTTGATGTGTTTGCAGACCACAAAATCTTGCAATATATGTTTACTCAGAGAGAGTTAAATCTTCATCAGATAAGTAGTTAGAATTGTTGAAGGATTATCATATGAGTGTTTTGTATCATTCGGACAAGGCCAATGTAGTGTCAGGCACCCTTAGTAGACTGTTTATGGGCAGTGTTGCTCATGTGGTGAATAAAAAGAGAGAATTAGTTCTAGAAGTTCAACGGTTATCTAGATTCGGTGTGAGGTTGGTTGACTTAGCTGAAGGGAATATTTGGGTTCAGAGTAGTTCAGAATCTTCTCTGGCTTCTGAAGTGAAAGAGAAGCAGGATAAGGATTCTAGTTTGGTCAAACTAAAGGGTTTAGTTAAAGACCAAAAGGTAGAGGTTTTCTCCCATGGGGGAGATGGTGTGTTGAGATACCAGAGTCTATTGTGTTTTTCATGTGTTGATAATTTAAGGCAGCAAATTACGGCAAAAATGCATGGTGCGCATTACTTCATTCATCCAGGAGCCACCAAGATGTACCGCTATTTGCAAAAATTCTATTAGTGGAATGGTATAAAGAGAGATATCATAGAATTTATGGCTAAGTGTACAACTTGTCAACAGGTTAAGGTAGAGCACCAAAGACTTGGTGGCACATTGTAGGAATTCGGTAGTCCCACTTTGAAGTGGGAAGAGGTGAATGTGGAATTTGTGACCAGATTACCCTATTTGCGTCAATAATATAATTTGATTTGGGTTATTATAGACAGATTGACCAAAATTAGCCTATTTCTTACTAGTTCACATGTATTACACAGTTAAAGACTATGCTATGCTGTATATAAGAGAGTTAGTTAGATTGCATGGAGTTTCCTTGTCCATCATTTTAGATAGGGGTACTCAGTTTACCTCTCAGTTTTGGAAAGCCTTTCAGAAGGGTCTTGGTACCTAAGTTCATCTCAGTTTATCTTTTCATCCCCAGATAGATGGTCAAGAAGAGAGGACCATTCTAACTTTAGAGAATATGTTGAGGGCATGTGTTCTTTATTTCAAATGTAGTTGGGATGACCACTTGTTGTTTATCGAGTTTCCCTATAATAATAGTTACCATTCTAGTATTCAGATGGCCTCATTTGAGGCTCTTTATGGGAGGAGATGTAGATCACCAGTCGGTTGGTTCTAAGTAGGTGAGGCCACTTTTATTGGGCCAGATATGATGTTTGAAGCGATGGAGAATGTTTAATTGATCCAAGAGATATTGAAAGCATCTCAGAGTTGTCAGAAATCTTATACAAACGTAAAGAACAGAGATATTGAGTTTGAAGTAGACGATTTTGTGTATTTAAAGGTTTCACCCATGAAGAGGGTAAAGATATTTGGCAAACAGGCAAATCTTAGTCCCCAATATGTGGATCCCTTTAGGATTTTAAGTCGTGTGGGGAAGGTAGCGTATGAACTCGAGCTATCTCCTGACTTGTCATCAATTCACCTAGTGTTCCATGTATCTTTATTGAAGAAGTGTATGGATGATTTAGCTGTTGTAGTCCCTCTAGAAAGCACAGGTATTCATAATAGCCTTTTATAAGAACTTTCAATAGAGATTCTTGATCATCAGATCCATAGACTAAGGAACAAAGACGTTCCCTGGGTCAAAGTTCTGAGGCGAAATCACTCTGTTGAGGGTGCTACTTGGAAAAGAGAAGCAGACATGCAAACCAAGAATTCTCATCTCTTCTCCACGAACTAAGATTCAGCCTAAGGTAACAATTTTTCTCAATTCAGTTCTTTTCCAGTCTCAGACTTAGCCATGTAGATATCTTCATATGAATTCAACATTTGCAAATTAGTTCAGTTGCTCAGTATGAGTTAGATTCAGTCATGTAATTTGTTTCAGTTGTGCACATGGCATATAGTCTCAGTTCCTTAATATCCTCAGTTTAACTAGTCTCATTCGAGGATGAATGTTCCCAAAAGGGAGATATAGTAATACCCCATACTTTTATTAGTCCCATTTAGCTTTTAGTATATCAAGGATAAACTTTATAAAATGTATAACTCTTGATATATGTAGAATTTTATAGCTCTAGACCCATTAAATTATAGATAATTGAATTAGCTTTCCAAAGATACCGATTTCGCCTTAATCCAATACTCAATTGAGAAGTTATGGTGATTTTAGTGAAAAATAGTAGAGCGCTGTGATAGCATCGCATTGCATCGTGATGAGGTACAAAATTGCAATTGTCCGATTTCCAATGAGGCACCACGATTAGCCCTCATTGTGCTGTAGCCCGAATTCCCATTCATCTCTTTTCAGTAGCTCACTTCGATTTACTGGTTTTACGCCAGAAATGTCAATGGAACAGACTCTGCATCACGGTAGAGTGCAAAATGGCACTCATTTTTTTCCAGTGATGCAATGCGATTATGCCACATCGCGCCAGAGTCCAAAATGACACTCATCCTGTTCTAGTAAGCCACCGCGATAAGTACCACATCGTAGTGGGGCCCAAAATTGGGATTTTAGTTCCGAGTTAATTTTTTCAAAGGGCAACCTAGTCATTTTTGAAGCCACCAAACCGTGAAAAACACTAGATTAAACCTATTCTAAGCACATTATGCATACTTTTCATCAAATTACTCTCGAAGAAAACCCTAGAACTTAAATCTTAAACCTCAAGAAATCCAAATTCCATCATTCTTTTTCCAGGATAACCTAAAATTCAAGATTTCCAATTCAAGATATTCAAGAAATCATCTTCAAAAGCACAAATAGGAATTCAAGTTCAAGCTTCTTTATCAATTTCATCAATAAAGGTATGTGGGGTTATGAAAAAGGATAATTTTTTCATCCTTTTGCCCAAAATTAGTTTTAAAGTTGAATTTTATATGAAATTATATGAATTTCAGTCTAGGGTTTATACCCACTCTTAACCATTTTAAGATTATAATATTACAATTGATTTGGATGTTGAATTACATGTCTACTTTCGTATTTTTATGCGTGTGACATTAATTCCCAGATTTAGAATTGAATTATCAAGATTTTCATTATTTAGCATGAACTTTATGATGATTTGACATTAAATAGGTGCATGGTTAATAGCCCTAGTTTGAATGTTGTTATTTCAAGAAGATTATGCTTTTAACCATCTCATGATTTGTTATATTCAGATTTTGAATAAAAATTTGATCTCTTGATCTTATCTTAGATATGGAATCAACTTTACATATTTAACTATAGTTTACAGTAAGTAGATTCACAAAAGGCTTTCATTATAAACCCTTATACTAGTCTTAAAAGTTAATTTCCCATAGAATGAGCATACAGATTAAAGGGAGTAGTATTCAACACTGTGTTGGGTATGTTTACATGCCTCAAAACTACGAGCCAATGTAGGTATAGATTATCAGATTATTACCATTTCTATATGGATAACAGTTACAGCTATGATCACTTAGATTAAGTTATACTCCGTGGCAAGAGTATGCCAACTCTCTTCAACATGAGGTTTTTCCATAAGAGAACTAGACATTGGACTCTATGTTAGCTCACATGATTTATTTCGCTTAGAAGAACCTCTCTACAGCCTACAGAAAAGAGAAAGAAAAATAACATAAAAGCTTCAGAAACTAAGTGTAATGGCTTACAACTTTATTCAGATATTGCTTTACATAAGACATTAGCTACTAAATTCCAGCTTTCAGTTCGCTGAGATAAAAATAAGTCCTTTCTACACTTAGACTGCATGATTTAAAAGATAGAATACCAGTACAACTTTTAGAACTAAGTGTTATGACTCACAAGGTTTATTTAGTATATTTTATCACTCATGATTCATGATTTTTAACTTTCAGTTATTCCAGCTAATGTGAGTCATTTATACTTAGCATGCATTATTTTACAAGTTTTATACAAACATTGAGATATTGTTTTACTTATAAATTCACCCCCATACACTCGTACATTTTAGAAGTACTGATCCACATATATGTCTATGTGCTATATTATCTCATACTGTAGGTTCAGGTGCTCAGTTTCAGCAGCGTGAGTGATTTTAAGTATCTCCATCTATATCCCGATAGTTGGTAAGTCCTTATAGTTTGAGAACAGTTATTTAGATTTTATAGATTATTACAGTAGTTGATTCAATATTTTTTGTTAGTTTGAGTTAGCTGGGGACTTGTACCAGTGGCTCTATAGTTATTAGTAGTAGAGGCTAGTCAGACTACTAGATATAGTTCAGATTTCCAATACTAATTATCTAGACTTTTATGTCAAGCATTTCCAAATATCATTTTCAGTTAATTTTAGCTTAGCTTATATAGAATTCCATATTTTAGCTTTGATTATATATCTATATTTATTTATTATGAGCTTCAGATTTAGTAGAAGGCTTATAGGGTTATCTTAAGGTTACTCGTAGTCTTGAGCACCATGTGACAACTCGGGATCCATTTTTGGGGTGTTATAATAGGTATGGCCATGGTGTTATTGTACGACCTTATAGTGCTTCCATCTAATAGAAACAACTCCCAACATCTCAAATTTACCAAGGATACCTTTCAATCACAATATAGAACCACGACTGTAGTTAGAACCATGATCTTAAAGTTGATTCGGTTGGAACCCTCAACCTATGAACCAAGATATGATCATAAATAGGTCCCATGATTATGCCAAGGCTTATCTAGTGGAGGTCAAAGAGCTGATATCCCGATCCCAACTATGAAAACCACCCATGATCATAGGTGGGTCTTATGATTATGGGAAGGTCTTGTACATCTGTCCAACATGTACTCCAAGGATGGTAATCATTAAAAGGGCAAATAATCCTTTTCCCTCTTTGTTAACATCAAAACTACACCATTTAAGTTACTCCAAGGATGGTAATCAAGTTAAATATCATTTGAAGTCCCTTATTACCCAAATTCATTCGATACTTAACTTCAAAAAAAAAAATAAAGAATTTTTCTTCCTTCAAGGCAAACTAGGGTTCATCTCTTTTAAGCTCCAGTTTTTAAGAATTCACCAGGGTTTCTATCTCGAGGTATGTGAGATCTCATCAATTGTTTTTCTTTCACCCTTTGAGTCCTAATGTTAACTCAATTCCTCATGTTTGATTCTCTCTTCAAGTTGAGGGTTTCCATAAAAAGTATGAATTCTTTTAGTTATTAGTTTATTGCTTTGACTAAACTATAAAAATATCTTTCCATAAATTTGAGCATCTTTTCATACCCGTTATTATAAAATCTGATTATATTGATAAATTCTTGATTTCGGACTTGAGTAATAAAAATTCCTTATTATGTTCAGATTATAGTGTTTCTATGATTTGTTGCGTGCTTTGAGATGGCGGGTTATGGACTCCTGATGACTTAGGATATCATATATTATTAGTTGAATATTCAGTTGTATAGTTTTCATGATTTAAAGTGCTTTCAGATAAAGTACTTATATTTAAATTTGAGGATATCATTATTGTTATTTAAATATATATCAGTTTTCTTTCAATTGGGAGTAGTACTTAGCACTGAGAGGACTAGGGTTAAGATAACCTAAGTCCCAAAATATGTGTCACCATAGGTTAAATGGACCATCATTAGTTGAGAGTGTCCCCTGTTCCCTAAGTGGGATCATTCATTAATTTACCTCAATCATGATTCGTACCCTTGCCAAGGCATAGAACACCCTCCCTACTTAGGTTACAAGTTGGATTCCATATTGTTCATATTGTCTATGTTGGTAACAGAAATCTCTCACGATTTAGTCTTAAATATCTTTTAACCTTATATCAAGTCTATCAAATATTTTATAGTGCTACATGTTTATTACTTGGTCACAACATCAAATTACAAATTTTAGTCCCATGTTTAGGTCATTATGTCATTTTCAAAATATTTATTTTATTAGTGTAGTGCATATCTCAAATGCTTAGTAAATTTAAAGTACTGACTGCATACTTTGTGCTATATTGACTTATAATATAGTTCATATATTCAACAACCCGATCGTGGTTAGCTTGATCAACATGTCATAAGTTGCTATGTTTTGGTGAGTCCTCATTATTTAAGGACTACTTATCATTATTTCTTTATTTCCTCTATTTCAGTTTCAGACAGTTAGAGTTAGCTGAGGGTTTGTCTCACTAAAACGGCTTAGTAAAGGATTTCAGATAGGCAGTAGAGGTTTAACTTTATATGATTTTAAGAGATTTTCTTTTGATTTTAACATTAATGATTTGTTTGATTATTTTTATATCATTCAGACTTTAGCTTCTCCACATTACTATTCAGTTTATAAAGTATTCATAGTGTCAAGCCAGACTATGGGTTAGCTTGGGATTACTTGTGACTCTAAGAACTATGTTACGATTAGGGGTATTCTTGGGTCACAACATACCTTAATGTAGTTCATCCTTAATGTTACAAGGTTTATAGGCTTTCTGAATAAGTTGGTACCATTAACTTTTTCCTCTTCCATCTTTTATAAGTATCTAGAGTGCATGACTATATAAATCCGAGAAACGTACTAATTAACTAACTGTAGGACTAACCTTTCACTCATAGAAACCCATTAGATGGCTTTGTTTGCATAACTAAGCAAGAGTTGTGCATGATCTCACGTAATCAGTTATAAGGAATTACCTTCCTTTTGTTGTAGCCGTATAGATGGTGAGAATTTTGAACATGATCATGATCATATATCTCTTAAAGTAACATTCTCCCATTTGACTAATTTTCTAAACGCACTTCTACTTCTGCATAAGGAAGAGGTTATTTAATTATAGTTCTCTTTAAGTACTTGGTTGTATAATGTAGTTACAACATATGAAACATTTTCTTCATTTGTCCTACTAAGAAATATTTTCTTCATCTTCAATATTTAATATGCTCATTGTTTTCAAGCAGAACCAGGTTTCTTTATAAATAAGAGAATGTTTATTTATAAATAAATCCTATAACATATAATATATGGGAAAAGGACATGGGCTGACCATTTTGAAAATCAAATGGCCAGCCCATGTAAAAGTTGGAAAATTGGAGCCAGTCGCCCTAATTTAATTCCGATTTTTAGTCATTTGGTCCGTCGGTCGCATGCAGTCTCTATACCCAATTGATACACTTTTATACCATATTGATACACTTTTATAATTTATTGATACACTTTTATACCATATTGATACACTTTTATACCGCATTGATATTCTTTTATACAATTATAGTATAAAATATGTATTTGTATTTGGTATCAAAGATTCATGTATTTGATATCATATATTGTATTTGATTGATATAAAAGAAGAGAAATAATTACAATGTTATAAAATCATATTTGATTGTTAGAAAAACTATACCAATTAGAAGTGCGGGGGTTAACACAAAGTTAATTACTTTTCTGATTTTATTGTGTTAAAAAAATGACTTTGTTTAATTTTGAAAGTTTTATATTGAATGTGAGGAATAATAGTAGATTTTTGACAGATTCTTGAATGTCTCTCTCTTTACTAATGTTACAATAACGTTTCATCAAACGTCCTTCTTCTCCGATCAAGCAACCGGCGACGGCAATAGGTAAGTCTACATTCTTTGCCTCTCTCTCTCGAGCTGTTTCTCTCTCTCTCCCCCTATCTCTCCAGAGTAACTTTCCTCTCTCTCTTCCTTCTTAGCCATCTACCGCTATTAGAACAGGTAAAATTAGGGTTTTCATCGGCACGACTCCAGCGATGGTCCCCAGAACACAAAATCGGTCACGTTCAGTTGAAGCTACAACGATAGTGATAGCCGACAACGGCGGCTCTCCGGTGGTAGTTTTTTGGCGATGCTATTTTCAGTAAACAACTCAGAAATAAAAATTGACGATACCATCAGCATGCATCAGTGCCCTGGTGACATCTAAGCTTTGATATTTACATACTTTTACTTGTTATTATTTTACAATATCATTTGTATTATTTTGTTTTCTTATGAGTATAGTTTGTATCGATTTGCTGTAGCTTGTTGGTGGATATCTGTGTGTTGTTGTAGCTGCTAGGCTGGATCGGGTATTTTTGTGATTGAATACTGTTTCTTTATTGCTTTCTTTCTTTTCCTTTTCTGCTTTTTTATTGGTGCTTTATTTTTGGTGTCTACTTTTCAATTGACTTGGGGCTTTATTTGGGCTTAGTTTTGGCTTTAAGTGGTGGCTGTAGGGGTTGGTGGTGGAATAGGGTCATGTTTGAGGGGGTTGGGGTTGAGGTTGGGGCTGGCTTTGCGTGGGGGTGAAGAAAGGCGATTAGGGGTAGGTGTGGGGTCTAGATCGAGTGTTAAGGCTGGGGAGATGAGTGGTGGTAGAGATAGGCGAGAGACGAGAGTAGATAGGTTGAGGGTAGGGTCTTGGAATATAGGGACCCTTTAGGGTAAGTCTATAGAGCTGGTGAAGATTCTTAAGAGGAGGAAGATTAATATTATGTGTGTTCAGAAGACTAAATAGGTAGGGTCTAAAGCTAGGAATATGGATGGGTATAGGCTCTGGTACTTAGGGAGTCATAGGCGTCGGAATAATGTGGGGATCTTAGTGGATGATAATCTTAGAGTACATGTGGTGGAGGTAAAGAGGGTCTGTGATAGGTTAATGATGATCAAGTTGGTCATTGGGGGGTTTACGCTGTATGTGTATAGTGTTTATGCTCCGCAGGTAGTCTTGGGAGAAGAGGTGAAAGTGGGGTTTTGGGAGGCGTTGGACAAGGTAGTGAGAGATGGGCCTAGTTCGGAGAGGATTTTCATAGCGGGGGACTTCAACGGGCACATTGGGGTTGTGTCGGGAAGTTATGACGATGTGCATGAAGGTTTTGGTTTTGGTGATAGGAATGAGGAGGGAGCAATTTTGTTGGATTTTCTGAGGGCTTTTGGGTTGGTGGTGGTAAATTCGAGCTTTTCGAAGGAAGACCAGCTGATTACCTTTCAAAGTGCGATAGCCAAGACTCAGATTGACTTTATGCTGCTAAGGAGGGGGGATAGGATTTTATGTAAGGATTGTAAAGTCATTCCGAGTGAGCATCTTTCGACTCAGCACAGGCTCTTGGTAATGGACTTATTTATGAAGAGGAGCAAGAAGAGAAGGGTCAAGGAGGGTCGGCCTAGAATTAGGTGGCGTGGCTTGATGCCAGATAGTGCGCTGAAGCTAGAAGAGTAAGTGGAGATTTTAAGGTTATGGGATTGTAGAGGAGACATGGATGTCATATGGGATAAGGCTGCCATTTGCGTCATGGAGATTGCTAAAAAAATGTTGGGTATTTCGAGGGGTCGGGTAGGACGACAAAATAGGATTGGTGGTAGAATGAAGATGTTAAGAAGAAAGTGAAGATTAAGAAGGGGGTGTATGTTAAGATGATTGAGAGTAAAGATGCAGAGGAGAAGAGGATGAATTGGGAGGTCTACAAATTACCAAATAAGGAGGATAAGCTTGCAGTTACGACAGCAAAGTCAGCAGTATTTGAGAGCTTGTATGCGAGGTTAGAGAAGAAAAGCGGGGAAAAGACGTATTATAGATTTGCTAAGGCTAGGGAGCGGAAGGGTCGGGACCTTGACCAAGTGAAGTGCATTAAAGGGGAGGATGGTAGAGTTTTGGTGGAGAATGCCCATATTAAGAAGAGATGGCAGGAGTATTTCCATAGGCTTTTGAATAAGGAAGGGGATAGAGACATTGAGTTAGGTGAGCTGGAACACTCAAAGAAGAGACGTGATTTCAGTTATTGTAGATAATTTAAGGTTAAGGAGGTCAAGAAAGCTATTCGTACGATGCGGAGGGGAAGAGCAACGAGGCCTGATGAGATTCTGGTGGATTTTTGGAAGTTTTCAGGTAGGGAAGGGTTAAGATGGTTAACTAATTTGTTTAACGGCATTTTCAAGATGATGAGGATGCCTGAAGCCTAGAGCCAGAGTACGATGATTCCTTTATACAAAAAAAAGGGGGACATTCATAGTTGCACCAACTATAAGGGTATCAAGCTGCTGAGTCATACTATGAAGATTTGGGAGCGGGTAGTGGAGCAGAGATTAAGGAATATTATATCCATTTCAGAGAATTAGTTTGGTTTTATGCTCGGTCGCTCGACGACAGAGGCAATACACCTGGTGAGGAGATTGGTGGAAGAGTATAGGGAAAGAAATAGGTATTTATACATGGTGTTCATCGACTTGGAGAAGGCTTATGACAAAGTCCCTAGGAAGGTTCTTTAAAGATGATTAGAGGCAAGAAGGGTCTCAGTGGTGTACATCAGAGCTATTAAGGACATACACGATGGACGAAAGACTCGAGTGAGAATGGCGGGAGGGGACTCAGAATATTTTTTATTCAAGACAGGGTTGCATTAGTGTTCGACTCTTAGCCTGGTCCTATTTGCATTAGTGATGGATGTGTTAACGCGACGTATTCAAGGGGAGGTGCCATGGTATATGTTATTTGTGGATGATGTAGTGTTGATTGACGAGATGCGAGGGGGTGTGAATGAAAAATTAGAGGTTTAGAGGCAAACCCTAGAGTCCAAGGGGTTTAGGTTGAGTAGGTCCAAGACGGAGTATATGGAATGCAAGTTTAGCGACTTATGGTAGGAGGACGATGTGGTGGTGACGCTGGATTCAAGGATGTTTTTAAGAGGGATAGTTTTAAGTATCTTGGGTCTATGATTCAAGGGAATGGTGAGATTGATGAGGATATCTCTAGCCGTATTGGAGCAGGTTGGATGAAGTGGAGGATCGCCTCAGGTGTGTTGTGTGATCAGAAGGTGCCACTTAAGCTTAAAGGCAAATTCTATAAAGTGGTAGTCCGTCTAGCTATGTTATATGGAGTAGAGTGTTGGCCAGTTAAGAACTCCCACATTCAAAAATTGAAGGTGGCAAAAATAAAAATGTTGTGTTAGATGTGTGGACTTACTAGAGGGGATAGGGTTCAGAATGAGATAGTATGGGAGAAGGTGAGAGTGGCTTCGATGGAGGACAGGATACGGGAACAAAGGATGAGATGGTTTGGGCATGTGATGAGGAGGGGAACGGATGCCTCAGTTTATAGGTGTGAGAGATTAGCATTAGATAGCTTTCGAAGAAGGAGAGGTAGGCCGTAGAAGTACTGGAGGGAAGTGATTAGACATGATATGGAGCAGCTACAGCTTACTAAGGACATGACCCTAGATAGGAAAATGTGGAGGTCACGGATAAGGGTAAAACACTAGGTCGTGTGCGTGGGTTATACCTAGTAGTAGAAGAGCTCATGTATAGCTAGGTTAGTAATCCCAAGGTTGTGTCCATAGGTGGGGGTCGTACTTTCCAGATGCCATATTTCTTATCTCTTATTTCATATTGCGCTTATTTATCTTACTTTGTATTGCTCTGATTTCTATTTTATTTTTAGTATGTCTTATTCCTTTTATGTTATGCCACCCATCATGCTTAATGGTGCATTACACTCTTGCTTACTATTCTCTATCTTGAGTCGGGGGTCTATCGGAAATAGCCTCTCCACTTCTTTGGAGGTAGCGGTATGGACTGCGTACATTCTACCCTCCCTAGACCCCACTTTGTGGGAATACACCGGGTTTGTTGTTGTTGTTGTATTGTGTTAAAAAAAATGCAAATGTTCTGTCTAAAGTTATTGTCTAGCATTAATTTTCTTTCTTCCAAAAATATATTATTGTATTGATGTGTTTATGTTTTACTTGCATTTCACTATTTTTATTCTCCCTCCATAAAATAAAAAATTGTGTGCTGACTACGAGGTTTGTTGGACGAAATCAACACATCCTCTGAATCAAAAATGGGCTTATACTATTTACTTAGCATTTATAGGGAAAAGGATGAAGATAGTAGCAAAAAAAGACCTAAATGACTTTATTTTGGAATTTAAAAATCAATGGCCATTCGGTCAAAATTATTTTATTCGAATGGCTATTCTTGTCCTTTCCCCTAATTATATTGGGTTGATTCGGAGCTGTACCAAGAATAGAAGAATTGTAAAACTTTCCCTTTTTGTATCATCAAAAAATACTAGTGTTAGGTAGAAGTTCCGTTATGAATGTGACAACTTAATTTTCAATTCAAAAACTCACCACACCTTAACAAAAGATGTTTGGATGTATCCTTTTAATTCAGCAAAACCAAACCAAATAGACAATTAGATTTACTTACACAACTATTATAGTAAGATATAGTATAGTTTGATATTCAAAAATAGGTTCTCTTGGTTAAGAAGGAATGTTTTCAAAGTTTAGTTTCCACATTTCTTATCATAGAAAGTAATGACATCTCTTTAATTCCTCTTTTCTTCCTTTTTGTTTTCTTCTCCTCCAACTCATAAATATTCTTCCTACCAAACACTAATGGTAAGTACTTTGTCTCACACTTCCTGAATTAAATTTTATATCCTGTCAAGACTGATATTGAGGGACCATGTTTTTTTATAAATATTATTCTTTTTAAGATCATTATCAACAATCAATGATGCCAGATGTTCATATGTCTTGTAATTTCTTTTGATTTTCTCACTCACACCTCATATCAATGAACTCCCTAAATTCAAACAAGTACCCATCCCTTACAACCTCAATTCCCCTTGTTTTAAAAGTCCTCCTTTTACCCTCCAAGAACTTTTTTGATCATTTATTGTTATTGAGTTATTTCGTAAGAATAAATATTCTAGTACGTTACAATTTAAGGAAGCTAGAACGCATTAAATATAGGTTGGGATTTTTTTGAGAGGCTGGTCCTTGTAAATAGGGGTGGACGTTGGTTGGTTCGATCTGATTATTTAATATCGGTTCGGTTTATCTATTTTCGTATTGACAAAAATGACATCCGTAATCAAACCAAAATAAATTTTGTTCGATTCGGCTTTTACAAATTCAGTTCGGTTATCTCAGATTTTTATTTCGGTTTGAAATATTAAAGTAGTTAGCCTCTCTTTTTCAAAACTGAGCATTTAAAATTGATGGTTTTTTTTAGAAAAAATATTTTTTTCAAACCTGTATTTCATTCCCAAATATAAATGACTATAAATAACTCAACATGTATGGAATGAAATTAAATAATCATAAGATTAACATAATACATAACGTCATTAATCATTACATATAATATAACCTTACATAAATAGTCAACAAAACGACACAAAACTCATCTATTTCTCGCCAGTGGATAGCCACAACTCACAAACCCACAACCAGTAGAAGTGAAAACGATCAACGAAGAAACACCGCCTTGCCTTCGGTGGAACGGAGGAACACTCGTGAGTCGTGACTCGTCATTGACGGTGTACGTGAGAAACGGCGTAGGAAATACCAGAATTGGGATTTAGAGTTGACAATGGACAATGATTACGGCGTATGCGAATTTGCTGTTAAATGTTAATTGTGAATATGAATTAATAAATATTATATATATATATAAAATATTATATAATATA
>JAPEIP010000006.1:139066060-139080563 GCA_026120095.1 Capsicum chinense | reverse complement strand
TAAAAATACAAGTTAGGGATGAACAACATGCCTGAAATATAGGAAAATTTGAAGAGAATTCAAAGTTTGGAGCTTGGATCGTGAATTCCTTGTAAAACCCTTGAGTTTTCTTAGGTTTTGAGTTTACGAGATAAAGAATGAAATTTGATCTTTGAAAACTGAAGAAAAAGGGGTCAATTTTATGTTTAAAAGTCTTAATGGGGTAAAAAGACCAAAATCCCCTTACCCCAAGCGACGAAATAAAAAAATGGGAATTTTTTACACAGTAGCATGGTATGCCTATATTACGGAGTCTAGGCTTCATGCTACGTAACTATCGCTGAGCTTTAGTGGCATGGCGCGCGACTGTCGCGGAGGCACACCGTATCAAATTTCCAAAATAGCCCTGAACACCTTCCAAAATTTTTAAAACTTTTCCAAAACACCCTTTTAACATCACTAAACCTAATTCATGTCAAAAATTGACATTACATAAACAGGATGGTTAAAAGTTAGCTCATTAAATTTTTTTGGGGTCTTACAATATCGCCCCTTAGGATCATTTGTCCCCGAATGATGAGGTAGGACTCTTTTAGCATAAAAAGAGCATGGATACATCAAAATCAAAGGACAATTTTAAAAAAATGATACGAGGGAAATGAAATTCATACCTTAAACACTTTCGTCCTACCTAGGGAACAAGAATGGGTACTTGGCTTTTATGTCTTCTTTAGCTTAGCATGTACCTTCTTCTGCCTTTTAATTTCTCCAAAGAATCTTTATTGAAGATACATACTTGGACCTTAATCTATGGAATTGCCTATCTAGTATCTCCATCAAGACTTCCTCATAAGACAATGAATTCGTGACACCAACATCCTTGATAGGCACTATCAAAGAAGGGTTACCCATAAACTTTTTCTACATAGACACATGGAAACCATGATAATTGAAGCTAAACTCACAGGTATATATAACTCATAAGAAACAATCCAAATTCTTCTACAAATTTGATTTGGACTAATATATGAGGACTAAGTTTTCCCTTTTCCCAAATCTTATAACTCCTTTGATAGGAGAAACCTTAAAGAATACCTAATCACTTACTTCTAACTCCAACTCTCTTTTCCTTACCTCCACATATTTGGTAATTCTGAGTAGTCTAAAGTAATTCTATAATCACATGAACCTTCACCAAGGCTTGGTGAACCAAGTCAGGGCCAAACAACATAGTCTAACCCACCTCAAACCATCTAATAGAAGAACTACACCTCCTACCATAAAGATCCCCAAAAGGAGTCAGTTAGATACTAGAATAATAACTATTATTACAAGTAAACTCTATAAGAGGCAAATGGACCAATAATTACCTTAAAATCAATCATCTAGGCCATTATTATATTATCCAATGTTGAATAGTATATTTTTCTTATCCATCTATTTGAGGGTAGAAATTGGTGCTAAGGTTTACTTGAGTAACCAAACCTTTTTGAAATGAACAAAAAAGTAAGAAGAAAATTATGTACGTCAATTTGAAATAATGGACACCAGCGAACCATCCAAATTTACTATCTCTTAAATGAACAACTTAGTATAATCCTTTCTTGAGTAGTTAGTCCTCTCCAAAAAGAAGTGAGCGGACTTAGTCATTTCATCCACAATGACCAAACTAAAATTATACAGATTACGAGACCATATAAGACCCATAATAAAGTCCATATTAATCATCTCCCACTTTTATATGGGCAACTCTGTCTCTTGAAACATATCACTAGGCCTCAAATCTACCTTGAATTACTGGCAAACCATACATTTAGCCACTAAGTTTGTCATATATCTCTTCATATTTTTCCACCAATATATTTTCTTAAAGTCATGATACATCTTAGTTGAACCAGAATGAATTGTATATCTAGACATATGACCCTCAGTTAAAATCATTTCTTGCAACCCATCTATATCAGGAAAACACAAACCTCCTTGATACCTAAAGATGCCATCTACCGCAATCTCAAAAGCCATAATATTTTGCTAACCCATATCATCCTTTATCTATATAAGTATAGGATCCAACGCCTGTTTCTCCTTTACCTCATTACCAAGAGATGATTTAACCATTTTTTTAATGATTACTCCACCTTCTGCCGAGTCCATGAGACAAACTCCCAAGTTAGTCAACTTGTGAATATCCTTAACCCACCCTATTTTCTCCATATCAACGTGAGATAAGATTCTCATAGACAACCTGCTAAGAGCATCAACAACAATATTAGCTTTACCTAGATGGTAGTGCAAACTCATATCATAATCCTTAAGTAGCTCGAGCCACCACCTCTACCTGAGGTTAAAATCCTTTTATATAAACACATACTACAAGTTGCATGGCATGCTAATATCGCAAAGGCTAGCCTCCATGTTACACTACTATCATGGAGCTACAGTGGTGTGGCACGCTACTATCTTGGAGGCACACTTCCTCAAAATTCCGAAATAGCCCCAAACGCCTTTCAAAAATCTTGAAACTTTCCCAAAACACCCTTTCAATATCCTTAAACATGAATCACATCAAAAATTGACATTAGGTATGCAGGAGGGTCAAAATTTAATTGTGGGGTCTTATAAGAACTCAATATCATCAATAATTTCTAGACTTCAACTAAAACTAATTTCATCAATTATAAGACTTTAACTGAAACTCCATATCAACAAACTACCGATATTGGCCCAAAATTAGCACCATCTTGCAAGTACTAAACTAGATTAAGTATCATGAATCTAGTCCCTTCAACTCTAAATATTCAATTAAAAGATAAAAACATGCCTAATACTTATAAGAAGCTAACAACTGTGTTGGCCTATGGTAGGCCCGAGGGGCCCACTTCTAATTTCCAAAATTGATTGGAAGGAAAATTCTACCCCAGACTAGGATAAGGTATCTAAATTTACTTATAGATGTTAAACAAACAACTTTTATCCCTATGATAGTTATTATCCCTAAAACATAAGAAACTAAGTCAATTACACCTGAATTACACTTTTAGACCAAGTGTCGTTTTAGTGGTATTGGATGCCTGCACCTATACCACTTAAGTGGCCATCACTTAAGTTGTAAGGGCTCCACTTAAGTGAGCTTCAGTTATTCTAGGATAGCTGCTTAAGAGGTTGGTTGGCCGTATTAGCGGACCTACTATTAAGCAACACAAATGGGCGCTTAAGTGGGTACTCCAACTGGAGACTTGAATTTTTTTGTGAGTCTCCACCAACCTTTTAGAATTCATTTAAAATCCTGTATACACAAATGAACTATGGTACCCTCTCCAAATTTGATGTTTTGGACTCAATGGAAAAGTTAAAATTTCCATTTGAGTTCTTTTCAATGAAAAGTGGGTCCCACACCCACATGGCATTTTCCTTAACCTCTAGCTAATAGCTTAAAATAAGTTTGAAAGCCTTGAGAACCACACCGAGGGTTCACCTAACTTATAATCGATGTTACAAAGTTGTTAAAACTGTCAGAATTGGCATATAAGGTCATTTTATTAATGTTTTAATTTGATAGACAATTTTAATCAGCGAAGACTTTAAAATAGAGAATTGGGTCTAAAAATCTAATGAACTACCTGATCGCTAAACTGTTAGCTCCAGCAAGTCATAATTACTTAGGGTAGCTATAGGAAAACTCTAAACAACGAAAATGAGCATAAATGCAGAAAATAACCTGCAGGGTCACTACAATATCCACTACTAAAAGAACTTTCATCTGCAAAAGTAATGGATGAGGATGTACTTGAAGTCTCAAATATTTAAGGATACTGGGTCCATATCTTTCTCTCGATCTTCTAAGTAGCCTCCTCTAATGGAAAGTGCCTCTACTGAACCTTAACTACCAGAATCTCCCTAGTGCGCAACCACTTGATATCTTTGCTAATATGAACCAAATATCCTCCATAGAGGTCAACAGCTTATCCAACTTAGTTGAGTCCCATCAAAGCATATGAGATGCATCTAGAATGTACTACCGCAATGTAGAAACATAGAAAACTGGATGAAAATAAAAAAATCTAGAGGTAAGGATAACTCATAAGCCACTTCACCAATGGTGCGATAAATCTCAAAGGGTCCAATATATCTAGGATTGAGATTACCTTTCCTCTCAAGCCTCATTACACCCATCATGGATAATACTTAAAAGATTGCCCAGTCACCAACTTTGGATCTCAAGGTACAAAGCCTACAATCTGCATAAGCCTTCTGCCTACTATGAGTTGTTCTTAACATATCTTTAATCACCTTAACACTATCTAACAACTCATGAAACAAGTCTATCTATGGGGTAAGATCTCAAAGCTCTCAAACCATCAAATCAGAGAATGATATAACCGACCATACAAAGCACTAATAAGTTCTATATCAATACTTAACTGGTCCCTATTATTATAAAAAACTTTGCCAAAGCTTAGTATTGCTCCCACTGACCTCTAAAATCCATAATGCAGGCTTGGAGCATATCCTTGAGAAACTAAATAGTCCACTATTACTACCTATCATTTTGAAGACAGAAGGTATAATGCCCTAAATCTGGTACCCAAAATTCTACACGATGCTCATGACCCTGAAGGGCCACAAGCTGACCTATGAGTGATATCAGTACCTTTATACTGCATAATATATTGTATAATGTAGAAACATGAACTAAAAGGACATAAGATTTAAAAATGTAACATAGGATCTGATAAATCATAACATATGGATGGGGTATAATATACCTAAAACAACTAAAATAACTAACTGAACATGGTAGTCTGAAAATCCTCTAACTGACTAAACTGCCTGGATAAGGAGTTGATGAGACATGTCCCCAACTAACTCAAACTAAAAAATTAATTAACGAGATAATAAAATAATGATCATGTCCTTGAAAGATGGGGACTCACTGCTAACTCTGACTGTTGAGACTAGAATACTACTGATGCTCTGGAGCTCATGCTTCCGAACCTATGGTATAAGACACCATAGCGCAAATGCGTCAGTACTTTGAATGTACTGGTATGCATGAAAAATACTGGGTAACTGAATATATGAATGTGAGAATACATGTACGATAACACAATTAGTATATCTGAGATAGTGATAACATGAATTTACTGATAACTAACATGACTAATGACCGAGTTCTAATAATTGATATAACTGATAACATGAGTGACTGTATTTGATAGTCCTGATTTTGATGGAACTAGTTGAGTTACATACTATTTTGAGTTGACTATATCTGATAGTCCTGAATCTCAAGAACTATTTGAGTTCTTTTACTGATACTGTGGGAAGTAGTTATCTAACTGACATACCCCAAATGATACATTATAGCTGAATTAGGGTCTAATCTGTTCCCTGATTAGAAGGGTGTCAATACCACGCCACAGGTAAGGACAATCTGTGAGTGACCCTTATATAACAGGTAACTCTAGTGAGAATGGTGGGAACCCTTATATGACAGGTTAAGCCACCTCATCTACCCTCATATAATAGTCTATGATGTCTCAACCTATGCTGGATACATAGTTCTAAAATGCAAGGATTGCTTCTAAGAATCACACCCTCATATAACAGGTGGGTTCTCATCCATGGGTTTACTCGGTGCTAATTTCTACTCCCATCTGAATACATACTAAGCATGATTAATTGAACTGACTGGACTAAGTTAACTAAGTTCTGTTGACTGACGGAATATTATTGAGGTCTAGTAACTAACTGAGATTTACTAAAGTTATTGAGTTTTCCTAAGTTATAAGACTGACTGAATTCTACTAAACATGGCTTGACTGAGAGTATCTTGAAAACATGACATAGTCTCTAGACATATAACTAAATTGGTGGGTACAAGTACCCCCAGGACTCGATGGAAAGAAACTGACAAAGCAGGACTTTCTTGAATACATGAACAATATCATAATCCTTAATTCATTTATCAAGGCATTTCATCAAACAATTGATATGCATAAACTAGTACATAAATAGGGATTTCATACTATCTACTAGTAGGGCACTTTTTATTCACATAGACATTTAATCAAACACATGGTGAACATGGTATATGTATACAACATCACACAACAAGTAAACATCATAAATCAACTCTAATTTCACCATTCAAGGGCTTAATCATGGATTCATATGAAACTACACCTATAATAATCAATTTTACTTACGATTTATCACTAAATATGGAATATAATTCTATTGGTCATTATCAACATAAACAAAACAAACCCAACATGAAATTTATAAAAATTCATACACTTGAACTTTGAAAAGAGATTCTTGGGCTTTATGGATGAAAGGAGAACATGAATGAATACTATGCATACCTGGGTGAGTGATTTCTTAAAGATCTGTAGAGGAAAACTTAAATTATTAGCTTGGAATTAAACACCTAGGGTTTCTTGTTCTTGGGGATTGATCCTTGAGAGAAACCATATTTTGTTGTTGTAGAAAAATAATGAACTTATGAGCTATGGTCGGGTGTAATTAGGGGTTAAATTGGGTTAAAAAAGACCTAAATACCCTTTTAAAAATGGCTTTAAAATAACTAAATAGGATGTGTGATGGCTCGTGCGATAGTACATCTCTGGCTCGATGGTTCGTCATTTCGACCGTCGTAGGTGGACCAGGATAGGGACTTACTGCCTAAGTAGCGACGGCTTGGACGATGGTCCGTCGAAAGTTTGACGGGCCTTCAACCTATTCATTGCACCTCATCCAGAAGGTATTCTCACTGCCTTGGTTATGACGGTTATGGCGATAGTCCATCGCTAGGTCGATGGTCTGTTAACTTGGCCATCGCACCTCGGCGATTATGACAACTTTGAGTAAAACGTCCATAACATTTTACTTCGATACCAGATTTGGATGAAATTGGTAATGTTGGAAAGTTAATTCAATTTACCACATGATAAAGAGTGAAAATCTTAAAAATTCCATGTGTATAAAAATGGATTCATCTTTCAAAGTAAATTTCTAACATTCTTGAGATGATTTTAAGCTAGGAAAAAGTATGGGGTATTATAGAAGGCTATACTAAGATCCACCCCAGTACTCAAATCCTCCTAGAAAACTCTTCTAAAGCTAAAAGTGAATACTTAACTTTGATCTGAGATGATAGATATTGGCACACCATTCAAATAAACTATATCATGAAGATAGATATGGGCTAACCTCTCAACATTGAAGGACATCTAAAGAGGAATAAAATGTGCCAACTTGGTCAATCAATCCATAATGGTCCAAATACTATCAGAACCATGGAATGTGCAAGGAATACCACTAATAATATCCATGGTAATCCACTCTAACTTCCACTTAGGAATAGGTAATCTTTGAATTAAGCCACCAGATCCCTCATTCTTGGTCTTCACTAGGTGATAACATAAAAAATGAGCTACAAAGTTTGCCATATCTCTCTTTATACCACTCCACCAATAGTGCCGCCTCAAATCTATATATATCTTTGTTGCACCAACGACAATAAACTATTTACAATTTTGAGCCACATGTAAAATTGACTGAATCAAGTCACCAACCCTTAGAACACAAATACAGCCATCAAATCTCATAACCACCTGATAATCTATGGTATCCCTCTTAGAGTAACCACTTAACACCTAATCACAGATGATGTAAAAGTTTCATATCCTCAAACTGAAAACTCCAAATGTATTTAAATAGTGATGACCTCACCTCTACATAAAAAAGAATCTTCCTAGGGTCTGAAATATAAATTCGCAGCATCAAGTTAGCTAAGGACTGGGTTTCTTATACCAATCACCTTCTAGTTAACGGCGTTTGCTACCACATTCTCCTTGCCTGAACGTTACAAAATAGAGATGCCATTATCATTAAGAAACTTCATCCATCTATGCTACCTGGAATTAATTTATCTCTAGGTCGTAAGATGCTGAAGAATATGATGATCTATAAGAATCTCACATTGCACGCCATAAAGATAATGTCTCTAAATATTAAGCACAAAAACTACCTATACCAACTTTAAATCATGAGTGGGGTAATTGCGCTTATGCATCTTCAGTTGCCATAATGCATAAGCAATAAATCAACCCTGTTGCATTCATACATAACCTAAACCAACACCTAAAATCATAATATATAATGAATCCCTTACCATCTTCTGAAAAAGAAAATATAAGAGCTTAAATGAGAATATAAGAGCTGAAGTGAGAAATCCTTTGAGCTTCCCAAAGCTTGACTCATACTCTTAGGACCACTGGAAAGGAAGGTCCTTTTGAGTCAATCTAGTCATCAATGCTGCAATAGTGGAAAGTATCTTAACTAATTTTCTATATTATCTAGCCAAACTAATAAAACTATGAACTTTAGATAGAGATATAGGCGTGTACAATCATGAATAGCCTCAATATTTACTAGGTCTATCATAATCTCATCCTTAGATACCACATTCCCAAGGAATATCATTGGCTCAAGACAAAAACTCATAGTAAAAAAATTTGGCAAAGAGCCTATGATTTCTCAATATGGAGCATAATCCTCAAATGCAGCATATGCTCTTCTCTACTCCTCAAATTCACAAGGATAGCATTGATGATTATAATCACAAAAGGATCCAAATAAGGCCTAAACACGTAGTTTATCAAATCCATAAATATGACTAGGGTGTTTGTCAATGCAAACGACATCACTAGGAACTCATAATGACTATATTGGGTCCTAAAGATTGTCTTTAGGATATCCTCATCCCGAATCATCAATTGATGGTGACTAGATCTCAAGTCCATCTTAGAGAACACTACTCACAACTGATGCTAGTAAAATAAATTATTGATGTGAGGCATGGGATACCTATTCTTCTCTGTCACCTTATTAAGTTGCCTGAAGTTAATACACATAAAAATAGAACATCTATTTTTTTCACGAACAAGATAGGGGCTCTCTAAGAAAACATACTGAAACATCTTGGGTTTTGACCCTTGGAAAATTTCTTGGAAATCCGTTCTCCAAACCCAATATGACTCATAAGTATGAGTCGTATGTTGGGGTTCGAGTGCTATAATCCTGTTGTATGCTGACCAATTTTAGTTGGTTGGATGGTTTTGGTTATTGGAATGGGTATGACTTTGAGTTATGAGCGGTAAGGGAATGGTATAAGTCACATTAGGGTCTCATATGGTGGGCAGTGTTTGATTCTCTTAGCATTTTATTCTGCCTGGGATATGAAATATGGGTATGAATCGTCTGCTGTGGTTACAACTTGGTTGGATGAGTGGTATATAAGAAAATTTTTGATCGAAAGATTGAGTTTTAGATATGAGTAGGTGATAATGATCGTATAGGAGGGTACAACTCGTATGGGTCAGTCGTATCCTTATGACGAGTTTTTAAGGGATTTAGTCTGGGAATTCTTGACATTTCCCTACTTACCCTAATTAGGAACCATGACTTCTAATATACTTAAGAGGTTATTTAACCTATTATTCTATTGATTAACACTTAGAAACTACTTAAAAATATTTCATAATTCTCTTAAGAGCTTTTGAGCAAAGAAAGCTAGGGTTTCATCTTAAGAATTTCTTTGGGGCTTGTCTTGGTGATTTCTTTCCATCATTTCTTTGGTATAAGGTTTGATTCTCTTTTCTCATTGTAATTTTAACTAAAGTCATGGTTTATATGATTGATTTCATGATTTTACTGTTTCATTATTATGGTTTTAAACTATTATTTGGGGTTTTGAATTTGAATGCTTGGTTATGGTTTCCTATGGTTTTAATTATGCTTTTATATGCATTATTGGTGGTTTGATGAAGCTGTATTTCATGTTAATGGTTTAATGATGTTTGTAATTAGTTTTGGTTATATTATACCCCCAAGGTGTTTGATAAAATGCTTATAAAGAAATGTTCATGGCATTGGCTTCTTTTAATAGAACTCTTGAATGTCTTAAAATGGACAAAGAATTTATGCATGTTTTAAATTATTTAAAAAGACTAAAGTCTAAATGGTTATACTTGTGGAGAAGATAGAAGTCTCCCAAGTGGATTTAATATGGTATATAGAAGGGCACTTAAGGTTCCCTTAACCTAAATGGTTTGGATATGGATATTACTTACAAGTAAGGGGTGGCATGACTATACCGCCAATATTGAACTTGGTTAATAAATATTAAATGGATTTCTTGGATATATTTTTAATTAGGCATTAAATGGTGAGGTTTGTAGCTAAGCCGTAGAAGGTGGTGGTCTTGGGGGGTCCAAAATCAGAAACTCATATTTGTCGATATGAGGGATCTTGAGAACCATTTGCATGTGTCATATTTTATATTGGGGGATGTACTAGTCTTCCTATGGGATATTCCCTGGTTGTATGGCTACACATACTGGGGCTCTTTCAACAGGGGGAGCTGAACCCATATAACCTATGGGTGGTTAGAAAGGTAATGCTACACAACCCAGGTAAAGGTTTTAAGAGCATGTTAAACTCATTCCTTTTCCTAGCACTTTTATATGTATGATTTTATGCATTATGGATGTTGTTACTTGGTTTTGTAACTCATATTATTTTTACCCTTATCTTGAGATTCATGCTAGCGGTCACTCACTAACCTCATCTACAGGCAGTTGTATACCCATGTTATGCAGGAACCGACCATTCTCCTCTTTTTATTTAGCAGATGGATTCGGTATCTATATTTAGACTAAAGTGGTGAGCTTTAATCCTTTCAGAATGCATTATTTCATGTTATGGATTTCTTTAGATATTTCTCTTTTATTTTGGATATTAGTTTTGTCGATGGTTGGGGGGCATATCCCAATCGAATTTGTTTACTATTTTTGATAGAGGTTCATGGTACTTCTAGGGTTGGTATGGGCAGGATCGATAAAGGTGTCATCCTTAGCATTGGTATTATCATTGAGGCTGGTACCATTGAATATAATTTCTCACTGTTCCATTATATTACCTTTTGGGATTGATTTTCATGTTGTGTTTTGGTATTTTCTTTGGTTTATGGTCTATGGTTTAGTTTAGTATGGGTGGGCGGTTTATGTGGTACGATTGTACTCGATTTGGTCGGTCACGGTGGTGACCCTATCCTAGATTCTTAATATGAACAATAACACTATTTTGTAATATGTTTGAAATTTAGCCTATCTAAGTCTAGATATAGGTTGTTGTCTTGGGTAACAGGAGGTGGTCCCTGGTCCTAGTTGGCTTGGGATGCCTATCACGATAAGGCCTAGGGTAGGGTCTTATCAAGTTTGTATCAGAGCCTAAATTCATAGTCAACTGATATGTCCATAAAGCCATATTGAGTTTAGTTTATTTTCAGGTGTGAAGTATGCCACACTTATAAGAAAGAGGCTGCAAGACATTTTGGAATGTTTCACTTTCTTTATATTCTATCTTTAAGCTTGAGTTCTCAATCCTAGAATCTCCTCTAATCCTTGTTTGTTCATCTTTCATATATGCCTTATATACTTGGAAAACAAATAAATTCTTCCATCCTATCTAGGGATAATGCTAAAGCGGTACATTCTATGTCTGGAGTACATCATCGATCTTATTGTCCTGTTTTTTATGGTAATGGAGTTCCTCCTATTCCAGCTAATTCTCCTAGGTTCCTTAAGGAAAGGTGATGAATACTAATTTTTTTCACTCTATCCCTGTTATTGATCAATTGGCTGCTACTCAGGCTGAGCGAGGTACGACTAGTACTTTGTTTTTTGAGGCCACAAGGATGGGTAATTTATGAAGATGGGTCCTCCAACTTTTACTAGGGTAAAATTGGATGAGGATCCACAGGGCTTCTCAGATAATATGGAAAAGATCTTTCAGGTAATCCAGGCTACTAATGTTGAGGGTTTTAACTTTGTAGCTTATCAGCTCAAGGATGTTGCTTATTAGTGGTATGAGGAGTGGGATAGGGATAGAGGTAATATGGAAGGGGAAGGGTTGTGAGAGGCATTTTCAAATACCTTCTTGGATTCATTCTTTCCTCATGAGTTAAAGGAAGCAATAATGGAGGAGTTTGTGAACCTCAGGGCCGAAAGGGTCTTCATAAAGGAATATGCTTTGAAGTTCCATCAGCTATCAAGTTACACCTCTAATTTGGTGGATGCTTTGAGGTCAAGAATAAGGAAGTTCTCTTTTGGGTTGTATAGAGATTTAATTCTAGATAGAAAGATTTCCTTGCTAATTAAAGATGTGGACATCTCGAGGTTGACTGTTCATATGTAGCATGTTGAGAATAAGAAGAGAAAGTAGTCAAATTTTAGGGATAAGTAGGAAAAGAGGAGCAGTTTTTTGATCAGGGAGGTGCTCAGTATCAGGGTAGTAAGGATGGTGTCAAGTAGAAGAAAAAAAGTGGGGGAGTTTGGGTTCCATTTCTACTAGTTCTCCTTATCAGTTCGGAGACAGGTTGCCCAATCTCAGGTGAACAGAGTTTAGTCAGTTTCTTTGTGTTTTCCCTGTCGATTCTGTGTTCATACTCATCAAGGTTATTGTGAGAAAGGAAGGGACACATGCTTCAAGTATGTCTAGGTAGGCCATCTACTTAGAGATTGTCTGATTAATAAGGTTTCTATATGGGCAAATAAGATTCCTATGTCTTTACCTTCTATTCCTACACCTGGCGGGGTGATATCTACTTCTGTTACTACTCCTGGTCCTAGTGTTGGTTAGAACAGGTTGTATGCTTTGGCATCCTGACAGAAATCCATGGCATCACCTAATGTCATTACTGGTATGTTATGCCCTTTCTCTTGTGACATATATTATTTGCTTGATTTGGGGTCAACTCTTACCTATGTGACTCCATATATGGTTGTGTCTTTTGTTTTTGATCTGAAAGTTATCTCAAATACTTTTTTTATTTCTACCCTTGTAGGTGACTCAGTTATTTCTAAGAGAGTCTATAGGGGTTGTGTGGTATTTGTTGGTGGCAAGAAAACCTTGGTGGATTTGTTTAAGATGGATATGGTAGATTTTCATATAATCCTAGGTATGGATTGGTTGTATTCTTGTTACGCATCTTTGAATGGTCGAACCCATAGTGTTATCTTTAAGTTTCCTGGTAAACCAGTTATAGAAGGGAAAGGTAGTTCCTTAGCTCCTAGAGAGAGGTTTATTTTTTATCTTGGAGCTAGGAGGTTAATCTCTATCTGGGTTAAAGATTCTAACTCAGAAGGTCCTTCTTTGTCTTCAGTCCCTATGGTTAATGAGTTCCCAAAGGTCTTCTGGATGATCTTCAGGGTGTTCCCCTAGATAGGGAAATAGTGTTTGGCATTGATTTGCTTTCGAACACTTGTCCAATTTCTATTCCTCTATATTAAATGGATTCGAATAAGTTGAGCAAACTCAAGGAGTAACTTAAAGATCTTCTGGATAAGGGGTTTATTCATCGTAGTGTTTCTCCATAGGAACATTGGTGTTGTTTGTGCGCAAGAAGGATGGTTCCCTTCGGATGTGTATTGACTATAGGCAGTTGAACAAGGTGACAGTCAAGAACAAGTATCCTCTTCTATGGATAGATGACTTGTTTAACCAGCTACAGGGTGCTAAATTCTTCTCTAAGATAGATCTTCGGTCTAGGTTCCATCAGCTTAATAATAGGGATGTAGATATCCCTAAGATGAAATTTTTTACCCGATATGGGCATTTGAGTTCTTGGTGGTATCATTTGGGTTGACTAATGCTACGATAACATTTATGGACCTGATGAATAGGGTGTTCAGGCAATATTTAGTTCTCTTCTTCATTGTGTTTATTTTTGACATTTTGGTTTATTCTAAGAGTGATGTGGATTATGATGATCAGCTCTGTGTAGTATTACAGACCTTAAAGGAATAACAATTGTATGCCAAGTTCTCTTAGTATAAGTTCTGGCTGAATGTTGTGACTTTCTTGGGTTATATTATTTCTAGCGAAGAGATCATGGTGGGTTCACAGAAGGTTACTGTGGTGAAGAGGTGGCCTAGGCCATGACTTTGGAGCTTCTTAAGTTTAGTTGAGTATTATAGGCGGTTTGTTGAAATCTTTTCTTCGATAGCTGCATCTTTAACTTAGTTGACTTAGAAGAAGGTTACATTTTCTTTGTCGGATGCTTATGAAGGGAGTTTTGATAAGTTGAAGAATAAGTTAACTTCAGCTCCAATCCTGACCTTGCTGAAGGCAATGGTGGGTTTATGGTTTATTGTGATGTATCTCAGGTAGGATTTGATTGTGTTTTGATGCAACATGGGAGGTAATTGCCTATGCTTCTAGGCAGTTGAAGGTACATGAGAGAAATTATCCTTCTCATGATTTAGAGTTATTGGAGGTTGTGTTTGCTTTGAAAATATAGTGACATTATTTGTATGATGTTCACGTGGATATCTTTTTTGATCACAAGAGTCTTCAGTACGTGTTCACTCAGAAAGAGTTTAATCTCTTATAGCAAAGGTGGCTTGAGCTTCTCAAGGATTATGATATGAGTTTTCACTACCACCAAGGTAAGGCT
>JAPEIP010000006.1:139053555-139065960 GCA_026120095.1 Capsicum chinense | reverse complement strand
AAGGTCCTTCTTTGTCTTCAGTCCCTATGGTTAATGAGTTCCCAAAGGTCTTCTGGATGATCTTCAGGGTGTTCCCCTAGATAGGGAAATAGTGTTTGGCATTGATTTGCTTTCGAACACTTGTCCAATTTCTATTCCTCTATATTAAATGGATTCGAATAAGTTGAGCAAACTCAAGGAGTAACTTAAAGATCTTCTGGATAAGGGGTTTATTCATCGTAGTGTTTCTCCATAGGAACATTGGTGTTGTTTGTGCGCAAGAAGGATGGTTCCCTTCGGATGTGTATTGACTATAGGCAGTTGAACAAGGTGACAGTCAAGAACAAGTATCCTCTTCTATGGATAGATGACTTGTTTAACCAGCTACAGGGTGCTAAATTCTTCTCTAAGATAGATCTTCGGTCTAGGTTCCATCAGCTTAATAATAGGGATGTAGATATCCCTAAGATGAAATTTTTTACCCGATATGGGCATTTGAGTTCTTGGTGGTATCATTTGGGTTGACTAATGCTACGATAACATTTATGGACCTGATGAATAGGGTGTTCAGGCAATATTTAGTTCTCTTCTTCATTGTGTTTATTTTTGACATTTTGGTTTATTCTAAGAGTGATGTGGATTATGATGATCAGCTCTGTGTAGTATTACAGACCTTAAAGGAATAACAATTGTATGCCAAGTTCTCTTAGTATAAGTTCTGGCTGAATGTTGTGACTTTCTTGGGTTATATTATTTCTAGCGAAGAGATCATGGTGGGTTCACAGAAGGTTACTGTGGTGAAGAGGTGGCCTAGGCCATGACTTTGGAGCTTCTTAAGTTTAGTTGAGTATTATAGGCGGTTTGTTGAAATCTTTTCTTCGATAGCTGCATCTTTAACTTAGTTGACTTAGAAGAAGGTTACATTTTCTTTGTCGGATGCTTATGAAGGGAGTTTTGATAAGTTGAAGAATAAGTTAACTTCAGCTCCAATCCTGACCTTGCTGAAGGCAATGGTGGGTTTATGGTTTATTGTGATGTATCTCAGGTAGGATTTGATTGTGTTTTGATGCAACATGGGAGGTAATTGCCTATGCTTCTAGGCAGTTGAAGGTACATGAGAGAAATTATCCTTCTCATGATTTAGAGTTATTGGAGGTTGTGTTTGCTTTGAAAATATAGTGACATTATTTGTATGATGTTCACGTGGATATCTTTTTTGATCACAAGAGTCTTCAGTACGTGTTCACTCAGAAAGAGTTTAATCTCTTATAGCAAAGGTGGCTTGAGCTTCTCAAGGATTATGATATGAGTTTTCACTACCACCAAGGTAAGGCTAATGTGGTTGCTAATGCTTTTAGTAGGTTATCTATGGGGAGATAGGCTCTCGTGGAGAAAGGCAAGAGTGAATTAGTGAAGGATATTCACCGCTTGGCTAATCTTGGAATTTATCTCTTGGACACTAAGGATGGAAGTGTGATAGCGTAAGAAGTGGGTCGGTTATTTTTTGGTGCAGAGATTAAAGAGAAGCAAGTGTTGGATCATGTCTTGATGAAAATGAAGGGTGATGTTGGTAGGAAAAAGATAGTGGTGTTTGAGATTAATGTCGATGGTACTTTACGGTACTAAGGAAGGTTGTGTGTTCCTGATCTAGACGGGATATGTCAAAGGGTTTCGCTAAGCTGCATGAGTCATGCTATATTATTTATGATACAACTCTCTTGGACTTATGTACTCAACCTTGATTATCTCTGATCGTGGTACGCAGTTTATGTCTAATTTCTGGCAGTCTTTTCAGAAAGGATTGGGGACCAAGGTTAGTCTGAGTATTGGTATTAATCCACAGTTAGATAGGCAAGTCGAGAGAACTCTTCAGGCATTAGAAGATATGCTTCGGGCCTGTGTGATAGACTATGGTGGCAATTGGGTTGAGCATCTACCTTTGGTGGAGTTTTCTTACAACAATAGCTATCATTCAAGTATTAATATGGCTCTTTTTAAGGCATTGTATGGTAGGAGGTGTAGATATCCTATTGGCTATTTTGAGCTTGGAGAAGCAGACATGTTTGATCGAAATTTGGTTTATCAGGTGATGGAGATGGTCAAGGTGATTCGGGATAGGCTTAAAGCTTCCCAAAGTCGCCAAAAGTCTTATGTTGATATTAGGCATAGAGACTTGGAGTTTGAGGTCGGGGATAATTTATTCCTTTAAGGTGTCTCCCATGAAGGGAGTGGTACGATTTGGCAAAAAAGGGAAACTCAGTCCTCAGTTTATTGGTCCTTATATGATTTTGCAAATAGTTGGCAATATTGCTTATGATTTAGAGTTGACATCTGGGTTAAGTTTAGTTCATCCGACTTTCATGTTTCTATGTTGACGAAATGTCTTCGTGATCCTTCTTCAGTTGTTCCATTAGAAGGATTAGGTATTTTGGATTCTCTGTCTTATTAAGAGGTCCCAATTAAGATATTAGATAGACATGTTCTTCAGTTGCGAACAAATGATGTGGCTTCAGTTAAGATTTTATGGAAAAATCGTAAGGTGGAAGAAGCAACTTGGCAAGCGGAAGAGGACATGAAGTCAAAGTATCCACATTTATTTTCTGCTCCTGGGATTCATGTGGAAGGTATGTGTCTTGAACACATCTTTATTTATGGAGTTTGTTAAAGAAAAGATTAACATCTTTGCCTCTCTATTTTCAAACTTTGTTAAAGGGATGTTTGATAATGGAAATGACTCTGTGTTTGGTTACCCCTACCTTTTCCGTCATTTGGGGACTAATGTTCCTGACCCTTTGAAAAGTTCCTAGAAATCTGTTCTTAGAACCCAATCCGACTCATAGGTACGAGCTATATATTGGGGTACAAGTGTTATGGTCCTATATTATGCTGACCAATGTTAGTTGGTGGGATAGTTTTGCTCACAAGAATGGGTATGATTTATAGATGTGAGTCATAAGGGATTGGTATGAGTCGTATCAGGGACTTGTATGGTGGGCAGTGTTTGATTCTCCTGGTATTTTATTCATCTAGGGATATAGGTTATGGATATGGATCATATGTTGTCGTTACGACTTAGTTGGATGAGTCATATACTGGACAGTGTTTGATCCAAGAGTTGAGTCTTAGATACGAGTGGTGGATACTGATCGTATATGAGGGTGTGACTCGTATGGAGTCATATCCCGGTGACAAATTTTTAAGGGATTTAAGTGGGGGTATTTTGGTTATTTCCCTACTTACCCTAATTAGGACCCACAACTTGTAATACACTTAAGAGGTTATTTACCCTATTGTTTTATTCATTAACACTTAGAAACTATTCCAAAAGATCTCATAATTCTCTCAAGAGCTTTTGGGGTTGGAAGGCTACCGTTTTATCTTACAGATAGCTTTGGAGCTTGTCTTGTTTTACTATTTCATGATTATGGTTTTCAACTATTATTTGGGGGTTTTCATATTGAATTCTTGGTTATTGATTCCACTCATTTTAATTATACTTTTATATGCATTAACGGTTGTTTTGGACAATTGGATTGCATGGGAATATTTTAATGGTCTTTGGAATTGGTTTTGGTTATATTATTCCCCTAAGGGATTTGATAAAATACTTATAAAGATATGTTCATGGCATTGACTTTTTTTAATAGAACTATTGCATGTTTTAAACCAGACAAAGGATTTATGCATGGTTTAAATGGTTTGAAATGGCTAAAGTACAAATGGTTATGCTTGTGGAGAACATGAAAGTCTCCAAGTGTATTTAATATGGTATATGGAAGGGCAACTAAGGCCCTCTTAACCTAAATGGTTTGGCTATAGATATTATTTGCAAGTAAGGGGTGGTATGACGATACCACCAATATTGGCCTTTGTTAAGAAATGGTAAATAGATTGCTTGGACATAGTTTTAATTGGCAGTAAATGGCAAGGTATGTAGCTAAGCCATGGAATGTAGTGGTCTTGGGGGGCCCAAAATCGGAAACTCATATTTGCAGATATGAAGGGTCTTGATGACCATATGCGTGTGTCACATTTTATATTGGGGGATGTACTAGTCATCCCATGGGATATTCCTTGGTCGTGCGGCTACACGTACTGGTGCCCTTTGAGCAGGGGGAGCTGAACCCATATGGCTTGTGGATGGTTAGGATGATAAAGCTGCACAACCCAAGTAAATTATTTAAGTGCATGCTAGACACGGTTCGCTTTCCCGACATTTATATATGTATGGTTGTATGCATTATAGATGGCTTTACTTGGTTTTATAACTGGCATTATTTTATCCTTATCCTGAGATTCATGGTAGCGGACACTCGCTAACCCCGTCTATTGGCGGATGTATACCCATGCTATGCAGGAACCGGCCATTCTACTCCTCCCTTTTGCCACGTGGATTCGGTATCATCATTTGGACTGAAGTGGTTAGCTTTTATCTTTTCGAAAGGCACCATTTCATGTTATGGATTTCTTTAGACACTTCTCTTTTATTTTTTATATTAGTTTTGGCCATAGTTAGGGGTATGTCCCTACCAAATTTGTTTACTCTTTTGGATAGAGAATTTGTGGTACTTTTGGGGGTTGGTATGGACGGGATCAGTAGAGGTATCAGCCTTAGCATTGGTATTGGCATTGAGGCTGGCATCATCAGACACGATTTCTCACTATTTCATCATATTACATTTTGGGATAGATTTTCATATTATGTTTTTGTATTCCCTTTAGTTTATGGTATATGATTTGGTTTGGTATGGTTGGGCGGTTGGTGCGGTACAGTTGACTCGATTGTGTTGGTCATAGTTGTGACCCTATCCTAGAGTCGTAGTGGGAACAATAACGCTATCTTGTTATATGTTTGAAACTCAGTCCATCTAAGGATGGATATAGGTTGTTGGGTTGGGTAACAAATGGCGATTCCCTGTCTTGGTTGGACTTGGGATGCCCATTATGATAAGGCCTGGGGTTGGGTCGTGTCACATACTTGGTCTAATAACACCCTTACCCAAAAGATCTTTAACATGAGAATTTAGCTCCTTAAGCTTAGCAAGAACCATAGTAAAGGTGCCGTTGAAATAGGTCGGGTGTGTGGCTTAAGATCAATAACAAACTTAACATTACACTTAGAGGAAGACTAGGTGGATAGGTAAGAAAAACATGAGGAAACTTATAAACTATAGGAACAAAGTCAAGGGATGGACTATCCATACTAACATCACGAATATAAGTGAGATAAGACTCACAAGCCCTCGTAATAAGTCTCCTAGCCTGAATATATGATGTAATCCCAACCGGCTTACAACTACTAGCTACCTACCACACAACCGGGGGTATATCGGGCATGGGTAAGATAACCGTCTTGGATTGCATGATAGTAGGATAACCAGTTCATGCCCTAAATCACATACAAATCACCAGATCTAACACAATAAGATCAGCTTGAGTATTAAACTCTCCAAAAGTCACAACACATGATCTATAATTCTGATCCACTACAATAAAATCACCTACATGAGTAGATACACATAGCGACACAAATAAAGATTCGCAAGATAGCTGTAACTGTGGGGCACAATAAGTACACATATAAGAATAAGTGGATCAGAAATCAAATAAACCAAAAGTCGACTGATGGCGCACAGAGATAGTACCTATGCTGACAACATCCAAAGACTCAGCCTTGAGTCTATCAGGTATGTCATAGAACCTACCATGCCTGCCACCTGTTCTACCTGCCTAAGAACCTCTATGAGCACCCTCAGGACCACTTCGACGACCAAGCGAACCACCTCTAATTGGGGGTGAAACTTCTTGAATTGATGGAACTCTCTGAGTTGAAGGAACCACCACTCCATAACTGGGGTACTCTCTCGAGAAATGGCCAAAGACCCTATAACTCTCTTACACGATGCCCGCCTTAATGTGTAAGTGACCAGGTTGTCGCTTAAGTGTCATTCACTTAATCAATCCTGGTATCACTTAGGAGATACTTTGGCTTTTAAGTTATTATTGCTTAAGTAGTGCATCAGCTAAGTGGTGCACCACCTAGACACTTGGAGAATTCCAAGTATTTACGGTCCCCTCGAGATTCATCATATTTCTAGAACGCAAACAAACTATGCTACCCTATCAAGTTTGACGCTCTGAACTCAATGGCGATATTAGATTTTTAAAAAAGTTGTTTTCACAAAGTTTACCCCCAAATTCCAATTTCACAACTTTTTAAACCGACGGTTGAAATGTTATTTAAAAGCCACAAAACAACACCAACCATGCTACCAACCTAAAATCGACGTTCTGAATCTACTGAAGTAGTTTGTTTTAACATCCAATGCACAAATAAATAAGTGTTGACCAAAGTTAACTACTAAGCCTTTATAACCACCAAAAACCATGATCTTGCACAAATCACATCAAAATACATTGGGAACCATGCCAATCATCCCCACACCCCAAAAATACCATAATATGCCACCATAGGGAGGGTAAACTGGTCAAATCACTTTAAAATAAATAATTCACAATAAATCACAAAATATTAGGTCATTACATAATCCACCACTAAGAATATAGTTTGCCCATGAGCTAAAGGCAAGGGAAATACCCAAATCAGTGAACAACTGGGGATAAGTACCACACATATCAAACTCAACTTCCAAAGTAAAATCACCTATAGGTCAATGCCTCTACCAAACCATAACCACTGGAATATCTGTAGGATGCAACTATCTCACTGTAATACCCCACAAAGTTCTCTTCTAGTCTGAGCCTTAGACTGTATCCAGCAAAGTGAAAAATCTGAGTTTAGAAGTTTTAAAAGTATCTTCCCAAGTATTGAAAACTTTGAATCATGTGTAATTTCCCTAATTTTTACTTTTAGTCATGTATAGCATTGAACAAGATTTCTGTCGATACAAATTTCATCAAAATCCGACATCGGACAAAGAAGTTATGGCTATTTTACTGAGCATTGTTGGAATTGCAAGTCTGACAGTCGATCTGACGGACCGCCAAGTCCTTGATGGACCGTCAAGTGTCCTATAAGACCAAGGCAACGGCTTTCTTTTTTAGTCATCATATGACGGCCAAAGTAGTGGTCCATCAGAAAGTTGAAAGACCATCAAGTGGCCTGTCAGACCGAAGCAGAATGTCCCATTCCTAGACCCCAAGTGACAGATGACTTGGTGGTTCATCAGTCCCTCTAAAAGACCGTCAGGTCAACCGTCACAGACCCTGATCAAAATTTTCTAGATAAATTTTAAAGAGGACTTTTGGTCTTTTCCACATCCTCCCCCAGCTCTATAAATACGGGCCAAGGGCCTTCAACTTTATTTTTCTCTCTTCCACCCAAAAATTAGGGTTTCCAAAATCAAAATACTCTCTTCTCCTTTCATAAAATTCAAGAGAGATCAAGAAGGATCTAGAGAAATCAAGTACTCTTTCAAGAGCCTTCAAGAAAAGAAATTCCCAGGTATGTAGATGTTGATTCTTGGGTCCCTTTCATCCAAGAAGCTCAAGTACCCTTTTTTTTAACTTAAGGATTTTATGTTTTGTGATATTCCATGATTTGTATGAGTTGAAGTTGATGTTACTTGTGTTGTTGAGTTTGGATTCGTGATTGTTGGCAAGATTTATGGTCTTTGACCCTAGTATGTGGAATTTATGTGATGTTGTGATGAGCCCTTTTGAAGTTGGTATATATGTGAGGTGTTCATGACATGAGGGTGTAGAGATGGTTGAATAAGCAGATTATGCACCCCATAGGTTGGATGAAAGGATGAGGTGAACCATAGAGGGGCATTGTAGTATGCTAAAGGGGAAACCCAAAGTTGTGGTCTAGTCCATGCACACCTAGTGTTTCGTAAAATGCCTTAGTGAGCAGAATGAGCCATAATAATAAGATGGAATCTCCGAGCAGGTGTAGAATCGGACATGTCTAGTGGTTGTTGAAAGATCGTAGTGAGTAAGTTTAGAGAAAATAGCGGTAAATCTCCCAAGTGAGTGCTCTTTGATTTATTTTAAGTTTAGATACATGCTACGTGGTTAGCAAGAGAGTAATGACATGATAATATGAAGTTTTCCCAAAATCTCATGATATCTAGATATATGTCGAGACCGATATAGGTGTGAAGTACTTCATGCAAGACTTCGTTGAATGGGGTATAATTTAATAGCATGTCTTCCTTAAGGTAGTTTGTGACGATGAATCGATATTGATGACCCCCACTAAATGTTGGGAGAGATCCTTTGGTAATCATGATGGTGAATAAAGGTTTATATTTCCTAAATGATAGATGTGATGCCATAAGGTTTGTGAGGGGGAAAGTATGTTATGATTCTGAAATGCTTTGAGTGACCCCTTGGAAGTTTTGATGATGAGTATACGTTTGTGACTCCTTGGAGCCTTGAGGTGATGTTCTAATGATTGTAAAATTGAATATATGGCATGATTTCTGAGTTTCTTATGAATATGCCTAAATGATCGTAATGATGCATGAATGCTTGTGATGCTTGAATGAATGATGATGCTTTACTTCTATGTTATCGAGTCCTGGGGGTATTTATAACTGAAAATATAGCTGTTATCTAGAGCCAGTTTTAGTTTCTTGAAAATTCTAGCCGATCCATGATTTTCAAAACTCAGTGAACTATAGAACTCTCTATCCTCAGACAAGTGCGAAGCTTAATAAAGCTTAGTAATCTCAGTTATCTCTGTATTCTCTGTATCTCTAGTAATCTACCTCAGACCTGTACTCAGCCTAGTCCTAATGGAACTCAAGTGATTCAATTATAATCTCAAAAATGATTCGAATAATCTAATCAAGCTATGTATCGTTAGTCAGATATCGTGATTTGATATTGTTTCTATTAAACACGGAACCAAGTGATGTCAACGTATTTCATAAAGATTATTTGAAAAACATGATCATGTTAATAGATTCAGCTTTATTGTGTTCATTCTAAGGATTCAATGAGAGTCTTTCAGTTGGGAGTAGAAACTAGCACCGAGCGAGGGAAGGGATGGCGATTCCTCCCGTCAGAGAGAGAGGCTAAAATCATTAGTAGTAAACCCTAAACTCCAGAACTATATAGCTAGCATAGGATACAGGAGTCCCTATCAGTAGAGGTTGTCACCGTCAGAGAGGTTGACTATTATATTGCCTCAGGTCGAATTCCTGCGAGGGTTATCCCATCAGAGAGGGTTGACTCGAGAGTGATTCTTTACCCATGGCACTGTATTGACGCCTTTCCAACTGGGGTTACAGTTGGGTCCCACCTGTGGTAGGTTGAGGCATGTTGATTAAGTGACTAATTCCCACAGTTGCAGTTTCAGTATCAATCTTGAGAAGTCAAGATCGTATGGTACAGTCGTCTATCTCAGTAAAGAACTCAGATAGTTTCATTGATTCATGGACTATTCCGTTAGATAGGCTTGGACTTATATACATATTCTTACTATCATATTTAAAGATCTCCCATCAAATAGGCTTGATCTCAGTCTCAGATCATGTTTAATATTCTTATTATCATATTTAAAGATCTCCCGTCAGATAGTCTTGGTATCCTTCTCCGAATTTGTTGAGTATTTTTGTTGTCGGATTCAGATATAATCCTATTTTTTTATCATTGATAAAGCTTCCGAAGTTATCTGTTAGAAAAGTTGAATCTCTAATTCAGTCGGTTTAAAGAGGGAAGCTCAGAACTCAGTCTTTGATATAAGTATACTCTGATCCTCATTTATCAGTATCTGATGAGTCAGTGGTTTAGTATCTCAGTGATGGTAGTGAGTTTAGCTCGCAGTAAAGCGGTATGAAAGGTCAAGTCTCTAGAGTTGTGATGATTATGAGTATGAATTATGCATTCTTGTATGTGTGCTTGTTTTCGTGCGGTATTCTCATGATCATTTAGGTTATACATATTTTGCATGCACGAGACCTTGCATTTATCCTTACCCCGTCTACATACTCGGTACATTTTGTGCTGATGCATTTGCACTATGGTGTCTCATTTGACACCATAGGTTTAGAGGCACAGGACCCAGAGTATCATCAACAGATCAGTCCCAGTCAGTAGCAGTAGCAGTGAGTCCTCTTCATTCGAGGATGAGTTTCAGTTTTCTATTATTGTAATCAAAATTTTATTTACTTTCAGTTAACGGAGTTAGTTGGGGATGGATCCCATCAACTCCATAGTTCAGTCAGATTAGAGGTTTTTCAGATGGATGTATTGTATAGTATTCAGATTTTATATTTTGAGTATTTATAGATATGCTGAACCTTATGGCCAGTTTCTGTATTTATTCTAGATATTATGCAGTGTATGAGTACAGATATCAGTAAAGGTTAGCTTGTGGTCCTTCGGGGTCACGAACACCGTGTGACATCTCAGAATGGGATCTCGGGGTGTTACACTCACATCCGTAGCTATGATGGAGACAGGTTCCTCAATGAAAGACAACCTCTCATCTAACTACACTAAATCCCAATGAATGATATAAGACTCATCCAAAATGTAATATTGAATTATGAAAACATAAAAAACTATACGAGCAACTGATAAGTTTGGGTACAAGCCATATCCCTAACATTCTGAATATTCTCAAAAGGTCCAATATACCTGGTGCTAAGCTTGCCCCTCTTCCCAAACCTGATCACGCTCTTTATGGGTGATACATAAAGGATGGCTCGATGACCAACACTAAATCTCAAGGAAAGAAGTTTACAATCTACAAAACACTTCTGCAAACTTTAAGTCTCTCGAAGTCTATCTTGAATGACTCAAGCTCTATCCAACAACTCATGAAGTAAGTTTATACCTGAAGGTATAATCTCTGAAACCTCAAACCAACCAACTACATAGCGATAACTCCTACCATACAAAACTTTGAAAGGAGCCATCTTAATACTGGAATGGTAGCTTTTATTATATGTAAAGTCTAACAAAGTCATATATTTCTCCCATAGACCACCAAAGTCCATGACACAAGTGAGGAGCATATACTCAGAAACTTGAATAGTCTGTCTAACAATCGGTCTAGTGGTGAAAAGCTATACTAAGATCAACCCAGGTACCAAACCCTTCATAAAAAGTTATCCAAATGTAATATGTGAACACTAAACCTCGATCTGAGATGATAGACACTAGCGCACCATGCAAACAAACTATCTCACGAATATAGATAGGGGCCAACCTTTCACACCAAAAGAAACCTGAACCAAAATAAAGTGAGCAAATTCGGTCAATCAATCCACGATGACACAAACATTGTTAGAGCCTTGAGAAGTGTAAGGTAACGTAGTCACAAAGTCTATCCATTCCTATTTCAACTCGGGAATGGGTAACCTCTGAAGCAAACCACCAGGTATCAAATGCTCGACATTTACTTGCTGGCAAAGAAGGCAATGAGCTACAAAATTTGTAACATCCTCCTCATACCACCCATTAGTGATGTTGTCTCAGATCATGATATATCTTAGTCACTCCTAAATGGATGGAATACCTAGAAAAATAAGCCTCCTCCAAAATCAATCTAATCAAATAATAAAATCTCGACACCCAAATTTGACCTCTAATCCTTAAAATACCATCTAGATCAAGTGATGATTCCTTAGCCTCTACACTCAACACCTTATTCTGAATTACTCTCAATCCATGATCATCAAACTAATGATCCCAGATTTGCTCCATTAAGGAATACCTAGCCTCTATAAAATAAAAAACACACCTCAATGACAAAATATCAAGTGTAACTATCTAGTTATCCAGAGACTAAACCTCTAAGCCTAAAGTTTGCCCCTAGGTCAAAAGATACACCAAGCTACCCATACTAGTCAAATATTGACTCAAGGTATTCAGAACTACATTAGCTTTGCTTGATGATAGAGAATAACAAAATCATAATCCTTTAGCAACTAAAGACAATGATGATGCCTCATATTAAGATCTCGCTACGTGATGAAATGTTAAAGGCTACGATGATCTAAGAGAGTTTCACAACGGACACCATACAAGTAGTGTCTCCACAACATTAAAGGAAAAACAATAACTATACACAACTGTAAATCATGGGTCGGGTAATTCCTCTCATGGGGTTTCAACTAACGATAAGTATAGTAATTACCTTACCCTTGTATAGAAACAAAATACCCAACCCAACACTAGAAGAATCACAGAAGATGGTAAAACCTATGCCCTCCTTAGGCAAAGTAAAGATATGAGCTGAAGTCAGTAAATCCTAGAAATTTAACAGCTTGCCTCACAAGCATCAGACCAGTGAAAGGAAATCTTTTTTTGAGTTAACTTGGTCAATGGAGCTACAATAGATCAAATAACTTAACAAAGCATTGATAGTAACCTGGCAAACTAACCAAACTGCAATTTTAGTAGGAGAAGTAGTCCTATACCAATCACAAACTACTGTAATCTTGGTCA
>JAPEIP010000006.1:139033613-139053455 GCA_026120095.1 Capsicum chinense | reverse complement strand
GGCTAAAATCATTAGTAGTAAACCCTAAACTCCAGAACTATATAGCTAGCATAGGATACAGGAGTCCCTATCAGTAGAGGTTGTCACCGTCAGAGAGGTTGACTATTATATTGCCTCAGGTCGAATTCCTGCGAGGGTTATCCCATCAGAGAGGGTTGACTCGAGAGTGATTCTTTACCCATGGCACTGTATTGACGCCTTTCCAACTGGGGTTACAGTTGGGTCCCACCTGTGGTAGGTTGAGGCATGTTGATTAAGTGACTAATTCCCACAGTTGCAGTTTCAGTATCAATCTTGAGAAGTCAAGATCGTATGGTACAGTCGTCTATCTCAGTAAAGAACTCAGATAGTTTCATTGATTCATGGACTATTCCGTTAGATAGGCTTGGACTTATATACATATTCTTACTATCATATTTAAAGATCTCCCATCAAATAGGCTTGATCTCAGTCTCAGATCATGTTTAATATTCTTATTATCATATTTAAAGATCTCCCGTCAGATAGTCTTGGTATCCTTCTCCGAATTTGTTGAGTATTTTTGTTGTCGGATTCAGATATAATCCTATTTTTTTATCATTGATAAAGCTTCCGAAGTTATCTGTTAGAAAAGTTGAATCTCTAATTCAGTCGGTTTAAAGAGGGAAGCTCAGAACTCAGTCTTTGATATAAGTATACTCTGATCCTCATTTATCAGTATCTGATGAGTCAGTGGTTTAGTATCTCAGTGATGGTAGTGAGTTTAGCTCGCAGTAAAGCGGTATGAAAGGTCAAGTCTCTAGAGTTGTGATGATTATGAGTATGAATTATGCATTCTTGTATGTGTGCTTGTTTTCGTGCGGTATTCTCATGATCATTTAGGTTATACATATTTTGCATGCACGAGACCTTGCATTTATCCTTACCCCGTCTACATACTCGGTACATTTTGTGCTGATGCATTTGCACTATGGTGTCTCATTTGACACCATAGGTTTAGAGGCACAGGACCCAGAGTATCATCAACAGATCAGTCCCAGTCAGTAGCAGTAGCAGTGAGTCCTCTTCATTCGAGGATGAGTTTCAGTTTTCTATTATTGTAATCAAAATTTTATTTACTTTCAGTTAACGGAGTTAGTTGGGGATGGATCCCATCAACTCCATAGTTCAGTCAGATTAGAGGTTTTTCAGATGGATGTATTGTATAGTATTCAGATTTTATATTTTGAGTATTTATAGATATGCTGAACCTTATGGCCAGTTTCTGTATTTATTCTAGATATTATGCAGTGTATGAGTACAGATATCAGTAAAGGTTAGCTTGTGGTCCTTCGGGGTCACGAACACCGTGTGACATCTCAGAATGGGATCTCGGGGTGTTACACTCACATCCGTAGCTATGATGGAGACAGGTTCCTCAATGAAAGACAACCTCTCATCTAACTACACTAAATCCCAATGAATGATATAAGACTCATCCAAAATGTAATATTGAATTATGAAAACATAAAAAACTATACGAGCAACTGATAAGTTTGGGTACAAGCCATATCCCTAACATTCTGAATATTCTCAAAAGGTCCAATATACCTGGTGCTAAGCTTGCCCCTCTTCCCAAACCTGATCACGCTCTTTATGGGTGATACATAAAGGATGGCTCGATGACCAACACTAAATCTCAAGGAAAGAAGTTTACAATCTACAAAACACTTCTGCAAACTTTAAGTCTCTCGAAGTCTATCTTGAATGACTCAAGCTCTATCCAACAACTCATGAAGTAAGTTTATACCTGAAGGTATAATCTCTGAAACCTCAAACCAACCAACTACATAGCGATAACTCCTACCATACAAAACTTTGAAAGGAGCCATCTTAATACTGGAATGGTAGCTTTTATTATATGTAAAGTCTAACAAAGTCATATATTTCTCCCATAGACCACCAAAGTCCATGACACAAGTGAGGAGCATATACTCAGAAACTTGAATAGTCTGTCTAACAATCGGTCTAGTGGTGAAAAGCTATACTAAGATCAACCCAGGTACCAAACCCTTCATAAAAAGTTATCCAAATGTAATATGTGAACACTAAACCTCGATCTGAGATGATAGACACTAGCGCACCATGCAAACAAACTATCTCACGAATATAGATAGGGGCCAACCTTTCACACCAAAAGAAACCTGAACCAAAATAAAGTGAGCAAATTCGGTCAATCAATCCACGATGACACAAACATTGTTAGAGCCTTGAGAAGTGTAAGGTAACGTAGTCACAAAGTCTATCCATTCCTATTTCAACTCGGGAATGGGTAACCTCTGAAGCAAACCACCAGGTATCAAATGCTCGACATTTACTTGCTGGCAAAGAAGGCAATGAGCTACAAAATTTGTAACATCCTCCTCATACCACCCATTAGTGATGTTGTCTCAGATCATGATATATCTTAGTCACTCCTAAATGGATGGAATACCTAGAAAAATAAGCCTCCTCCAAAATCAATCTAATCAAATAATAAAATCTCGACACCCAAATTTGACCTCTAATCCTTAAAATACCATCTAGATCAAGTGATGATTCCTTAGCCTCTACACTCAACACCTTATTCTGAATTACTCTCAATCCATGATCATCAAACTAATGATCCCAGATTTGCTCCATTAAGGAATACCTAGCCTCTATAAAATAAAAAACACACCTCAATGACAAAATATCAAGTGTAACTATCTAGTTATCCAGAGACTAAACCTCTAAGCCTAAAGTTTGCCCCTAGGTCAAAAGATACACCAAGCTACCCATACTAGTCAAATATTGACTCAAGGTATTCAGAACTACATTAGCTTTGCTTGATGATAGAGAATAACAAAATCATAATCCTTTAGCAACTAAAGACAATGATGATGCCTCATATTAAGATCTCGCTACGTGATGAAATGTTAAAGGCTACGATGATCTAAGAGAGTTTCACAACGGACACCATACAAGTAGTGTCTCCACAACATTAAAGGAAAAACAATAACTATACACAACTGTAAATCATGGGTCGGGTAATTCCTCTCATGGGGTTTCAACTAACGATAAGTATAGTAATTACCTTACCCTTGTATAGAAACAAAATACCCAACCCAACACTAGAAGAATCACAGAAGATGGTAAAACCTATGCCCTCCTTAGGCAAAGTAAAGATATGAGCTGAAGTCAGTAAATCCTAGAAATTTAACAGCTTGCCTCACAAGCATCAGACCAGTGAAAGGAAATCTTTTTTTGAGTTAACTTGGTCAATGGAGCTACAATAGATCAAATAACTTAACAAAGCATTGATAGTAACCTGGCAAACTAACCAAACTGCAATTTTAGTAGGAGAAGTAGTCCTATACCAATCACAAACTACTGTAATCTTGGTCAGATCAACCATAATACAATCCTTGGTCACCATATGACCCAATAAAGAGACAGACTCAAACTAAAACTCACACTTAGAGAAATTATCATACATTTTCTTATCCCTCAATATCTGAAGCATAATCCACAAATGCTCCTCATATTCTACTTAACTCTTGGAATAAACCAAGATATCAAACATAAATACAATGACAAAAAAGTTGAGATATTGTCGAAATGCCCAACTCATCAATTCCATGAATGCGACCGGGGCATTGGTCAACCCAAATAATATTACCAAGAACTCATAATTACTATATTAAGTTTGGCAGTTTATCTTTGGAATATCAAATGATCTAATCCTCAACTGGTGACACTTGGTTCTTACATCAATCTTCGATACTACTAAAACACCCTAAATCTGGTTGAACAAATCAACAATATAAGGAAGAAGGTACTTATTCTTTAACAGTACTTGTTTAACTACCGATAATCTGTACACATACAAATTGACCCATCCTTTTTCATCACAAGAAAAACTAGATCACCCCAAGGTGATACACTAAGTCGGATAAATCCCTTATCCAATAAATTCTACAACCGATCCTTTAATTTTTTCAACTCTATTAGTGCCATTCTATAAGAAGGAATAGAAATAATTTTAGCTCATGGATCAAAATCAATAGCAAAATCAATATCATAACTTGGAGGCATACTAGGTAAATCTGTAGAGAAAATATCCATGAACTTATGGACAGTACAAAGAAAATCCTAAAAAGGAAGTAAAATAGTATTAGTATCATGAATATAACACAAATAAGACAAACATCCCCTCTTAACCAAGTGATAAGCTAGAAGAAAAGCTACAACTCTCTTGGGACCCGAATGAAGTACATCCCTCCAATCTATCCTTCGCACACCCAACAAATCTAAGGTGACGACCTTAGCATAACATTCTAGGACAATATAATAAGTAGCTTACCAATCCATACCTAAGGTAACATTAAAATCTACCATATCCAGGATAATAAGATCTATCTAAGTCTCATGCCCAATAACAGTCACAACACAAGATCGACACACATGATTTACTTCAGAAGAGACACTTAATGAGATAGAAACACATATAGGAATGTAAAGAGTCTCACTAGAAGAATCAAAACCCAAAGCAAATTATGAAGACACATAGGAAAAAGTTGATCCCAAATTAAATAATACAGATTAAGATAAAAAACAAATAGGGATGATACTTGTGATAATAGTGTTAGAAGACTCTACTTCTAGTCAAGTGGGTATAGGATAGCATTGACCATGACCACCACCTAACTTAGTAACCTCACGACCACTACCACAGGCACAAATACTTCTGTGACACACACCTCTAGTTAAACCTATACATCTTACAACAGATATAAGAGTAGCACTAAACACATGATATAGATAGATCTTTATCAAATGGCTAACCTCATCACACACAAACAAACCTCTGTAGCCCAACTCAAAAGGATGAGGTATGACTAAGATAGAATAACTGCCCAAAGTTATTGAAATAAAATATTACTACTTAAACCTTACAAGGTTTCCTGAACTAGTCTACCATGATATCTATGAAAGTTTCTAAAATAACTACCTCAAGGAGTATGACCTTTAAAATCACTCTAAGAGCGTACCCTCTTGGCGCTTCCTTAAAATGCTCAAAGAATACATTCAATTTTGTTAGAATGGTCCATTTTGCTCTAAAACAATGCCCCATACGCTACAATCTAAGTCGTAGAAAGCTAAAGTGCAACATCCAACGCCATCACAAACTTTTTAATCTTCTTAGACTCGGTGACAATACAGGTATAAAAATATCTAGACAAGGCATGAAAATGTGCCTCATACTCTACAATAGTCATGGAGCCCTACTCTTAGTTATAAAATACATCTCTCATTCGATCTCTCAAATAGTATGGCATAAGCCTGTCAAAAATGCCTCACCAAAGAAAAATACCTCAACAAACTGATCCCAAATCATCTCTAGAAAACCAAGAGTTCTACAACTAACAAGTTACCTCTAATAAACTCTGACTACATCTCTCAACTAGTAAGAATTATAAGAAACCCCATATGACTAAGCAAATCATAGTTTTGAAACTTTTCATGAAAATCAACCATAAACTCACAAGCATCCTTACCTATAGCACAACTGAACCTAGGAGGACGTAAATGAGTGAATCTTTTAAACCTCTTCTAATTCTTAGAATACATAACCATACTTACAATAATAGGAGGCATAGTAAATATGGTGAGATGAGATCCCACTTACAAAGGTAACATAGAAGAAGGCTGAATTCCTAATCTTAGAATACTATACTCAGATACTAACATAGAAGGAGGAACAACATTCAGAGTTTGTAGAGCCCCACAAGTAGATATTATTACCACTAGAAGGTCCATACTAGGAACCAAAGAAACACCATAGAAATACTCTAGTATAAAGGGGGGTCTAATACATGGAGATAGAGGATCAGCAAGTGCACTTAAAGGAGCACCCTTCAATGAGTCAACAAGTAAATCAAAAACCCTTCCAAGACTGGGGTAGAAGAAGTCTATGGGATTGGTGTAGGCCCTATAGCTACAACATTCTTAACTTGAGGCTAAGGATAAATCCCCCTAATACTACCTCTAGATGAGGCATATCTTATGCTCGTCCCCTACCTCGATCCCATCTACAGTTTATAACTCGCTTTCTAAATTGGACCCTCTCCTAATATAATAGCTATGCATCACTATCCTTATGGGATCTAGTCCTTAACATCTATGAAAAAAGAGTTAAATACTATTTAGAATACAAGATATGAAAGGTCCACCTTATATAAAATAAAAATTATTATACTATTGTTTTGTGCCCATGTAGGGACTATATTATTATGAATTGGTGGTTTTGAGACATTACTTTTTATGCATGACCTTGTAGGGTATTATATGATATTTTTGGCCTTGTGTATGTATATTTGATTAAGTCTTTTCTGATGAAAAATCCTAAATTAGAGTTTATGTTGTATCAATGGCATATTATTATGTATGTTACGCTATTAAGATATGGAATACATTGGATTCATTAATGGTTGGATTATTGAGTAGATTTTGGCTTGCATGGTTGGTATATTGGTTGTATTTGGAATTATAGTTTTGGTTTGTTGTGAGAATTACATCCTTATATAATATACATTTGTAAATACTGGTAATACTAGCTTTTTCTGGAAAAACATGTAACATCTTTGAAAAACCTCTTTGATAGAGATGACGAAGATGGGTTATAGATATTAAATTTTGATTGTCTATGGGTTTGAAACCCTCCATGGATCGTACCTAGAATCACAACTCTATAGGTGTATATAAATGTTATGTGATAATGATCTAAGCTAGATTTATGTGCCTTAGTATTGTTATTCTAGCTTATTTACCCTTATTTATAGTACTTCTTATGTGCTTTATATGTTAATAATGATATAATTGAGTATCAAAGTTTTCAAGCACTTTATTACAATGTTTAAGGTGTACTTCAACCAAGTTTGTACTTAATTTTATTCTTTAGAGTTCCTATGAGAAAACTAGTGTTACTAGCTTGAGCTAGGTGTTGTTCAAGTTGATCGCAATGGATTCTAATGTGTTTAATGAGTTTCTAATGATATTATTGTGTAATTATGTGTGGAAAAACTTTTTTATAGTGTTTAAAGTACAATTGAATCAATTCAAGAGTCAAAACTAAGTGAAAGATCAAAAGGGGAAAAACTAGTATTCTTAGCTTAAGTTTCTAGTTCATTGTCTTAGATGTTGTGTTGTTTTGAGCTTTAATTCATGGTGTTTAATGATATAGGATGCTTGGTTAGTTGATTATGATGATATATGAGGATATACAAGCTTCAAATCAAGTGGAAACAACACAAAAAGGCTTGGAATGGATCAACAAAAGAATAAGACACAACTTGATGAGAATAGGACACCTGGGATGTCAAGACCGCATCGCAGAGCTAGACAGAGAAAACTATAACCAAGTCATGGTAAGGGGTGATTATCAAGTGTAAAAATCCAGTATCATACCATGATAAGACTACTTCATGGATCTTGATGCGGAAAACTAACCCCGCATCGTGGTGAGGTGCAAACGTCAAAAAATCTAGTCCCATTATATAAGGGACCTTGGACGAATTTGAAACTTGGAGGGGGCTAGAAAACACTTCAATTAGATTTTTTCTTCTTTTTCTTTAGTTTTTCAATGGATTTTATCTGGTATTCAATTATCTTTACTACAACTATGACCATGAGTGGCTAAAAGCCCCCTTTCCAAGGTTAAGGCCAAGAACATATTTGTTTTGCTTTCAATTGAGTTTGTTTGAATTTATTATCATAATAAGTTGATTTTTTATCCTTGTTATCACTATTTTAAGTATTAGCGACCCTTTGAATACATATATTGTTGACCTTGTGAGCTCGGGAGGGGGAATAGAAAGATAGAACATGGGGATGAATAAAGTAAGGTTCTTATTCTTTTATAAAATAAGAAATTTGAATTAGCGACTAGGATAGGGATATATTTATAATCATTGCTAGGTTCACATATAGGATGATGTCTTAATGCATCTAAATAGATTATTACATCCCCCACTTAATGATGTAGTTGTAATGTCTAGTCAGGTAGAAGGATAGAGGTCAGGAGACAATGATCATATGATAAACTATACGAATCAACAACAGGTATGAGTAATCTAACGAATGAAGTTCATTATCATAGTATGATTTGTCACAGTGTCGTAACCCGTAGTTTTCATCGATTGATTGTCCAAAGTCTTTACTTTTCTGCATTATTTTAGTTTATAAACTTTCAAAACTCTTTCAGTACAGTACACCAATTTAATCTCAATAGTTGAAATTGAATTAGATACTTTTGATAGAACTCTCTAACGAATCGATATTTGGCTTTATTTAAGTCCACTATTTTACTTGGTAAGACCACATACACTTACGTGTGCGCTTGGGTGCAACAAGTTTTCGTGTTGTTGCTAGGGACTTGTAAATTGGCAACTATTTTTGTTTTAGTTTTACTTTTTAGATTTTTTTAGTGCTTTACTCTTGGTCTTGGGATTGATTTTGCAGGGAATAGGTTTATAGGCTATTAAGCTAGCAAGGGATACGAAATTGATTAAACCAAGCCCTAAACCTGAGCAACACTTTCATCAATGAAAGAGAAAAGAAATCCTTCCCTCCATATCACACAATTTCCATAGGTACAAGACACTTCTGCTCTAATTGCGGAAGATCAACTAACTCAAAGGACAGTTTGTGAAGTTGCAATCCCATTTCTAATAAATTTTACCTAGCCTTTTCAAAAACCGGTTACTGGAGGTAACTTTGAGCTGAAACAGAACATGGTGCAACTTTTGATCAATAGTGGATAGTTTGTGGGTATTTCACATGAATATCCATAACTCCACCTACAAAAAATTTTAGAGATCAGTGACATTGGCTATCTAGTCAGTGCTTATTTATGCAATGCTTTGTTTGCTTAAGCAGGCAACACATAAGTGATACAGGGCTTCCATAAGTAATAGTTGAGTCACTTAAGAAATTGGCTCATAAGTGAATAGATAATCTCTTAAAGGATACTTGACACTCTTTATACCTCTTCGTCACTCAATTTTCTATCAATTCTTCCACCATTTTTAAACCAAATTTAGAGCTCAAAAAGAGGATAAGTTAGGAAATTATCTACATGGGTTAAGGGAAGCTAAACTAACAAATCTTGGTTATTTCCTATTAATTTTTTGTTCAATTTACATTCTAATTCTTGATAAAATTCTTAGAAATTAGGTCTTGAATTTCTAAACCTTGAGGATTGATTTGAGACCCAAATTTCACTCCGTTTGTGCTAAACTTTTGAGATAACTTCCTTGTCCTTTGAGGGACCTTGTGATGGGTTTAATTTTGGATTCTATTTTTAGGCCTAACAAGCCTATTCTTGACCCAAAATGTTACCCATCCCTTAATATAGCAATATGAGTCTCATTTGACTCCTAATGAAGTATAGATTAAGACTTTGATAGCATGACAGCATCTTAGGATTGTGGAGTGAAAATAAATAATTTTTGGATGATTTAGTTGTTGTAGTTTGAACTAGAGGTAGGCTTTTGTATGCTCTTCTACTTGAGGTGGTGTTTATATATGTTACATGACAGATAGGGGTATTAAGATATGAGTATGGCTAGAGCATCATGACTTAGCCTAATTTATGAGTTTAGGGGATAGAAGGGTATTTAACCCTTAAGTTGAATTATTTATTATACTTCTATAATCCTATTACATTCTTTATAAATAAAACTAATTCATTGCATAATTATGAGGTTATTTTGAATATGGGATGGGATTTATACATTAGAAATATGATTAGTATAATTAGTTGTATTTGGATTTTTTGGGTTGCCTTAGAACTATAATTTAGGTGAAATTGCCTTAGTTTCACATGTTCTAGGAGGAATTTCTATCTTAGGGCTGATTATAACTTATTTATCATCTAGAAGTGGATGTGAATACCTTATCCTTGTATGAAGTATAAATTACCTAAATATGGATTTTAGAGATTAGAAGTGGTCCCTTTTGGATTATGTTAGGCCAAGATTTGTGTTGGATCTTGTAGACTTATATATACATATTAGCGTGTTAGGCATAGTTGATTCTAATAAACTTTTTGTATAATGTTTATTATATTATTCGGTAGGTTGTTATGGTGTATCCCCGTATCATGATGCTATGGTTATGCCAGATATGTATTTATGCCTAAGGGCATGATTATGATGCTTTAGTTATTTCATATATATTATTATGCCCAAGGCCATGTTTATGATATTAGTTAGATTTTGTGAAATATTTATCCTTTTAAAGAAAGTGTTGTAGTTTGTAGAGATATTGACACTTGTAATTATATTGTGTGGATACTAGTGATGGAAAGCATAGATTCGGTACATTCATGATCACTTAGATAGTAAATGGTATGATTCTAATTAAAAATATAATTTTACTACTTTTTTCCAATGAAGAGATTTGTTCCTACTTTTCACTTTTAAAATGGGTTTCTTCATTATGTGAATTGTACCAACTTAATGAATAACTTATGACACTTTGTGACTAATTGTGATTATCTCAGAGATTTGACTAAGATAGATTCTGGTCCATAATATTACTACTATTGTTTACCCCTATCGATCATTTGAGATTTCGACCCTTTATACACTCCTAGGATGATTTTGTCCCAGAGTTACCTCTGGTAATAGATTTATGGATTTATACATTTTTAGCCACGGTTCTATTCATGCAATTATATATATATACATATATATATATACATATATATATATATACATATATATGTATATATATACATACATGTATCTCTATTATTAAATAAATTATCGATTGATGATGATATTGATGATATGAGTTTCGGTTCTAGTCCAACGATTGAATGACATTTATGATATAAATTTTAGATCATGTTTGGAGATTGATGATGATATTGATAATATGTGTTCTAATTCAAGTTCCATGATTAATGATGATATTAATGATATGAGTTTATACACTAGGTTACTTTATGGCATTTAGATTAGTTGTGGTGTTACAGATTATATCTTTGCATTCATTCTTGCATATACATTACCTATCACTAGTATACGCCTATCTCTATCAACCTTATGGAGGTTTGATAGGCATAGGCATGACCACTGCTTATAGTATATTATGTAAAGCTTGTATCTATCAGCCTTATAGGGGGTTGCATAAGTACAAGATTGGACTGTTGATTATTAAGAGTTTATTAGACCTTCTGATCCTATGACAGTGGTTGTTTATGAAAGGCCTAGTTAGGTATTATTTTTCTAGACTAGTCGGCTACCTTATATTATTATTGTTATCATGGATGGTTCGTGATAAGTTGATTATTAGATCGATGTTGGGATTTGAGGTATGTCTTTTATCCTTTTATCTTACGATTATATTACTGTGCCTAATTATCCATTGGTGAGACATTATGGCTTAACACCCTGATATCCTGATTCATTTCTTTATAGTTGCTTTATTATCATAATTATCTTATGTTTATACATATGGATTAGAGACCCTGATTATATTTACACTAGTTCCTACTATGATTAGGAGTCATGGAGATGCTAATGTGATTTCTTATCTTGTATCCTTGAGTTAGCCTTGTTATGTATATGTATCTATCTATAGTAGTTAAGTTATTACCATATATCCCTTTTTTTACTTATTACTTTTGCATTTCCATTTCTTGGCCTTGTATACTACTGTATATATCCTCCTGTCTCTCTTTATTCATATATTGGATAGTGATATACGATACTATTTTACGGTCTCATAGTATGGTTGGAATAGGGTAACTCATCCTCACTATTCTATTAGCTTAATTTTTTAGTTACATAGATATGAGCAGAACAATTATCCTTATGCTCTCATTAGTTATGTAGTTTGTTGAATATTTGGGTGTAGCTTACATTCCTGTGTCTATGCTATTTATATTTGTATTATATTCATAGCTCAGTCGACAGTTTCTTATTGAGTACCATGTGTTTGGTACTCATACTATACTTGTAAAACCTATAAATTATAGTAAAGTTCTTGTCATTGTTGTGTGAGTCATGCAGAACAACTATGGTTTGAAGACCTATGGTGAGCTCCTGGCATTTAGAGTATTACTATTCTCCCTCCTATATACTAGACTTATCTGTATGTCATATAAAGAGATGGGTTTTATTAGTATATTCTCTAAGTGTCTCATTTTGTAATCTTATTACATTAGAAAATCTTGTACTGATTTCACTAGGTTTTGGGACTATCTCATGTAATTTGGCCTTTTTATTTCATTTATTCTACATTTTTCCTCTATTTCTCTTAGTAGTCCATTACTAGTACTTTTGCACTATCGGTTGGCTTATCTACTAGAGTGTTATGGTAGGCTCCATAATGGCCTAAAAAATTGGGTTATTAAAAATTGGTATCAGAGCCTAGATTTACTAGTGTGTTGGTACAAGAGGTAAGTGTAGTAGAGTCCTACAGATCAATGTAGATACGTTCGTAAGCTATCTTTGAGAGGCTATAAGGCATTCTTAGGAAATTTTGTTCTTGACTCATTGTCATATCTCAATGATATTATGAGCCTCAAGTACACTCTTTGACTCTATTATGTCCCAGATGGATGATGCAAGGTTGTCGATAGATGTGGAAAAGACTTTAGCACACATTTCTAGATCTTTAATACTATATTAGACTAGGGAGTTAGGGATGGATGTCGAAGATCTTTATTGTTAATTAAAGGATTCAGGGCTAGCCCAGGCTCCTATAGAGTTTGTGACCACTTCAGCTTTTTGAGATTCAATATTTGGAATCCTCAGTCTTTTATGAATACCTCATAGCCAGGGATGGAATCCAGTTCATCAAGTATTTATAAGGCTAGAGTTGGGTTTGGTGGTGTTCATTAGGGTTCTTTGTTAGTTTTGGAGTATGAGATTGTGTTTCTTTAGTGGGCTAGGCATATTTCTATGTTATATCCTTCAAAGCATCACATGGTGCATGGATTTATTAGAGGATTAGATTTATGCTTCGAGTTATAGAACTTAGGTGCATCCTTTGTTTTCAGATTTTTCTAAGTTGGGGTTTTTTCTACACGATAGATAAGCCTACTCCCTAGTTACCTATTTGGTATGCTTAAGTTCAGATGGATTATGGGTGTTCAGATAATAGTTTGTGGATACGGTATTGGTTCCTTCAGCTTTTACCTTGGGTTTTTAGTTTTTATTTGGATTTTTAGTTGGTTGAGTCAGAAGGAGCAGTATGCTTGAGTTGGATTCAACATGGCTTCACTTTTAATTGGTGGGACATCCCGGAGTAGTATGTTAGTGGTGAGCAACTGTTCTTTAGATTCCTTGTTTTCAGTTTTAATAGTTATTAGGACCAGTTGTAGCATTAACATAGATTACAGACTTTGGTTGTCTCTATTTTTGTGCCCATATAGAGTCTTATGGGCTTATTATCTTGCTTATTTTTTTGAATTTTTCATAGAAAAGCTTTCGTTCATTGTGTTTACTATGGTGGAATTGCGTGGACAAGACTCGGGTAATTCTTTTTCCTGATTTGGATTGAATAGTTGGTTTTGAAAGGGAAAAGAAGGTTTTTATTTGGATTTGGAATTGGTAGCATAGCACATGCCTTGGTTTACCTTTGGCTTGGATAAGTTTTTGTTTGAGTATGATAGTTTGCATATGGTATTAGTTTTATATAGTTTGGATTTTCATGCATCAGCCTTTATCGATTCAGTTGATAGCTGGTCGGTGGTTGAGGTTGAGTTTTGGTTAGTTAGAAGGTAAAAAGGAAATTGGTTAAATTATGGATACATATGGCTAAATCCCTTGGATGTATTATATCTTCATAGAAGTTATCTGGGAAGTAATGTTCGGAGCATGCGGGTCCAGTACCTCATCTATTTGAGCTTTGTGATCTTTTTATCCATTGAGCTTTATGGAAGAAAATCCTTTTAGTAGTGACTACTATAATGACCAGCCAGACCATTTCCTCGATTTGCATGCATTTTAGACGTTTCATGCCTTCCCGATGAAACTCTAAGTTATTCAAGACTCATCACAACTGTCGATTTAGTAATCAGACAATTTATTTGGATTTTAGACTTATTTTTATGTTTTGGACCTTTTATTATTTAGAATTTGGTCTCAGACAAAAACTCCTAGTAGATGACAAAAAGATCAGAATTTCGTTAGCACCATCAACTCCGAAACGTCAATTTTAGGCCAGATAAACCCTTGGTTCAAGCCTCGAGGCTTTCAGACTCATTTTTTGGGGTATTGGACGGATTATGTAAAAAATAGAACTATATTTTTAGGCCCCACATTTTACCAAAATTACCTTGTATGAAAGTTTCAATGGTTCCATTGATTCAAAAACATCAAATTTCGTATGGTAGTATATTTTATTTATGGGCACAAGATTCCTAAAGAATTCCAAACACTCAGTCAAAGTCCATTTCGGACATAGCAAATCTAGCGCATCAGGTCACTGGTGTGACCTCTTAAGCAGTAATATGATCTCATATGCGGTGATCACGTGTGTGATTATTTGTCACTTCAGCGACACTAGCTATCTGGTCAATGTTTGCATACGTGATGCTTTGTCCACTTAAGCGAGCATCGCAAAAGTGATACAGGATATGTGTATGTGATAGATGGCCTCACTGGCTGATTGCATAAGCAATAGCTGAGATGCATAAGCGACATTTGCAAAAGTGACAGGGTGATCACTTAATCGACACTTGCACTATTTAACCCTCTTCCTTAAACGATTTCTTATCAATTCTTCCACCATTTTACACCAAATTGAGATCTCAAAGATAGAAAAAGGTGGGAAATCATCCATATAGGTTAATGTAAGCTCACCTAACTCATCTTGGTCATATACCATTGGTTCTTCTTTCAATTTCAATTGTAATTCTTAGTAAAATTCTTCAAAATTTGGGATTAAATCTCTAAACTTGGAGGGTTGATTGGGACCTAAATTGTACTCCATTTATGCTAAACTTTTGAGCAGAACTTCCATGTTATTTGAGGGAACTCATGATGGGTTTTGGATTCTATTTGCAAGCCCCGCAGACTAATTCATGACCTAAAATTTGACCTAACCCTTAATATAGTAATACAAGTCTAATTTGACTCCTAATTATGTTTAGATTATGAATTTGACAATGTGATAGCATTTTTGGATCGTGGAGTTAAAACAGACAATTTATGGATGATTCAATGGTTGTGGTTCAGTATCGAGGTAGGCTTATATATACTCATTTTCTTGAGATGGTGTTTATGTATGTTACATATTAGATAGTGGTGTTAGGATATGAGTGTGGGTAGAATACCGTAACTTAGCTTAACTTGTAGGTTCAGGGGCTAGTAGGGTATTGAGCCTTAAGTTGAAATACTTATTATACTTACATAATCTTGTTACCATATTTATAGATTGAACTAATTTGTAGCAAGATTATGAGGTTATTCTAGATATGGGATGGGATTTAGACACTGTAAGCCTGATTAGTATGATTAGTCGTATTTGGATTATGTAAGATACCTTTGAATAATAATTTTGGTGAAATCGCCTTAGTTGCTTATATTCTTGGAGGAATGTCTATCTTAGGGCTAATGATGACTTATTTATCATCTAAAAGTGTATATGAATACCTTAGCTTATTTCGAGGTGGAAATTGCCTAAATATGAATTATGGGTATCCGAAGTGGCCCCTTCCGGCTCACCTTAGGCCAAGATTTGTGTTAGCCCTTGTAGAATTATATACACATGTTAGCATGTTAACACAGTTGAGACTAATGAACCTTTAGTATAGTGTTTAATATTTTACTGAATGGATTTTGACGGTTTATCCCCAGATCATGATGTTATGGTTATACCAAATATATATATTTGGGCTGAAGAGAGTGATTATGATGTTATAGTTATTCCGGATATATTATTGAGCCCATGGCTGTGTTTATAGTTTCGGTTGGATTCAGGGAAGTTTTTATCCATGTAAATAAAGTGGTTGTAGTGTATAGACATATTGACGCTTATATTCTATTATGTAGATACTGGTGATGGCATGCATAGATTTGGTAGATTAATGATCACTTAGATAGTAAATGGTACGATTCCAATTAGAAATATGATTTTACTACTTTTTTCCTAAGAAGGGATTTGGTCTGACTTTTTGCTTTTAAATTAGTTACTTCATAATAGGAATCATACCATTTTAATGTAAAGTTTCGTATAGTATCCATTCATGCTTTAGGTCCTCATATTTTAACCTTCAGTAAAATCTTCTTATGAAACAAGTCATCATTAACCATGTAGTGGCTTCATATTCAGATGTCTTATCCACACCATGACATGATTCCCTTGCTCCCTATAGTCAATAGAACCTCATATGATGGGTGTCAAAGAAATGCTCGTGTTGAGTATAAGTTTTCAGCATGAGTTAGTCCGTAAAGCCAGTAGTCTATTTTAGAAGTTAGGTAGACAAGTTCGTATGGTTTGGTTTCCCATCTTACCATCTAGTCGTACTATATGAAGTTTCGTAAATATGACTATTCCAAGATAGAGCACCCTAGTAGTTACGAGTTCAACCTAGTTCATGTATCATGCCTCAGTTTCAAATCCCAGATATTCAGTCACGATTTAGTTTGTATGTGCCTCGTGCATCGTCTCAGCTTTTCCTTAGTATCTCAGCCAAGTCAGTGTTCTTCGAGGGATATATTGTCCCAAGTGGGAGATGCACTATAATCCTTGAGCTTTCAAGCCCTAAACCTTTCACTTTATCTTCACGTAATGAATCCGGTTTGGAGTAGTGGTTACTCATAAGTTTACCGTCCAGTTCCAATCTTAGTTGTAAGCCATGTATTTAGAGGCTCATTGTGGTTCACGATATCCAGCTCATGAATCATGTTTCAAATATGTTCTCATGTTCCCATTCATGCATGTTTAGTAAATGATCTCACGTTCATCAGTATTCTCAGCTTGAGGCAATAGTCTTCCTTTGATTTACTCAGTTCAATATTCAGTTACAGTTATAATCTTGGTATTTCGGACCGTTACACGTTCAATCATGCATTCATGAACAGTTCCGTCATGTATTTCATGCTTGTAAACTCAGCGTATCTGTAGTCTTAGTCATGTAGTCATGCTTCAGCTGTGCATGTTTAATGTGTAAACTCAGTCTATCAACATTTCTCATCTTAATTAGTCTCATTCGAGGACGAATGTTACCAAGGGGGAGATATTTGAATACCCCGTATTTCCCTAGCTTATTTTCAGTCTTAGTTCATGAGTAATCCCATATAAAATTTTGAAATACTTAGTAATTTCCATTTTAGAGCTTTCCATTACGTAGGAAATTTAATAACCTTTCCAATGATATAAAATTTGCTCAAATCCGATACCTGGGTGAAGAGTTAGAGCCATTTTTGTAAGAGTGTCCCACCTGGAACGTTAGCGCGTCGCGGAGCCAAGCAAAATGGAAATTGTCAAATTCTAGTGTTGCTCCACGATATTGGCGCATCGCGCCATAGGCTCATTTTAGAATTGTCCTTTTACAGTTTTCTGATGCGATGCCATCGTGTCACGACCCATCCAAAATTCAGAATCAAAGGGGCACTGCGATTCCGCCACGTCGCGCAAAGCCCCAAGTTCCCAATTGTTATTTTCTAGTGACACAATGCGATAGCGTCACATCATGCTTGGGGCCCAGGTCAGAAAATTCTGACAAAAATATTTTTTTTTTGTCTAGGGTTAAATTAGTCTTTTCCCATGGTTTTAATACATCTAGATATTAGATTTAATCCCTAAAAATGTTACAAATCCATTTAATATTAACTTTTCCAAAAATATAAAGGCATTATCTCAAAGAGGCAAAAACCCGAGTTCAGGAAATCAAGAACAAGCCTAAGAATTCCTCCAATAACCTTCAAGAAAGAATCTTCTAAGGACTGTTAGGTGTTTATTCATGGGTTTCTTTCAACCACGAAGTCCAAGAACTCTTTTTCAAAATACAAAGATTGTGAATTTATGAATTTCCATTATTGAGTTAAATTGAATTCATGTTCATGTTATTGTTGGGTTTTAATCCATTAGTTAAATTACAAGTTTTTAGAATTGACCCTACTATGTATTGATTTTACATGATATTCATGATAAACCCTTCAATTTGCAAGTTGATTGTTATAACCATGTTTACCCTAAGTGTTTATTATTTAGTGAAACAAGTATGCTTCCCATGTGTTTGATAAATTGTCTATGAGAATGAAATAATGCAACTATAGCATGATAACATGTATTCCCCATTCATCTACAAGTTAATGCATTATAAGTGTTTGATGAAATATCTCTATGAATGAGTTATGACCAAGTGAACGTTGTTATATTATTTAAGATTATGCTTTGCTTTACTTTTCATACGATCAAGTCCTGGGGGTATTTAAAACCGATAATTTAGCAGTTTACCTAGACCCAGTGTAAGTTATAGAATAGTATCAGTCATGTCACGACCAGTAGTACTCTCAGTCAGTTACAGAACTTAGTAGAACTAAGTCAGTTAAGATAAAGAGACATTTGAAGCTTTCCCACATTAGTTCTTGTATCCTTCGAGTGCTGCAAACTTTATTTATGGCAGTGAAGGGGGTGAGCAAGTGTTTCTTCAAAGATGTGATCCTTGTCTTAACGTTACTCACTTCCTGAATGAGAATGGTGGCAGAATCAATAGATATTTTTGTTATGTTAGGATTTTTTTCTCAATCATAATAGAATATTTCTTGATCCATTTACCGTCCTACAAAACATATACAGTGCTACCAAAGGTCTTCTTGCCATAATTATAGGAGATTTCCATAATTTTATAGGGAGTAAGGTCTAACATAGAGTCAGGTAAAATACGATGAATAAGTAGCTCGTTGGGAAGAATGAAAGCATAACTAAAGTCCTCAGAGTATTTAATCATGTGGCAACAAAACCACTCTGCCTAATTTAGCTTATACTTCTTTAAAAGACAATAGAGTACAAAGATGTCACTAGTAGTGTTCGAGCTTAAAGAGCCTTTTTTTGCAAAGTAGTGTAATGGAAATAATATGGGCCAAGATACAATTTTCAAAATACATTAACAAGGAGACAAAATCCGTCACAACCTAATTTATGAGTTATGATGGCACAAACTTTGCCTATGAGTGGTAAGCCAACCATATAAGTAAAAACTTACAATACTAATAAGGCAATAATAATAGTTTGAAAGATAGATAAAACAGACATACCATCCAATCACTTAGTAGTTTCGGTACAATACACATTAGCAAAATGAACTTAAGTACTGTAATAGTCAATATACACCAATCTCAAATAGTGAAATACTAGTTATAAATAATAAAAGGAGAAAGGGCAAATCCGATTACGAGAGACACCCTATCTCCAAACTTAACTCAGTATGATATCTGCACCCAAAAGGTACATAAGTATAGTATAAGTACCAAAACCATAGGTACTCAGTAGGCATCATCAGGCAACTGAGCTAAATCATGATATAAGTATGATAAAAATGCAAGATAAATAAGCTAAGTCAAGGCTAAAAGAAAACCTTGAAACAAGCTTCAATACTATAAATAAATAATCAAAACAAATTTAATAAGAAAGAAATCATAATTAATACTACGATACTGACCCCCATAAGCCAGTAAGTGTGGAAAAGTAAATAACCCAACGCGGGCCCCAATAAGTTTGGAGGGTGCAATCAGAGGGGAGTTTTCATAATTTTATCGAATATCAATCCATAACCATGAATCTATCCACACCGTATCATATCATAAACAAACTCTAAATGCCGGACTCAAATAAGAACTA
>JAPEIP010000006.1:139000068-139029125 GCA_026120095.1 Capsicum chinense | reverse complement strand
CGCCCCTTAGGATCATTTGTCCCCGAATGATGAGGTAGGACTCTTTTAGCATAAAAAGAGCATGGATACATCAAAATCAAAGGACAATTTTAAAAAAAATGATACGAGGGAAATGAAATTCATACCTTAAACACTTTCGTCCTACCTAGGGAACAAGAATGGGTACTTGGCTTTTATGTCTTCTTTAGCTTCGCATGTACCTTCTTCTACCTTTTAATTTCTCCAAAGAATCTTCATTAAAGATACATACTTGGACCTTAATCTATGGAATTGCCTATCCAGTATCTCCATCAGGACTTCCTCATAAGACAATGAATTCGTGACACCAACATCCTTGACAGGCACTATAAAAAAAAGGTTACCCATAAACATTTTCAACATAGACACATGGAAACCACGATAATTGAAGCTAAACTCACAGGTATATATAACTCATAAGAAACAACCCAAATTCTTCTACAAATTTGATATGGACTAATATATGTGGACTAAGCTTTCCCTTATCCCAAATCTTATGACTCATTTGATAGGAGAAACCTCAAAGAATACCTAATCACTTACTTCTAACTCCAACTCTTGTTTCCTTACCTCCGCATAAGACTTTTGGCAATTTTGAGCAGTCTAAAGTAATTCTATAATCACATGAACCTTCACCATGGCTTGGTGAACCAAGTCAGGGCCAAACAACATAGTCTAACCCACCTCAAACCATCTAATAGAAGAACTACACCTCCTACTATAAAGATCCCCAAAAGGAGTCATTTGGATACTGAAATGATAACTATTATTATAAGCAAACTCTATAAGAGGCAAATGGACCAATAATTACCTTAAAATCACTCACCTAGGCCATTATCATATTATCCAAAATTGAGTAGTATATTTTTCTTATCCATCTATTTGAGGGTAGAAATTGGTGCTAAGGTTTACCTGAGTACCCAAACCTTTTTGAAATGAACACAAAAGTAAGAAGAAAATTGTGTACCTCAATTTGAAATAATGGACACCGAGGAACCATTCAAATTTACTATCTCTTAAATGAACAACTTAGTATAATCCTCTCTTGAGTAGTTAGTCCTCTCCGGAAAGAAGTGAGCAGACTTAGTCATTTCATCCACAATGACCAAACTAAAATCATACAGATTGCGAGACCATATAAGACCCATAATAAAGTCCATATTAATCATCTCCCACTTTTATATGGGCAACTCTGTCTCTTGAAACATATCACTAGGCCTCAAATCTACCTTGACTTACTGGCAAACCATGCATTTAGCCACTAAGTTTGTAACATATCTCTTCATATTTTTCCACCAATAGATTTTCTTGAAGTCATGATATATCTTAGTTGAACCAGAATGAATTGTATATCTAGACACATGAGCCTCAGTTAAAATTATTTCTTACAACCCATCTATATCAGGAAAACACGAACCTCCTTGATACATAAAGATGCCATCTACCCCAATCTCAAAAGCCATAATATTTTGCTAACCCATATCATCCTTTATCTATATATGTATAGGATACAACACTTGTTTCTCCTTTACCTCATCACCAGGAGTCGATTTAACCATTTTTAATGATTACTCCACCTTCCGTCGAGTCCATGAGATAAACTCCCAAGTTAAGCAACTTGTGAATATCCTTAACCCACCCTATTTTCTCCATATCAACGTGAGATAAGATTCTTATAGACAACCTGCTAAGAGCATCAACAACAATATTAGCTTTACCTAGATAGTAGTGCAAACTCATATCATAATCCTTAAGTAGCTCGAGCCACCACCTCTACCTAACGTTAAAATCCTTTTATATAAACACATACTATAAGTAGCATGGCATGCTAATATCGCGGAGGCTACCCTCCATGTTAAACTACTATCATGGAGCTCCAGTGGTGTGGCACGCCACTATCGATGAGGCACACTTTCTCAAAATTCCAAAATAGCCCCAAACGCCTTTCAAAAATCTTAAAACATTCGCAAAATACCCTTTTAATATCCCTAAACATGAATAACATCAAAAATTGACATTAGGTATGCAGGAGGGTTAAAATTTAATTGATTAAAATTTTGTGGGGTCTTACAAGAACTCAATATCATCAATAATTGCTAGACTTAAACTAAAACTAATATCATCAATTATAAGACTTTAACCGAAACTCCATATCAACAAACTACCAATATTGGTCCAAAATTAGCACCATCTTCCAAGTACTAAACTAAAATAAGTATCATTAATGTAGTCCCTTTAACTATAAATATTCAATTAAAAGATAAAAACATGTCTAATACTTATAAGAAGCTAACAACTATGTTGGCCTATGGTGGGACCGAGGGGCCCACTTCTAATTTCCAAAATTAATTGGAAGGAAAATTCTACCCTAAACTAGGATAAGGTATCTAAATTTACTTGTAGATGTTAAACAAACCACTTTTAGCCCTATGATAGTAATTATGCCTAAAACATAAGAAACTAAGTCAATTACACCTAAATTACAATTCCTTAGTAAGCATAAAGGATCCAAATAATACTATTCATACCACCAAGACCTAATTCCTATCCCATATCTAGCATAATATCATAAATATACTACAAATTAGCTCAATCTATGAGGAAGGTAAGCCTAGCCTACCTGGATGACGAAGAAAAGCCTAATGAATCTGCTAAATTATTGAATTCCCTTTCCAAAAAGATCTATAAGATGACATGCTATAAAATTATAATCTACTCATCAAATGAAAAAAATGATACCTGTATTGCAATTTTGTACTTTGAACCTAAAATTACATGAAAATCCCACATGGGGCCCAATGTAGAATCATATTTTAAAAATTGATAATCTAATTATGGTATTTAATAGTGTCAGGTGTCACTTAAGCAAATACTAGGATGCTTAAACAGTCACCGCTTAAGCGACCAAGTGTTGTTTTAGTGGTATTGGATGCCTGCACCTATACCGCTTAAGTGGCCATCACTTAAGTTGTAAGGGCTTCGCTTAAGCGAGGTTCAGTTAGTCTAGGATAGCTGCTTACGAGGTTGGTTGGCCGTATTAGCCGACCTCCTATTAATCAACACTAATGGGCGCTTAAGTGGGTACTCCAACTGGAGACTTTAATTTTTTTGTGAGTCTCCACCAACCTTTTAGAACTCATTTAAAATCCTGTTATACGCGAATGAACTATGGTACCCTCTCCAAATTTGATGTTTTGGACTAAATGGAAAAGTCAAAATTACCATCTGAGTTCTTTTTAATGAAAAGTAGGTCCCACACCCACATGGCATTTTCCTTAACCTCTAGCTAATAGCTCAAAATAAGTTTGAAAGCCTTGAGAACCACACCGAGGGTTCACTTAACTTATAATCAATGTTCCAAAGATGTTGGAACTGTCAGAATTGGCATATAAGGTCATTTTATTAATGTTTTAATTTGATAGCCAATTTTAACCCGCGAAGACTTTAAAATAGAGAATTGGCTCTAAAAATCTAATGAACTACCTGATAACTAAACTGTTACCTCCAGCAAGTCATAATTACTTAAGGTAGCTACAGGAAAACTCTAAACAACAAAAATGAGCATAAATGTAGAAAATAACCTACAGGGTCACTACAATATCCACTACTAAAAGAACTTTCGTCTGCAAAAGTAATGGATGAGGATGTACTTAAAGTCTCAGATATGTAAGGATATTGGGTCCATAAATTGTTCTCGATCTTCTAAGTAGCCTTCTCTAATGGATAGTGCCTCTACTAAACCTTAACTACTAGAATCTCCCTTGTGCGCAACCACCTGATATCCTTGCTAATATGAACCAAATATCCTCTAAGAAGGTCAACTGCTTATCCAACTTAATTGAGTCCCATCAGAGCATATGAGATGCATCTAGAATGTACTGCCGCAATGTAGAAACATAGAAAACTAGATGAACAACAAAAAAGTCTAGAGGTAAGGATAACTCATAAGCTACCTCACCAATGGTGCGATGAATCTCAAAGGGTCCAATATATCTAGGACTGAGCTTGCCTTTCCTCTCAAGCCTCATTAGACCCATCATGGATGATACTTAAAAGATTGCCCAGTCACCAACTTTGGATCTCAAGGTACGAAGCCTACAATTTGCATAAGCCTTCTGCCTACTATGAGTTGTTCTCAACATATCTTGAATCACCTTAACACTATCCAATGACTTATGAAACAAGTCTATCTGAGGGGTAAGATCTCATAGCACTCAAGCCATCAAATCATAGAATGATATAAACGACCATACAAAGCACTAATAGGTTCTATATCAATACTCAAATGGTCCCTATTATTATACAAAACTTTGCCAAAGCTTAGTATTGCTCCCACTGACCTCCAAAATCCAAAATGCAGGCTTGGAGCATATCCTTGAGAAACTAAATAGTCTACTATTGCTGCCAATCATTCTGAAGATAGAAGGTATAATACCCTGAATCTGGTACCCAAAATGCTACACGGTGCACATGACCCCGAAGGACCATAAGCTAACCTATGGGTGATATCTATACCTCTATACTGCATAATATACTATATAATGCAGAAATATAAACTAAAAGGACATAAGGTTCAAAAATGTAATGTAGGATCTAATAAATCATAACATATGGATGGGGTATAATATACCTAAAACAACTGAAATAACTAACTGAACATGGTAGTCTGAAAAGCCTCTAACTGACTGAACTGCCTGGATAAGGAGTTGATGAGATATGTCCCCAACTAACTCAAACTAATAAATTAATTAACGAGATAATAAAAGAATGATCATGTCCTTGAAAGATGGGGACTCACTGCTAACTCTGACTGCTGAGACTAGAATGCTACTGATGCTCTGGAGCTCGTGCTTCCAAACCTATGGTATAAGACACCATAGCACAAATGCGTTAGTACTTTGAATATACTGGTATGCATGTGAGGTAGGCTGAATGCATGGGGTTCATATGCATGAACAATACTGGGTAACTAACTATATGAATGTGAGAATACATGCATTAATACACAATTACTATATTTGAGATAGTGATAACATGAATTTACTGATAACTAACATGACTAATGACTGAGTTCTGATAATTCATATAACTGATAACATGAGTGACTGTATTTGATAGTCCTAATTTTGATGGAACTAGTTGAGTTCCGTACTATTTTGAGTTGACTGTATTTGATAGTCCTAAATTTGAAGAACTATCTGAGTTATTTTACTGATACTAAACTGATACTATGGGAAGTAGTTATCTAACTAACATGCTTAAATGATACATTCTAGCTGAATTAGGGTCTAATCTGTTCCCTGATTGCAAGGGTATCAATACCACGCCACTGGTAAGGACAATATGTGAGTGACCCTTATATAAAAGGTAACTCTAGTGAGAACGGTGGGAACCCTCATATAATAGGTTAAGCCACCTCATCTACCCTCATATAATAGTCTATGATGTCTCAACCTATGCTGGATACATAGTTCTAGAATACAAGGATTGCTTCTAAGAATCACACCCTCAAATAACAGGTGGGTTCTCATCCTTGGGTTCACTCGGTGCTAATTTCTACTCCCATCTGAATACATACTAAGCATGATTAATTGAACTGACTGGACTAAGTTAACTGAGTTCTGTTGACTGATGGAATATTATTAAGGTCTGGTAACTAACTAAGATTTACTGAAGTTACTGAGTTTTCCTAAGTTATAAGACTAACTGAATTCTACTAAACATGGCTTGACTGAGAGTATCTTGAAAACATGACATAGTCTCTAGGCATATAACTAAATTGTTGGGTACAAGTACCCCCAGGACTCGAAGGAAAGAAACTGACAAAGCATGACTTTCTTGAATACATGAACAATATCACAATCCTTAATTCATTTATTAAGGCATTTCATCAAACAATTGATATGCATAAACTTGTACTTAAATAGGGATTTCATACTATCTACTAGTAGGGCACTTTTTATTCACATAGGCATTTAATAAAACACATGGTGAACACGGTATATGTATACAACATCACACAACAAGTAAACATCATAATTCAACTCTAAGAGGCTACAGGATGTTCTTTGTAGTAGTTTCCCTTCTTTTAGTGATCATTTTGTGCGAGTGAGCATGAGCTTAGGTTGGTTCTCAGTATAATCCACTTTTTTCTTCCAATTATAGTGTATGCCTCCTCGCAGAGATTTTGTCCATGGGGTTGATGGTCAGCCCACTCAGCCAGTAGATCCTAAGAATGAGAGTGTGTCACATGCAGAGTTTTGGGTAGCTTTCCAGGTGCAAGCCAAGCTGTGACTAATGTTCAGGGCAATCGTTAGGATGCAACCCCACCTTAGTAAGATGGGAATTCTGCAGCTACCAGGGTTAAAAATTTCATGAAAATAAACCTGCCAAAATTCTTTAAGTCTGTAGTAGGTGAGAATCTGCAGCTTTATCTAGAGAAGGTTAAGAAGATCAACCAGATTAGGCATGTTTCTGAGGAGAAGAGTGTTGAGTTAGCATCTTATAGGCTAAAAGATATTTCTCATGATTGGGCAGTAATGTGGGAGAAGAGTAGAGGGGAGAATGCAGCTCTCGTGACTTGGCCAGAGTTTTAGAGTACCTTTTTAGATAGGTTTTTCCCACTAGAGATGATAGAATAAGGTAGAAGAGTTCATTAACCTAAGGCAAGGTTCCATGACCGTGAAAGAGTATTTTCTTAAGTTTAACCAATTAGAGGTACATAGAGTCCCAAGGAGGAGATATCCCATAGTATTATGATGTTGCATGCCATTTGATTTATCCCGATGCATGTTTAAATTTTCTTTATGAAGTTAGCATCAGTCATTATTACATTGTCAAGTCGTGTTTTTGAAAGTCAGCTTAGCCGGACATTCATTCATTAGATATGCGCATTTAGTAGAAATAAGTTCAGCTTGTCAGTGTGTGATTAGTCATGCATTCTTAAGATTAGCCGAGTTATAAGTCCATGCATCAGTGTTATAAGAATTCAGTTATGAGCAGATTCAAGTGAGTGTTCCATGCATCAGATATGCATGCCCAGTGCGATAACTCTATATATCAGTGGTTCCAGTTGCATAGTCATGTTCTAGATATTGACGTCCCTTAAGTAAGTTCAGTAGATCAGTACTCGTAACTTATCAAGTGACATTCAAGGAAGAATGATTCCAAGGGGGAGATAATGTAATACCCCACACTTTGGACTAGAATGGAAATCCGTCATTCATATACGTAGATGTTCCAAAAGCCTCAAATCCTATGAAATTTAGTATGTCAATCAATTATGTAGTGTTGGAATCTATTTGAGCATGAATTAAGATTATAGAGGTCCCCTAACTTAAGGACGAGTGGAAAGCTTTCCTATTATTCAAGTTTTAGTGAGCATCAAAACATGAATCAACTTCAATCGACCATAACTCCTTGTATATAATGAATTAAAGGACCTAATATGTATAAAATGAAATATATTTGAATTATCTTTCCAACAATACCAATTTTTGTTAAAAATTGATATTAGAGCAAGGAGTTATGCCCATTATACTCTAGCATGTCAGGCTGGGAAACTGAGTGACGACATTCATGATAAGCCATCACGCTCGTGATGACCTATCACCAATGTTGTCATTCGTAGGAAAATTTCTACCCCTAGTGAAGACATTTTATGATAATCCATCACGCCCGTTACGGCCTATCACCAATGCCGTCAACCTTAACCAGAAAATCAAAATTTCACCCTTTTGTGATGATATTTCGTGATGACTTATCACCAGCTTGATGGCTTGTCGCAAATGTAATCAGATATTTTTTTCTAACAATTTAAGGAAGTTTTTACAAGGGTATTTTGGAATTTTCCCATCTTTAAGAGGTCTCTATAAATATGAGGAACCCCATCCAAACCCCAATTTCATCATTTACTCTTCCAATTTTCTTAAGAAAAAATATCTAGGGTTTTATTCAAGAACCCTAATCTTCCAAAAGTCATCAATAAATTCTTCAAGATTTCTTCAAGAATCAAGTTCCTCATAGTGTGGGCTTGGAGAATTATTTATTAGAAGTACGGATAGAGTCTCAAGCATTAGAATTCATCCAATTTCAAAGATTAAGATATGTAGATGTTAATTCTTGGGTCCCTTTCATCCAAGAAGCTCAAGAACCCTTTTTAAAATATGAAGATTTTATGTTTGTGAGATTCCATGATTTGTATGAGTTGAAATTGATGTTACATGTGTTGTTGAGTTTTGGTTCATGTTTGTTTACAAGATTCATGAGCTTTGACCCAAGTAGGTTGAATCCATGTGATATTTGTGATGAATCTTTGTTATGTTGCTTTCTATGTGATGTGTTCATGACTTTTGGGTGTAAAAATGGCTGAATAAGTGAAGCATATCTCCGATATATTTGATAAAGAGCTTAGGTAAAACATAAGCACAATTATAGTATGTTGAATAATAAACCCCAAATTGTGAGTTAGTTTATTCATGCCTAGTGTTTGATAAAATGCCCAAGTAAATGAATTATTCCATGGTAGTAGGAAATTCTCTAAGTGTGAACCCATGCATGACTAGTATTTTGTTGTAGGACCTTAGTGAACAAGTGGAGATATGAGAGTAGTAAATTCCCCAATTATGTGCTCTTGATATATGCTAAGTTTTGAATACATGCCAAGCGGTTAGCAAGTAAGTTATGACGTGATAGTATGAAGTTTTCTCAAGCCATGTGATATCCAAACACATGTCATGACTGATACAGGTATGAAATAGTTGAGGTAAAACCTGGTTGAATAAAGTATGATCTACTAGTATGTTTCCCCTACATTATTATATGATTTTGATTTTGAGATGCCTAAAGTGACTCCTTGGCAACTGTGATGATGAATAGACATTTGTGATCCTTAAATCCTTGAGGTGATGTTTTAATGATTGTGAGAATAAACATATGACATGATTCCTAATTACTTGAAGAGATATTTTAATGATTGTGAAGATGATTTAATGATTGTGATGATGAATAAATATTTGTAATGATTAACGAATGCTTGTGATGATAAATGAATAATTGTGGTGATGACTAGTCAAGAATAATTATGTTGTACTTTTATGCTATCGAGTCCTGGGGGTATTTATATCCGACAATAGAGCTGTTGTCTAGAGCATGTGTTAGTTTCTCAATAATTTTAGTCAATCAATGATTCTCAGAACTGAATGAACTATAGAACTCTATATTCTCAGAGAAATGCAAAACTTAAGAAAGCTCAGTAATCGCAGTTATCTCTGTAATTTCTGTATCGCTAGTAATCTAGCTTCAGTCCTATAATCATCTTAGATCTAATAGTATTCAAGTGATTCAATTCTAATCTCAAAAGCTATTTGAGTAATCTATTCAAGCTCTGTATCATCAGTCAGGTACCATGATTTGATACCTTTTCTATTAGATACGAAACTATGTAATCTCAGCGTAACTCAGTCAGATCTTTTAAGAAATATGATCAATATCAGATACAATTTAGTTGTGGTCAGTTAAGGATTTAGTCAGAGTCTTTCAGTTGGGAGTCAAAACTAACATCGAGCAAGGGAATGGATGGCGGCTCATCCTATCAGTGAGAGAGGCCGTAGACATTGTAGCAATCCTTGAACTCCAAAACTGTGTTGCCAATGCAGGATATAGGAGTCACCATCAGTAAAGGCTGTCACCTCCAGAGAGAGAGTATTTGACTATTATATTACCTTAGGTCAACTTTCTGGTAAGGGCCATCCGTCATAGAGGATGGCCCAAAGAAAGGTCTTTACCCGTAGCACGGTATTGACCCTCTTCCAGCTAGGGTTATAGGTTGGACCCCATCTATGGTAGGTTGGGGAATGTCAGTTAAGTAGCTACTTTCCAAAATTACAATTTCAGTTTTAGATTCAATCTCAGTTTCAGTATCAATCTTCAGAAATTAGGACTGTTAGATATAATCATCTATCTTTATAAGGAACTAAGATAGTTCCATTGATTCATGGACCATCCTGTTAGATAGGTTTGTTCTCAGATATAGTTATTTGATATTAGATTCAGAGATATGCTGCTAGATAGGCTTGATCACAGTATCAAATTTTTATTGAGTATTCTTGTTGTCTGATTTAGATATAATCATGCTTCTTATCTTTGATAATTGCTTTTGAAATTATTTGTTAGAAAAGCTGATCTCTAATCCTATCTATCAAAAGCAGTAAGCTCAGAATTCAATCCTTGATGTAAGCACATTAGGCTCTCAGTTATCAGTATCAGATGAGTAAGTGATTCAGTATCTCAGTGCCAGTAGTGAGGTCTGTCTACAGTAAAGTGGTATCTGAGTTTTAGTATCTAGAGTTGCGATGATTGTGGTTATGGTCTGTGGATTCTTATATGTGTTCTCGTGCAATATTTCCATGATTATTCAGTTTTGATATTATGCATACATGAGCCCTTGCATTAGCCTATCTCGTCTACATACTCGGTATATTCTTGTACTAATGGATTTACGCTATGGTGTTTATTTGACACCATTAGTTCAGAGGCACAAAATCCATAGTATCCTTAGTAGTTCAGACCCAGTCAGTAGCAGTAGCAGTGAGTCCTCTTATTTTGAGGATGAATCTTAGTTTACTATTATTGCTTTAGAATTTATTTATTTTCAATTGACGGAGTTAGTTAGGGACTTACCCCATCAACTCCGCAGTTCAGACAGTTTAGAGGTTTTTTAGATGGATGTGTTAATATTCAATTTTCTGTATTATGAGTATTCATAGATGTTTTGAACCTTTTAACCAGTTTTTGTATTTATTTTAGATATTATGTAGTGTACAAGTACAGATATTAGTAAAGGGTTAGCTGGTTTTCCTTTTAGGTCATAAGCACCCTGTGACATCTCAGGATGGAATCTCGAGGCGTTATACACCTTTATATCCTGCAGATCATAGTATGGGTTATCACAGTTTATGTGTGTTATGCAGAGCAGCTATTGATCGAAGACTTAGTGCGAGCTCCTGATATTTGGAGTTTTACCTATCTCTCTCTTATGTATTAGAATAGTCTCCATGTTGTATCTAGAGATAAGTTGTATCAGGGTATTTCTCCATGATATTTCACTTTTGTACTCTAAATATATTAGGATCTTTTGTACTGATACCACCAGGTTTTGGGATTTCCTTATGTATTAGTCTTTACTTTATATTTTCCATATTCTTTTCCTTTATTTTTGAATAGTCTATTATTAGCCATTTCAGACTACGGGTTGGTTTGCCTACTAGTGGGTTATGGTAGGCTCTACCATGACCTGAGAAATTGGTTCATGACAAATTGGTATTAGAGCCTAGGTTTCATCGGTGTGTTAGTACATGATATAAGTGTTAGTAAAGTCCTACAAATCAGTGTAGAGACATCCGTAACCTATCTTTAGGAGGCTATAGGGATGATTTAGGAAATTGACTTCTTAAATCCTTATCGTGTGTATGCATTTTCTATAAACCTCAAACTTCTTCTTTGACTCTATCTATTCTTGAAGGATGACGCAACCTTTTTGATAGATACAGACAAGACTTTATCATGCGTTCTTAGAGTTTCAGCACAACATTAGATTTGAGAGTTAAGATGGATATCAAAGATCTTTAGCAGCAACAAAAAAGGATTTAGGCCACCTTAGGCTCTAGTTGAGCTTGTGGCTACTTCAGCATAGGATATTCGATTCATGTTATAGATCTCTCTCATCCATGGATGATGTTTTATTCATCGAACAGTTCTCAGAGTAGAGTTGGGTCTTCTGGTGTTCATCAGTGTACTTTACAAGGTTTAAGTGAGAGATTGGATTTCACATGTGGTCCATGCATTTTTCTATCTATATCCTTCTGAGTTAGACGTTAGTGTATAGATGTGTTAGAGAGGTAGTATTTTCTCTTTATTTGGTATCGAAGTGCTTGATAGAAACTGAATTTTCCTTCCTCCAGGGTGTTGATTATGAGAGTACCACAGAGAGCACAAGTATTGAGACATATCGAAATGGCGTCAAGAGGCATTCCATTAGTATAATACTATTGGTATCTTATCTGAGAGTTTGGATTCTTCTGATAGATTTCATCTTCATGTGCAGTCCATCAGCTTTACGCAGAAAGTATTCATTATATGAGTAGTTCTCAGATTAGCTGTAATGATCATAGCGGACAGAGTTACCATCTGACTTGTAGAGTTGTGGGATGGTTCTTTGGGCCATGGTAACTATTTTTGGATTATGAGGGGTGGTTTCTTGAAGTATTCCACGATCTTAATTTGATCGTGTTGTGAAGATATGCTAGTTCAAAGAATACCCTAGGTATGAGATAGATGATCGGCTAGAGTTAGCATGTATTCTCCAACAGCCTAGAGTTATTTAGATGGGCCATGATTTTATAAGTTTGCTTTGACTGGACAGAGACTAACTACTAATCTAGAAAGTATCCCTGAAATAGATTTCCAGTCATTCAGTTTATTCAGATTAGCCATGTAATGTTGTGGCATATACAGTTTGAGGTAGTGTGAGTGGCACCTCACTTCATGATTCAGTTGACCTATTCAAGTTGGATCTATTCAGATTTATATTTTTCCTATATCCGTCAAGCATGTAGTTGCGGATGTCACCATGATTGGTGTGCTTTTATTTACCACATTTATTTCTTATTATGTGTATTAGGGTTTTCATACCCATTGATGATTATATGCCTTAATAAATTGATATTGATTATTTTGTTCCTTGATATTAAATTCATGATTAAATTACTACTCCATTGTTTATTTCATTTAGTAGTGGATGGAGTAGATTTGTGTTGATGTTATTTCCCTATATGTATGGTTTGGGTTCGAGTCCCATTTATCTTGGTACATTAGCCCTGTTGTGTCCCTTGAGTGGTACATGATATTGATGTCTATTTTTGTACCACCTATTCAGTATGATAGATATTGATATTGTTGTTGTTATTGCTACTACTGTCTAAGTTTATTGATATTACTTGATATTATTACTTGATGTTTTTACTTGATACAATTGATTCTTTCTGAGTAGGTGTATAGACTAGTGTTATCTATTTAAACATTGATTTTCTTGTGATCTTATTCGGTTGCTTAAGTAGATATAACCTAATGTGATCATTTCTTTCCCTTAGCGCGGTAAGGTTGACCATGTTCCCTCCTGGTTAGCTATATTAGATTAATTTTTGGATGTATTATGCTATTGAGAGGTAGGTTTACCTTTGGTGGATTTGAAATGACCCTAGAGTTACAATTTAGTTACTACCTTTTATCTAGTTTGAGACCCTTAGACTTACCTCTTGGGTTACGAGGGCTTTTGTTGAGACTATCCCTTTCGTTATAGCCCATTTGAGAGATTGACCAGTTTGAGGTCCGTTCTTTGGTTGTGGCTACTTTCTTCGGCTGATAGCGATTTAGATATTAATGTTGAGATGTCATGGATCCATATCTTAGATTTTTTGGGTTCATTCTATTATGATGTATGCCTTGGTCATTGATGAGGACACTGGTTCCTCTTTTCTTGCGATATGGTTTTGCCTTAAGTGGAGTGATAGAGTTAGAGAAAGGTAGCCTTTCTTATGATCGCTCCTTGGAATGACGATTTAGAAGTATGATAGACTTAGAGCATTAATACCTACCTATTTTTAGTTTTGGTTTAGATAGTTGAGATCGAGCAATTCAACCTTGGTATTAAAATTTTAGCTTGGTATTGTAGGACCTGCGTGTAGCTTTTATTTAAGATTTGTCTTTTTTTAGGCTTCATTTATTAGCTAGTCGAGCCTACTCTATGGTTCCTTATTTGTCCTTATAGATATTGGTTGGATTCTAGTGGATTAGTTTTTGAATGATAGCCTATGGACCTTGTATTGTATACTTTAGTCTTGACTTAGAGCTTCAATTTTCTTTGGGAATTTTGGATAATTTACTCTATGGGAGTAATGTGCTCTACTTGGATTCAGTGTGACTTCATTCAAAGTGGTTGAGAAATCTTGAAGTAGGATATTCATTGCTTAGTGGTTATACCATGGACTTTGAGGTTTTTGTCTGATTGTTATCTGGACTTGTAGCAGCATTGGCATGGATTGCATTCCTTAATTATCTCCATTGTTGTATTCAGACTACGCCTTATGAACTTATTCTCTTGTTTGCCATATTTATGTTCAATGGGTCAGCTTCAGTTCTTTGAGTTTTTAGTTATGAGACTACATGGGTAAGACTCTAGTTATTTTCATCTTGGATTGAAGTAGATAGCATGTGCTAAATGGTAGATGAAAAGTATGTTTTAATTTAAATTTGGTAGCATGACTCGTGACTTAGGTTAGTTTTTGCTCGGATGAGACTTTGTTGACTAATGCAGATATTTAGATGTATGTGCATCAGCTTTCTTGGTTCAATCTTAGTCTAGTTAGCGGTTAAGTTAAGTTTTGGCCATTTGGAGGAAGAATGAGGGTGCTTGTTGAAAAAAGGGATACATATTGCAAAATCCCTTAGAAGTATTTTGTCTTTCTGGTGAGGTTATCTTGGGAGTAATGCTTAGAGCATGCGGGCTAGTACTTCATACCTTTGAGCGTTTGATAATCTTTCTATTCATTGACTTTTGGGTATGAAAGTCCTTTTAGTAGTGGATATTGTAATGACCCTTTAGGTCATTTTCCATATTTACGTTTATTTTTGTTCTTTGAACTTCTCCATAGCCTCCCCAAGATATTTATGACTCACTGGGACTATCGATTCGATGATCAGGTAGTTTGTTAGGTTTTTAGAACCAATTCTTTATATATTTAAAAGTCTTCACTGGTTCCAAATGAACACCGAGCAAAAACCTCAGTAAAATAACCTTACATTGAAAATCTAACTCTAGCAAAACATCTGCAATGTCAAAATCTATGTGGTTGCATATTTTATCTGCTCATATTGGATTTTGGATACATACCAAGGCATTGACCGAAGCTCAGAATTTAATACCAAGCTTCAACTGTCGTCTGTCATGGATAGATATACCGCGATCATGGTGGGTTGAGTGTGATTATGATGTTCTTGATCGCAGCCTAGCGTGTATGCATGATCGCTCCTCCTGAGAGATAGGCAAGGTCTATTTAAAGGCTCTTTTGTCCAATAATTGGCCATTTCTTCCATTTATTTTAGCCCTCAAACCCTACTAGAGTGTAAAATCCTTAAAGTGAGTCTTGTGGGTTGATTGGGAGCTTGAATAGCTTGTGTATTCGCGATTAACATCAAATCTAAGGTAACGTTCCTTTAATTTTGGTGTTGATTTCTTGATTTGATGACCCAAAACCCCTAATGGATTGATGCTTGATTTTAGCCCCATATATGGTTATTTTGAACCAATTTCTTGAGATTTATAAATCTCTAATGGTATTTGAAGAGTGGGTTGGTCTGGGAAACTAAATTTTCATATGCGAGACCCATTTGGAGGTTTTAGTGTCTTTTTTTGGCCCAAAGCACAATAATGCAATATGGGTATTGTTAGACTCGTTTTGGTGAGTAGATTATGATTTTGTTATCATGGTGGCATTTTGGAGATTGTGATGTGAAGACTAGCATATGGTGCAAGATGTGATATTTTGTAGTTCGGCTTAAAGGTAGGCCTCTGTCTTTTTTTCTTCATGGATGATGTGTGATATGTATTGCATGTTAATATGGATGTTAGGCTTGATTAAGTATAAAGTAACTTAGCCTTTATTGTTGATGCTTTGGGGTTAGATAAGGGTTTTGTACCCATAAGATGACACATTTATAAGTCTTTTGAATTCTAGTCCCTTCTCTCTCTAGTTTAGATTAGTTGTAGTGAGGTTATGTTGTAATGCTATGTTTAGGTTTTAGTTTTAGCATTTGAAGCATAAATTGTAGTTCTGACCTTATTGGACTAGTGTGGTAGTCTTGAAACTATAACTTTTGAAGAATAAACTTGTATACCCTTGTTTCTTGTTGAATCTCTTGTATCGTAAGCTTGAATGTGGCTTACTTGACATCTAGTAGTTGAACTAGATACCATAGCCTAGTTTGGGTAATGGTTTACCTAATTATGGAAATTGAGATTTAGAAGTAGGATCGTCCAGCCCACTTAGGCTAAGACTTATATTAGTCTTTTGGACTTAGTTGTGGATCATAAGCATAAAAGGGGCTAGGACTTAGTAGCTTGTATTGATGTTCCCTAAATTTTGGATTTTGAGTTATGGCCATGATACTCCTTGTGTAAATGATAGTGGGCATTTAGAAATGATATTCTTTTTGGATACGTTATGTGGCCTATGGAGATGTTAATTTCTCTTAGACTTGGTGATTGACCTATAGAGATGCTATTTTCTCTTAGACTTGATGTTTGGCTTATAGAGACGCCATTTTCTCTAAGATATGATGATTTCCCTAGCGAGGTGATATTCCTCATAGTCAAGATGAATGACCTATTGATATAACATATCCTATGTGAGAGATAATTACATGCTTATTGATATTATGACTCCTTTAGGCAAGATGTCTCCCATGTGTGAGATAACTAGAGATATGCTATGACTTATAAATGTGATAATTTATATGAGTTCCAGATACGTATATGGGCATAAGTGCATGATTATGATGATGTGATTATTCCAAATATATTATTGGGCCAAGGGCCGTGTTATGCTAATGATTTTACATCCGAGAAGTGCTTATCATTGTAAGGGATATGATTATAGTATATGGATTTATACACATGTTTTATATACATATTTCTTCAGTATGGGATGGAGGAAGATGTTGTAGGTTGTTTACAACTTATTTGATTGGATATAGGTTATGACATGCTTATATTTTGTACATTTATGATTCTTCTATTGGTAACTTATGTGACTCTGGAAGAAATATGATCTTATGATAGTTTTGCTTCGTTAGGGGTTAACCTATGTGGTAGTTAGTTATCATTAGGAGACTATGGCAGTTAGTGGCTAGGAATCAGATGTATTAGTTTATGAATCTTGCTTAGTTGAAATATGCAGTTAGAGTTAGTTGACACGTGTCTAATGATTAGGTTGGTTTTAGCATAGGCAAACATTAGTGATATAGATTCCTAAGTTTATAATGTCGATTAGATACTAAATAAGGAGTTATGTACTAAAGAGGATAGATAATAAGTGATATTTGTAATGAGAGGTGGCTAGTTAATAATGATGATTAGTTGTTATATGTTTGATTAATATATAGTTAAATCAGGATTAGTTGGTTAGCGAGATTTAGTTAATGAATGATGTCATTTTATAAAAGATAGTTAGATGATAAGTGGTTATGTGTTTTCTAATAATGGTTAACAATTATATAATGATTAGTTGATAATATGGAATAGAGGATGAACAATGATTATGGTCTAGTTATGAACCTTGGCTATATGTTAGATGTGAGTTATCTAAGAAATAGTGGTTAGTTGCTACCTACCCCTTGAATAAGAATAATGTTTAGATAAATAACTAGAGGTCATATGGTGACTAGCGAACTAGTGTTTTCAGTATCAATAGCATTGGTTAGTTAATAATCAGTAGTTGGGAAGTATTGTCGAGATAGATACTTTGTGATGATATGATTATGTTCATGAGTATATTAGAAAAAGTTATTCCGTAAACTTAATTGTGATGGTATATTTATAGCTGACAAGGCCGGAGGATACTATTGTGATGAAACTAATATTTGATAAGGCCAAAGGATACTACTGTGATGATATATTGATAATACTATAATGATATATTGATACCCGACAAGGCTGGAAGATATTGTGATGATATATCAATACACGACAAAGCTGAAGGATGATTACAATGATGATGGTCATGATAATAAAATCTTATGGTGAGTTGTGATATTGATTGTGTATCTTTCATTTATTCCTACATGTGCATCACCAATCACCAATATGCAACTATGTCTATCAATCAGTATGTTGCATAAATATGGGTGAATAATCTGCCCTGTGTTGTTGTATATTGATTGAACCTTTCAAGTCTGGGGAGGTGGGGGTACGCATAGGCTTGGTTAGGTATATGGTTATTCAAAGTAGTCAATTATTCGTACTATTATTGATATTGTTATTATCTTTGTTATGATCATTATTATGGCTTGCTTATGATAGATTGGCCGTTGATTTGGTATCGATATTCAAGGTATGTTTTTGGCCCCGTTTATCTTATGATTTCATCATTATTCACAATTATGTCATGTCTAGTCATGTGGATTATAACCCTGTACATGATAGCCTTAGATCCTGGTGGTATTATAATGAGGTCGTAGAATAAGGATATGATGATCTAGGTTATACATGAGACGACCTCATATTTATATGCTTATGTATATATATGTATGTATGTATATATATGTATATATCCCTTTACTCTTCATTCATATATTGGCCTAGGATATACGTTATAGTATTGATGCCTATTAATTGTGGATGGGATAGGATAGTTCTCCCTGATACTTAATTGTTCCTATTATGTTAGACTTTTGGACATGAATAGGATAGTTGTTCCGTATTATCGCATTGACTTGTCATATGAATTGCGGACTCTTAGGTGTAGTTTTCATTCTTTTTATATGCTATATATATCTTCTTTATCTTTGGAGCCCAGTTGGCAGTTGCCTACAGAGTAACATTCATTTGGTACTCATACTACACTTCTGCAGCCTTCAGATCATAGTACGGGTTATTGCCCTTGATGTGTGCATCGTACGGAGAAGACATGGTTCGGAGACTTAGGGTGAGCTCCTGACATTCAGAGTATTTACTTATCTCCCTTTTATATATTAGACTAGTCTCCATGTTGTATTCTGAGATGTGTTGTATCAAGATATTTCTCCTTGACATTTCACTTTTGTACTCAAAATATATTAGGAGCTCTTGTACTAATAACACCAGGTTTTGGGATTTTCTTATGTATTGATCTTTACTTTATATATTCTACATTCTCTTTCTTATATTGTTCAGTAATGTGTTACTAGCCGTTCTAGACTACAGGTTGGCTTACCTACTGGTGGGTTATGGTAGGGGCCATCACGACTTGAGAAATTGGGTCATGATACCAAGACAATGGGATCAGGATAGGGCATTACATTATGAATATACTCCCTAGTGTAGCAATCATTCTAATACCTAAACACGTAACAATCAGACTGTAACCCCTTTGCCCTTATTTCAAAGAATTCCCAAAACTCACTAAGTTTATTCAATAATAATATCCAATAGGGGGATAGTATCAATTCTCGCACTCTCATAAAGAAGTCAAGTTGTGTGCGTTTAGTACCATAGGATTGCCCTTATTATCTATGCTTAAGATTTAGATAGTCAAATTAGGATGACTATAGGTCTTTTCTAGGATTGTAATGTAGGCTTGGGACAAGTAGGGTATTTTTGGGGTTGTGACATATTCCTCCTTGGCACTACACTACTTTTGGCTCCACTTCTTAGCTTTTTTTTTCTCCCTTTTTAATTTTCTTTTTTTTAGGCTTAGGTGCAGTTTCCTTTTTAGCTCAACTTCTTCTTTATTATATCTACACATATAGTTTTTTAGTTGCTCATACCACACCCAAACCTTTTTCTGTTTATTTCTTAGCTTCCTTTGTTATACCCATATTCAGCTATGCACTTCTATGATAACTACCCATATTTAAATTAAAGGCTCAAAGTTTGGGATCAAGGGATACTTATTTCATTTGGTTCATTATTTTAGGCTAAAGTGGAATAGTTCAAACATGGCCTATGATACTTTTCCTAACATCCTATCCTACAGCTTGTCACTCGACTAACTAGACAAGTTCTAGATCCTACAACACACACTGACCAGGTAACCTACCTTTCTCGCTCATGGCTCAGGCCTTTCATCTACATTGCTACCTATTCGGTCTATGCTAGATCAGTCAGGTTATCCTATTACAAGTTTAAATTCCATGCCTAGATCTAACATTAATTATAGCTCAGTATATGCACACACTACACCATGGCATAAAATTTAAGGGGTATAATTTTCAACTCACAATTAAAACAAGAAAGCAGTTATACAAATTAGGCTGCACCAAGTTAGTTTAGTTTACTCTAAGTTACATACAACACAACACAGAAAAAATCACAAATGCAGTATAACACATTAAAGCACCAAAATATGTTGGTTCTAACTAAGATAGTGCAACCGATGAGAAAAAAACAAGATAATAAAAAAACTAATTGTCGTACACACGCACCCCCAAATAAAGAAAATACACATCCCTGGAGGATAACAATATCAATAAAAATAAGGGAGTAAAGATATCTTGGGTGCCCTAGCTGTAGAATCATAACATCTTCTCAGTAGGGCCTCAGACTGGGCCCTACTCTCCCGATTAGGGTGCTCAAATCTATATAGGCACTGATGATGGCTGATGTACTCAATGGTAGAGGAATCTCGGGGGTCAAAACAGTACCCCCAATTATATTAACTGTAGCTGCAATCATCATCTCACCCATTCTGGAGTGTAATACCCCATAATACTGTAGACACATTTCCAGCTCCTAGACGTATATGTAAAAGGTTCCAAGTTATGTTCACACCAAGTACAAAAGGCTTAGCCATTTTAAGACTCCAAGAATGTGAACATTTTATTTTTGGCCTTCCCGAGTTCCAAATATCAAATTTTCAGTTGAAATATGTTTAGGGATGTTAAAAGGGTCATACAAGAGAGTTTTGTAATTTTTAGAATAGGTTAGAGGTATTTTTGGACATTGGAGGTAGAATGCCTCCACGGTTAAGGAGTGTCACTGAGGCTAGCCTCCATGATAGCCTCTGTTCCATGAAGATTGTGATTTTTCTACAACCTTATTACATGTTCAAGGGGTATTTAAGTCCCTTTCTCTCTACCCACGCACCAAATTCATGAATTAAAAACCCTAAGAGAGGCATTATATGCCCATTCCCCCATTATTTAACACATAAAACTCATCCTCATTCTCAAGAACATCAATTCAAGCATCTTCCTAAGGATTCAACCATTCAATGTCCAAATTCAAAACTTTTTCTTTGTTAACTCAAGCAATAAAGGTATGTGGGTTATTCATCAATGGGATTCCTTCAGCCCATTGTTTCCCAAAAATTCCTTTTTATTCAAGTATGAATTCTTTAAGCTCTTTTCATGAAATTTGAATGCTAAGTATTAATTTACTCAATGATTTCTGAGTATTTTTAAATTCAAGCCACACCAATATGTTTTCCGATACAAATTTTTTTATTACATGACTTGTATTTAAATCATCCATATCATATTTAGTTGACACCATGTTAAGTTATCAAATTATGAATTAAACCATGTGAGCTTATTTTCCTCCGAAGTTTAACACATCCTCACCTTCAAATTGATGGATTTCATCAGTTTAGTGAAAGTTACAATGTTTTGGGTTTTTGAAGCTTGAATTTCCTAACAGTATTTTAAATTATGTTATGGTGTTTAGAGTATCATTAAGTCTTGGTATTTTATGAGCACCCAATTTTTATATGTTTACATATATTTTAGAATTACACGTAACAAGTAAGTCAGATCATGATTTTTACTATCATAGTCAGTTTGTTAAGAACATATTGAGCATTATCAATTGTGATGTCAAGTTGGCTTTAGTCAGAGCTAGTGTCAGTTTAATAGGAAGTAGGATTTTGCATTGAGTGAACCCAGGGATGGGGGCTCACCTACAAGTCGAGGGTGTCCCATTTAGTAGCTATCCCTGAGTTCCAAAACTATGTAGCCAACGTACGTTTTGAGATATATTCCTGCCAGTTGAGGGTTAAAACTTTCTTAGGGGCACCTTAAAGTACAGAGTGACACCCTAGTCCTTTGGGACAATATTTTAGTGGATCCACACAACCAATGTCAGTACTCGTTGCAAGGTACTAGTACCCTTCCAACTGGGGTTATAGGTTGGACACTGATTATCTCAGATTAGCGTATGTTGGTTACATGATAGCTCCTATAGTTTTAGTTACGTACACAGGTTATATAAGTATAGTTTTGCATTACCAAGTATTTAGTTTATCAGCTATTCAGTCAATCATTTTTACAGATTATCTCAGTACATGTTTTACTTGGTCTTGCATTTTTTTAAAATTTTAATTCATCTATGTTCAGTAGCCATATGTATTTTTAGTTATTCTTTATCTCACGCACTAGTAAATTCAAAGTACTAATCGTATACTCTCTATTGAGCTATATTAATTTCATAATATATGTTCAGATGCTTAGTTTCCCGATCACCTTTAGTCAGCTCAGTACCATTTAACAGCAGTTGTGGTGTGTCCTCATTCGTTGAGGACAAGTATTTATTGTTATTTTCCATACTTCTTTCATTTCAATCAGCTGGAGATAGTTAGGGGCTTGTCCCATTAACTCCTCATGTCTTAGAGGCTTTTAGATAATTAGATATTTAAATACCCAGACAGTCAGACTTCTTATGTGTTTTATCAGTAGTCTAAGACATGTTAATTATTGTTTTATTATTTCATTTTTAGAGTTTTTTATTAGATTATCTTCTGCATATGACACTTTTGCTATTTTATTATTTAGTTCTCACATCAGGTACCAGATCATGGGTTAGTTTGGGGTCAATTGTGCCCATAAGCATAATATTATGACTAGGGGGTATCCTTAGGTCGTGACAAAACATGGTATCAGAGTCTATGGTTTTATAGTGTCCTAGTTTGACTGAAAATCGCATTGAATAGATTCTTGTGCATGGCTGTGAAGCATGCCTCAGTTATATGAGAGAGGCTATGAGATATTTTAGAAAATTTCTCTTCTTTCAGTATTCATGTCTTGCGAAAGAGCATGAGCTCTATTGAATTCCCTTTCTAACTGATCCTTTATCCATTTAAAGAAAATGTCCCCCAAAAGAAACAACAAAAAAAGATATGGAGATTAGCCTGCCACACCACCTGTTTAGGAAGATTCCCTAAACAAACATATTTCTCAATCCGTATTCAGGGCCAATTTCATGGCTTTGGCATATTTTGCAACTGCTCAAAATAACAAGAAGGATGTTTCCCCAGAAAATCCAATGATGTATACAACTGCAACTAGGATCTGAGACTTTACTCGGATGAATTCGCTGGTGTTTTCTGGATTGAAGTATAAGAAAGATCAACAGGAATTTCTAGATAGTGTGTAGAGGTGACCGACATTATGGGTGTCACTCTGAGTGAGAGTGCTGACTTAGTTATTTATCAGTTACAGGGAGTAGGTCACACATTGTTTAAGCAGTAGAAGGAGGACAGAGGAGTTGAGGTGGGACTTATAGAGTGGGAGAAGTTTGCCACAACCTTCTTAGATAGGTTCTTCCCATTAGAGTTGAGTGAGGCTAATGTTTAGGAGTTTATCAATTTGAAGCAGGGAAACATGAGTGTGAAAGAGTACTTACTCATGCAGGGTAGCGAGGTGTGCTCCGACTATGATGGACAATTCTAGATCCAAGATAAGTTGTTTTGTGTGAGGAGTTTTTGAGGAAGTGGTTAAGGAGTGTAGGACAACTATGTTGATAAAAAATATGGATCTCACTAGGTTTATAATCCATTCTCAACAGATTAAGGAGAAGCGTAAGGACAAGGAAAGAGAGAATAAGAGGGCCAGAAAAGGTAGCTTCATCTTTTCTCAGCCAAGGTTTGATGGTGGTAATCACTCTCAATTCTCCTAGAAATTTTCATCTCCAGTGCCATCTTCAGCCACTGTGCCAGTGCCTAAGTTCAGGAAGGACAATATGGATAGAGCACCAAGCAATAAGTCCCAGGATAGTTTAAATAGTTGTTTTACCAATATACTTTGCAGGAAATATGGTACAAATCATCAGGGAGAGTGCAAGGTAGCCAACAATGTGTTTTAGATGTTTCAGGCTAGGCCACAGGATCAAGGATTGACCAGTAAGTGGTTGGCTAGAAGGGAAATGATGTTCGTCAACATGGTCAGTCAAAATTTTCATCAACTCCAGTAGGTCACCTGACTTAGAAGGGCACCACCTCCAGTTCCACCAATGGGCATCGTCAAAATAGATTTTATGTTCTCTAGACTAGACATAATTAGGAAATTCTCACTACAAGAAAGAAGACATTTCCAACAATATTTTTGGTTGCCATATATCAGATGTTGTTTACAAAAGTACTTTTGACAACAACAAAAAAATTGTTGCAATAAATATTGATGGAAAAAGTTTTTGGGACAAAAAAATACATCATTGTCAAAAAGGACTAAATGCAACCAAAAATATTGTTGCCTTACCTTTGCTTAGTTGTGGCTTAGAAAATTTTTCTCAAAAAAATTTTATTTTTTGACAAGTTAAATTTATTACCAACAATATTAGTTGTTGCAAAAACTTGGCAAAGTATTAGTATTAGTCCATTACGAAGCTTTTTAGCAACAATAATGTTTATCTGATATTTTTTGTACACCTTTATCAATAATCTGAGTAGTTTCTATTTACACAATACTCATTCTTTTAAAATAACTATACAAAAATATGTAATTAAAGATTACATAAATTTGAAATGGTAAATACATAAGATTGATACACTAGATATTTTCTACTTACAAAAAACTGAATGCTTCTACATAAGTTTTAAATTGTCAAAAGAATATAAGCAAGGTCATTTTACTTTAAGCCTACTAGTAATTCAAAAAAAATCTTCCCCCATTAGCACTTGTATTTCTACTTGAATTAAATCTTCTCACTTGATTTCTTCTCTAGCTCATCAATTTTTTTTCCAAGTGATGCTTTTTAACTCAAAAGCCTCCTCTTTGTTTCTTCTTCAACATGCAACATAGTATGACTTTTCAACTCTCCTTGAATGTTTTGTAAGACCAGCAAGTCAAAGTCACATAATTTTTTGTTTTAAGTGAAGTTTAGAAGTTGCTAAAATATTGGCTAATTATTATGCTAACAAACTTCTCTACAGTGTTTAAACAAATCATGAACTTTTGAAGTAATTACACTATTTTAAGTGAATTAAAAGATAAGAAATTTAAATTGTGTGCATCTCGAAAGAAGCACAACCACTAGCATTCAGAATGTTGCCCAATTTCAATAGGAAAACTTGTAAATATAAGTGAAGAAACCAAATAACAAATATTCAAATGTCTTCAACGGATAGTCAACTTTAGCCTATGAAACTTGGATGACTTAGGATAGGAATATGTTCACTGATGAACCAACACAGATACAAATAATATTGTCCATCTTTATCATATTTTTTACCATTACTCATTAAACAGGTTGTGCAAAATTTGAAATTTCACAAAAAATAATTATTGACAGTTAAGATATCGGAAAAAGGAAATAAATACCCCATAGAACAAGTTTGCAGAATCAAATACGCATATAAGAGATGGCCTGACTTTAGAGGGATACTCAAACCCTGAATCCATAAAATCCCTCTGCAGCTTTGGTTTTAAAAGAAAGTCTCTGAATCCAGAACTGTTAATTCCAACATAACCCCTATATTGACAAAGAATGACCAAACCATTTAGACTTATTATGAGATTCAAAAATCTCATGCTTAAGAAGTAGAAAAGAAGCATATCATATATGGTGGCATATTATATAATTTATTTAGTATGTGTGCTGACATTATGCTAAATTGAAAATATAAGAGTTTCTCATTTCTCACTCTACGTTCATGAATACATTAGAGAAGACATGTCTTTCTAACTTGAATTGTATAAAAGATGAACACAATAGCAACATACAGTATAATCCCACAATGTGAGGTATGTGAAGGGTAGATTATGCTTCGATCTTAGGGTAGATTATTCTTCGATCTTACTCCTACCTCAGAAATAAAAAAATATTCATACTAAGCACGTCCACTCCTAATCTCAATTTATAATATTAAGCAACACAAAATCAAGAAATTCACTCCAATTCATGATATAGATGGACACAAACAATCGAATGGATTATCTTAATGCAAAAGGACACTATATTACATAGTAAAAACATTTGAAAACATCACAAATACACATTGGTTCAAACTACTAAAGTTTGTCTGCTTCAACAAACTACTCAAGTGTATTCCTAAATACTATAGGTGATGTCTGAAAAGAATAATAAACTTATATCTACCAATACTTAATGCTTACTGGTAGAATATTTCCAGCTACAATATTTATGTGTAATGTGTAATAGATAATATTTTCAATTTCTTCTCTTGTGTACTATTCAAGCCAAAATAAAAGAAACCACAAATAAACAAATACTAAAAAAAAATAACTAGCTAGCAGCTTAACTTTTACTCTTTCATGATCATCTTTTAAGTTTTGTCTTTAAATTTTAAAACATTACTAGTATTTTTATCCTCGCGATGCATGAAAAATTTTAAACTTAAGAGTATTATTGAGAAATTGTCTTTTTTTGTCTAAAGAAAAGTCACTATATCTAAATGTAGTAACTTATCTCGGTAGTGTAGAACGTTGTAGTACAAAAGCTAATAAAACTAACAAAATGACTGCATCTTTCAGCTTTAACACAAATTCCAAAGAAATTCATATGAAGAATCGGTCTAAAATTTATTATAGTTTTTTGTTATAGTAATATAGTTATTGTGCATTACATGTACAATTTCAAGATATATCAAAAGTTACTAAGTCCCCTATTTTTTTCCCTTAAAGTTTGATTGTTAAATATATTTCCTTGACTATTTGGTTCTAGATTTCTCTATTTTGAGTATGTTGAAGCAAAAAGTTAGAAACCAAATTTAAAATAGACATCTCGGAAGGTTGTTTTTTCAGATGGGTCTGATAGATAAAGACATTCTCTAGAATATTACTGCTTAATTCTTCAATATTAACTCATAAGGCACAAATTGAATCTCCAATAGATATCTCGAAAATCTACTTTTAGAAACTATGCATTTCATTATGTTTCCGTTTGATTTGTTTTTTGTTAGAAATGTTGCTATTTATAAATAACAATAATTTATCTCTTGAATAATATATTATTCTAGTAAGTTTATGTCAAGATGGTACAACTTTCCACAATGTTTAAATTCGTCCTCACCAACCATACAAAAAAAAGCCTTTGTGGAGATATTATTCATGTCCCAAAGATTATGTCTATGCTAATCTGATGGACACTGTATATTTTTAGCTATTAATATATTTCAAATATCTACCGTGTCCAAATTTCCTAGCACCTCAAAAATATTGGAAGAAGGCAACAACAAGATAACATTGATACTTTTTCAGTGATAATGTGAAAAGAAGTAAGGAGAAGACTGGGACACTTGCCTCATGCCCGAGAGCCCAATTACCCAACATGTCCGATAAATGAGAAGGTCAAAAGGGTCTTGGCTCATATCTCATACCATTAACACAATACTTTTGAGGTATTCTAATTTATAAATTTCAAATAATGATATATATGAAGAATAAAAAAATATTTAAATTTCAAAATAGGCAACTACAAAAGTATCATCTCTTTTTATTTTATAGAGAAAGATCATGTAACTTTAGTGTGTTGTTCAAAAAGAGAATGCACTGTAACTATGAATGAAGAACGATAAACCAAGCCTGGAATAAATCTCTTTTTTTCTTCATTATCCAATTGTTATTATTCTGCAATTGTTGTTGTCTCTATCTCAAATTAGTCTTTCCGATATCCGTAACCATCAAAAATAGAGAAGAAACTATAAATCCGTAGTAGTTACATTCAATAGTTAACTGATAATCAAATAGAGTCAACCTTTTGTATTCTTACTCTTTCTGAACAAATATGTAAAATTGTAATCGTAATTCTCAGTAAAATGTTATATCCATGTCGAAATAAGCTTAAAAATGAAGTAAACTATAAAAATAAACAAAAAATAATAAAGAAAAATAAAATATTCCTTGTTAAATTGATGAAAATGTATTAGAAGAAAGAATTGAAATTTTAAACCAAAAGAATTACAACAAAGTGGAAAGACTTCTTTCGTAATGTCTTCTCGGAATCTCTGTCGTATTCTCTTTATATCCCATCAATTGAAACCTTCTACTGATAAACAACAATAAAATTTTGAAATGAATTATTTACAAATTTATCAACATATATATTCTAAAAAGAAATTAGAAAGGGAAAATTTTATACATGGAGATGAAGATTTACTTTTTATTTATACATGGAGATGGATATTTTCTTTCACTTTGAAGAAAACTATTATATGAAAGATGTGAGCTTCTACAAGTAATTAAATCCACTTTTTATTAAGGTTAATTGAAAAGTTATCAAATTCAAATTTTAAACATTTAAATTTAAAATTATTATTAAAAAGATAGTTATTTAAGTTTTAATGCATGAGAATCTGGACATGTCATTATTAAATCTTATATATTTTAACTGTTGAAGATTTATTCAATTTTTTAAGTACTAAATAATAACTAACTAATAACTAACCTACCTAATTTGTTGTCCTAAGATGCCAAATGGCTTATTCATAAGATGCCACTTGGCTCAATGTGAAGGCTGTATCCTCTCCTATTAATAATATATAGAAGATTTGTCACTTCTTCAACACAATTAAACCACAACAAAAAATTGGGATATGGTAATCAAAGCCCTAAACTTTGAATAAATAATAGTATTAAAAAGTAGAATTACAACTTTCTTCATACTAAAATGTTCAGTAAAAAAAGAGGTTTGCGAGTTTCTTTCAAGAAAGAAAGGAGAACTTACCAATCAAATCAAGCCAAGAACTTTCAGATAGAGTGTTAATCCCCTGCAAAGACAACAGAATAGTTTTCAATTTATTAAAGTATAAAAAAGTGATCAAAGGGAACAACCAAATTTTAAAAAAAAACATAAAAATAAAAGGGTAAGGGAGATCAAGAAACTAGTGGTATAATTCATTATTATGCGGACAAGTATGTCATATAAAGGATGGGCACAATATCTTTGGAAAATAAGAATTGAGATCTCACCTTGTACTCATACAATTGACACAGTAGTCATACATAATAAGCCTTATATATGTAACCATTGAGTCCAGGGAGTAACATTCCTTCACAAT
>JAPEIP010000006.1:138962691-138984294 GCA_026120095.1 Capsicum chinense | reverse complement strand
TCTTGGGTTCACTCGATGCTAATTCCTACTCCCATCTGAATGGACACTGAACATGATTTACTGAACTGAATATGAACTGAGTTACTAAGTTTCGTTGACTCACAGAATACTACTGATATCTAACAACTAATTGAGTTGTGAGATCATGGAGATTTTTCCTGAGTCATAAGACTATCTGAAGTCTAAGGATTCATAGCTTGATTCAGTGTATTGTGAAAACATGACATCGCTCTAGGTACATAGCTAATGTTTTGGGTACATGTACCCCCAAGACTCTATGGAAGAAAACTGATAAAGCATGACTTAGTTGAACATATAATAATTATCATAATACATTTACTGAAGCATTTCATCGAACATGTGATAGGCATAAGCTTGTACGTACATGGGGATTTCATGATATCATGCTAATTAGACACTTTCTCTTCATATAGGCATTCAACCAAACATATAGTAGGCATAGAATGTGTAAACAACATCATACAACAATTAACTGTTGTGACTCAATTCCAATTTTATCATTCAAAGGTTTAGTCCTAGGGTTTCATGAATCTATACCATTACATATCAACCCATATCGAATTTAACACTCATTTATGGAATACAATTCAATTAATCATTATCAACATGAAAAAAAGTATCCCAATCATGAACTTCATAAGAAAATCCATAACTTGAATTTAGAAAAGGGATTCTTGGGCTCCATGGACGAAATGAGTCCATGAATGAACACTATGCATACCTTAGTTCATGATTTCGTGAAGATTGATGGTGAAACCTTCTTGAATTTGAAATCTCCAATAGAAACCCTATCTTGTTCTTGAAAGAAATTAGAGAGAAAATAGTATATTTTTGGTGAAGAATAGCTAAATCCCATGTTATTAGGTATAAATAAGGGTAGGAAATTGACCCTTTTAACCTTGGACAAGTTATTTAATTTTAGTAAAATTTTCTAGAACTGGGCCCCTGGTGAGACACGACGTTATCACGACGTGTCACTAGAAATTAACAATTAGAAAATTGAGGGATGGAGCGGCGCGGAGCCATCACGTTGCCCCTTCCTTATTAACCTGGAACTTTGACGCGACGCGGGGAAAATCGCCCTAAGACATTGGAAAAAGGACAATTCTGAATTTGAGTGCTAGCACGACACACTATATTCATGGAAACCTACTAGAAATTTCCAAATTTCATTTCCTCTTGTGGCGCGGCATGCCATTGACTAATATGACGCTATTTTATGATGGGAACTTGAAATAGTCATAACTTCTTACCCGATTATCGGATTTAAGTGAATCATATATCGATTGAAAGCTTATTGAATTTTCCACATGAAAAAAGTGAAAAACTTGATTATTCCTTATGGAATAATTATCCATTACATTAGAAGCTAATACTAGGAATTCTTGGGATGAAATTTTCTAGAATTGTTTGGGGTATTACAGGATGTTAGAATAAGGGTGCTAAAATACCTGGTTTGAGATAAGGGCAGTCAACACTAGTTGTGTAAGATATTGGTAAATCGACTGAGCTTATCCCCTGTAGGTCATGGCTAGTGTGTAGTAATCAAACCCTTAGCATGTGTATACCATGATTCGTACCCTCAGTGATTTTTCCTTTACTCTCTTATATGATTTTCAAATACACACAGATATATATATATGTATATATGTTTTTGTGAAAGAAATAGAGCAATTTTTGAGACATTTATTGATCTATGTGTAGCATCTCAGACGTTTGGAATAATACTTAAACCATACTGCATTTAACATAGATTCAATTTAAGAAGTGTATGGTCACTGTTATAGTTGTACAACTAGTATACAGTCTATAAAGTGGAATGTATAACGTATATAGTATGTTATATTGCAACCTAAATTGTTTGGAACTAGTGTAAGGCTTATAATTGACTAGCACAATCCATACCCATGAGTTGTATCAATAGCAATGTCGAGATTTGCTTTGTAGAAAGTTAAAATATGTATCTCAACTATATGACCCATAAAGTAGACTGTGTTATCCTTCAGTATAGGAGTATTTCACTAATGAATGTAGAAACTATGTTGTGGTCCATCAATCTTATGGTCTGTATAGTTAAACGTATTGAATATTATGAAGATTATTAATAAAACACATTTGATGTTTCTTTTCCCATTTCCTCATATTTAGATCAACAACAATAGACCTAAGATCTCTCTTCACACCTCCTAAAGTTAGGTAAGATTTTTCATGATTCTACTAGCATGATTTTTCTTTGTGAATCCTAGGGCTCATTGGGAAAATCATTCCCTAAGTCTATCATGATCCAAAAATAAAGTAATGATGGTACTTATCATGGACCAGGATTGATGAGAAATCCAATCACCTAAGTAAAATAAAAAACAAAAAATATAATAAAATAAAAAATGATGAGGCTTCTTTACAAAAGCCAGACATAATATAGATAAACACTAAAGCTTTAACAAAATGAATAAAATCCCAGAAATAATGTCACAAGTGTAACAGCATCTAATATAAGTCAAAATTCTGAGTAATATATAGTCTGTCTCCTAAATGTAAATAAAGACAACAAATAGATAGAGGAGGTCTTGAGTCAACTTTGAAGAGCCTAAAATGGGCAAGTACCTCAAGAATCACAAACTTAATTACATGAATCAACCTCCGCATGTCATACTCCTACTAGGATCTGCACCAAAAGAGTAGTGTATGAGAGGGTACAATACACTTGTACTAAGTACGTATCATTGGATGACTAAGAAAAGTAGAAAATAATATAAGTAAAGAAAATAGTATGAGCATGCAACCTGCATGCAGAAAAATTCATAAATGGTAGCTCTTACCCTCTCCACTAACTGTTCTCTCTCTCTCTATCTATATTTATATATATATATATATATAAACGTCAAGGTACAAGCACACACCAAAGTATTGATGGAATCTAAATGCACAAAAATTAATTAGTAAAATTAATACATGATGTGCGAATGCAATAAATGAATGATGAATTAAACAATTGAAAGTCATTGCATGACTTTCAATATATACCTATAGAAGATCTGTACTCTTAAAATTTGAACCATATGGTGTTCATAACTCATAAACTATCTCAATTTTCTACTAATTGCAATCTAATATTTAATCTGCCCGATCGACACATCTCTTAGTGTAGGAATTTTCAAAATTGTTTTATTTTTATTCAAAAATCAATGTTCTTTAATGATATAAATATCTCATGTAAGTGTATATATGCAATAAGGATATAATGATCAATATCATATCAATTTGAAGATAGCAAATCCATTAAATGCATATTTAAGTTAGCTCAAAAATCAATTCAATATGTCAACAGTGTATGATTTCTATTATAGTTGGGCACTATTGGAAAAAACATGCATGTAAGACATTATTAATATTAGGTCAACCCATTATTCAGGCATTTATGTCACGATACAAATAGTACATAAAAAGGCCTACAAGACTATTTGAGCTATTGAACGGGCATCACATTAGAAAGAAGATAGACAAATACACAACAAAAGACAATGATTTCAACTAAATCCATCTCATAGGATACATGTAACATGGTTTTGACCCTTAGAAAATTCTTGAACATTGAGCTTTTGGACATCATACGACTTATGGGTAATAGTCATATGATGTTGCACGGGTTAGGATCCCTATTCTCAAATATAAATTAGTATGGTTCGGTTGGTTTCTATCCAAGGTACAAATGGACATCTTACCTCTCATATATTAGGATATGATATGTACATGGTGAGTTTGTATGATGCCCTAAATTTAGCCTTGTGCATTCTGTCTAAGGTATGGGTTAGAGGGTACTTCTAGTAGTCTAGTATAGGATTTAGAACTTTGTAGTCATATGTTGGTTATCATGGAGGTCCAAAGATGATTCTAGGGAATGAGATAAGGGTACCAATTGTACCCTAGGGTACGATCTAGAAGGATGGAATGTACCCTACTATGACCAAGTTTTCAACTTTTAAGCTGAGGGTATTCTCGACAATTCCCACCCCAAAACCTTTAAGTTCCCACATCTTAAAAAATTTATGGCCCATTATAACCCAATATTGTAAGATTAAACACTCAACAAGTACTCTCTAAACTCTCTTTTGCAAATTATCGCTAGGGTTCTTCAAAGGTGTTTATTTTGAGGCTTAAGATTCAAGTTTCTTCTGTGAATCTTCCTAAAAAAGGTATGTGGTGCTTTCCTCATTGTTATTTCTCAAATATCATGTGGTTTATACTATGATTATGATTCATAGATGGTGGTTTTGAAAACCAAAATTGATGGTTTTATTGCACATGATTGAGTATTGTTTACTATTGGTTTAACTTGTATTTATACATATATTTATTGATGGTTCGAACATATGAGTGCTTGATAATTGTGGTTTAATAAATGGGTCATGGGTTACCCTAAACTTGATGGTTTTTACCTTGATTTTGTCCTTTATAATACTATGACATAAAAGAGTTTGTGAAAATGCCAAATAGAATGAACTGGTCATATGTTAATGATGTTCTGAACTATGGCATAGTCCTAATGAATACAAATGGTTGGTAAATTTTTTTTAAAGTCCTTATTGTCATTGTAGTGATCTAAATGGTAACTTTGGTGGTTTATACTATTAAATGGGTTTGAGTCCCAAAAGATTAATTTGATTTATGTCTTTGTTATATAGTGGGTTTGAGCCACTAAAATTTTGATTGAAAAAAGGTTTTTGGTAGATGATGGCTTTGATTCCCAAGGAAAAATTAATTCATGGAGGATTTTTAATGGTAACGATATGTGGTATATTTGCATGTAGTGTTGTCATGATGATACCAATGAAGTAACTTTGGTATTTAATTGACTTAATAGTTACGTATGTGGAATAATGGTTTTAAAGTGGGCTTTAAAGTAGATGTATAGCTAGTCCATGAAAGTGGAGTCTGAAGGACTAACACTGGAAATTACACTAATCGGTGCAGGTGTCTTACGATAGGGTGGTTCAAGTCTTTCATATTAACATATGAAAGGGAGTTTCAAGTCCTCTTTACCATATGTATTGCTTCTTAAGACATCTTAATTATGTTGAGAGGTTGGAGTCACACATAAAGGCATATTTGGACATGGATACTCTCTAGTTTGTGCGGCTACACGTACAAGGGCACTTTCTGCTAATGAAGAGTTGGGCCTATATAGCCCGTAACTGGCTTGTTCTATGATGGTCATACTATATAACCCAGGGTAATGATTTCAAATTTCATGTTAATCTTATTTCCTACACCGACATAGAATAAATAAATATTTATTTGTATGTTTTCCATTGGTATATACATTGATTGATCAATTTTAAACTGTTGGTACTATTTTTATCATTATCCTTGAGTTACATACTAGCGATCCAATTGCTAAAAATCTTTGATGTTGTATCCTAGTGTGATATAGGTGTTGATCATACTACACTTCCTACTAAGTGTTCAAACTTCATGAACAACTTGTGTTGACTTAATACGGTTAGCTTCCATATTTCAGAAGGATCCATTTCTAGTTTTAGTTTGTTATGCTTTCAAGGTTAGTCTTATACATTGGTTTTTCTATGATTGAGGGCATATTCCGACCGAACGTTTTTTTTTATTTCAAATAGAGGCTTTCAAAGACTACTATAGATTGGTATAGGTGGTGTTCGTAGTGGTGTCAGCCTTTGCATTGGTATTTATATTGGAACTGATATTATATGACTTTATTTTATTTGTGATTGTTTTATTTTATTATGGTATTGATATGGACTTAGTTATTATTTTGATTTTGGTTATGGTTGTTTGTTGGCAGTGTACGATTAGAATTTTTTGGGTTAGCCATGGTCATGGAACTATTCCAAAGTATTTGAGTTATTAATTACTCTATCTTGTTATATGTTCAAAATTTATTCAACTTAGGGTATATGGTTAGATGTTGGATTGGGTATCGGGGGTAGTCTTCGGTCCTTATTGGACTTGGGATGTCCATTATAATAAGACCCTGGTTTCGGTTATGTCAAGTTTGTATTAGAGCTTTAGGTTTATCGTAAGTTAGGAGTGAACAAAGACATGTTGAGTAAAATCTCTTTTAAGAGTGTGTAGCTCACTACACACATAAGGGAGAGGCTATAAGGAAGTTAGGAAATTTTACTTTCTTAATGTCTTATTTTGAGAAATAGAGTCTAAGATATTCGATTCTTCTTATTTCCATTAGCTTGTCTTTTAGATCATGCCTCAATGGTCTAAAGCTCATAGAAAATTCTATGTCCTAACTGAGGACAATGTTGATGGAAAATGCTCTACACATGGGTACCATACTTGGTCTAGAGGTCCAGTTTATGATTGTCCTGAAGTTCCACCAATTTCCTCTAGTCCTTCTTAGGTTAATCTGACTTATGCTGAGTTTCATCAGTTAATTCATATGATTGTTTAGTTAGAACTTATCAGGCTGGGCATGGTGCATCTTCTACTCTTATCTTCTGAGGCAACAAGGGTTGCCCTATTCATGAGGTTGAATCCTCTGAGTTTTATGGGTGTTAGGATAGAGGAGGATCCTTAGGGATTTTAGGATGAGATGGAAATTTTTTTTAGGGTTATGCATTACACTAATGTGGAAGGGTTAGAGTTTGTTACCTACCAGATGAAGGATGTGGCGTACCAATGGTAAGAAGAGTGGAATCGATCAAGGGGTGATGATGAGTCATGTTTGTAGGAGAATTTATCTTTTTCATTTCTAGACCGCTTCTTTCCTCAGGAGATGAGGAAAACAAAAGTAGAGGAGTTTGTGAACCTGAAACAAGGTAAAATGTCAGTCAAGGAGTATGCCCTGAAGTTCACTTCTCGATATGCTCCAAAGATTGTGTTAGATATGAGGGCATAAATGCATAAGTTTGCTTTAGGGTAGTCTCATGAGTTTGTTCTTGAGAGTAAGGTGTCTTGGTTGATCAACGACATTGATATCACTATGTTGGTTATGTACATATAAACAATGGAGGAGGTAAAAAGAAAACATTTTAATTTTAGTGAAAGGCAAATGAAAAAATTTAGACCTTCTGAGTTTGATGGTAGAGATGGTGGTAAGTGGACAAGGAAGAAGTAGGGGAGTTCTAGTTGTTTCTCGGCAAGAAGTGCAGTTTATCAAAAGTTGGTAAGTGATCATCGGTCTTAATTTAATAGTGTATTCAAGGCATAGGGTGCCTAATCTCATGTTAGTGGGGCTTAGCCAGCTGTATCCCACCTGCCTTAGATTTTATGGGAAATCACATGGTAGTTTTTGACAGAAAGGAAAGAACAAGTTTTTTATTTTGATCAGATTGGTCACATACAATGTCACTATCTTTCTAGGATGGATTTTAGGGCTAACAAGGTTCTTGCATTCTCTTTTTCTACTTCTGCACCAAAAGGTACTACTTCTGCATCTATTTTTGCTTTTTGTATCGGCACTAGCTAAAATCAATTATATGATCTTGCATGTCTCAAGGATCTTGAGGCATCCCCTGATATAGTGACTAGTATGATAAAAATTTTCTCCCATGATGTGTATTGCTCACTTGATCTAAGGTCCACTCTTTATTATGTGACCGTGTTAGTGGTTGTATATTTAGGTTTTTGTATTTTATTTATTTCTTATCCTTTTTCTGTATCTACCATGGTTGGTGAATCTATGATTGCTAAACTAGTCTATAAGGGGTGTGTGGTATCTGTTAGAGGTAAGAAACTATTATGGATTTGGTAAAGTTTGATATGGTTAACTTTGATGTCATATTGGGGATGGATTAGTTGCATATATGTTATGGTTCCTTAGAATGTCAGACTCGTAAGGTCTTGTTTAAATTCCCAAATGAACTGGTTATTGTATGGGAAGGGGTTGATCAGTACCTAAGGAGAGGTTCATCTCACATCTTAGAGCCCAAAAGTTAATCTCCAAAGGATGTTTGTATTATTTTGTTTTGGTTAAAGATTCTCACTCGGACCGTCCTTCTCTAGAGTCCATTCCTATTGTTAATGAGTTTGCTAAGGTTTTCTATAATAATATTTCTTGTGTACCTCTAGATAGGGTAATTGATTTTCGAGATTTATCTTATTCTTGACACTCATCAAATTTCTATCCCTCCTTATAGAATGCCTCCAACTGAGTTGAATGAGCTTAAGGACAATTAAAAGATCTCTCAGATAAAGGTTTTATCTATCCTAGCGTGTTTCCACGAGATGATCTTATGTTATTTGTGCGTAAGAAGTATGGTTTTCATTAGATGTGCATTGACTAGCGTTAGCTGAATAAGATGACCATAAATAATAAATATCCTTTTCCTAGGATTGAAGAATTGTTTGATTAGATTCAAATTGTAAAGTGTTTTTCGAAGACTAATCTTAGGTCGGTTTATCATCAGCCTAATATTAGGGAAGTGGATATCCCTAAGACTACCTTCAGTACACTATATAGTCACTACAAGTTCCTAGTTATGTTTTTCGGGTTGACCAACACCCAGTGATATTCATGGGTTTCATGAATACGGTCTTCTATCAGTTCCTAGATTTGTTTGTCATTGACTTTATAATATCTTAGTCTACTCTAAAAATGAGGCGAATTATATCGATCATCTCCTTGATGTGTTTTAGACCTTAAAGGATGATCATTTGTAAGTTATGTTATTTAAGTGTGATATTTGGTTTAAAACTGTGACTTTTCCTGGTCATGTTATCTTTAGTAAGGGTATCATAGTTGACCCATAAAAGGTTGTGGTTCGCAGACCTATAACTCTAACTGATATTCAGGGCTTGTTGTGTATACTTTGTTACTATAGGAGGTTTGTGGAGAGTTCTTCGACTATAAGTACCTTATTGAATAAGTTGACCCAGAAGAAAATGAAGTTATTATGGTCGAATGCGTGAGAGAGTAGTTTTGAAAAGTTAAAAGATAATTTGACTTCAGCTTTAATTTTGACCTTGCCCGACGGTAATAATGGTTTAGTGGTATATTTTGATGCCTCTTGTGTTGTTTTTTATTGTGTGTTGGTGCAACATGGTAGGGTAGTGTCCTATGCTTGTAGGTAGTTTAAAGTTCATGAAATGAAGTACCCTATTCATAGTTGGAGTTGTTAGTGGTTATATTTGCACTGAAGATTTGGCATCACTATCTCTATAGGGTTTATTTTAACATTTTTTCTAATCATAAGACCTACCGTATATGTTTACTCATAGAGAGTTAAATCTCAGGCAAAAGAGGTGGCTTGAGTTGTTGAAGGGCTATGATGTGAGTGTTCACTACCATCTAGGTAAAGCTAACATGGTTGATGATGCTCTTAGCAGGTTGTCCATAGGGAGTATAGCTCATGTAGATGAAGCTAAGAAGGAGTTAGTGAAGGAAATTTACCATTTGGCAAGTATTGGAATTCTTCTCATGGACTTTGAGGATGGAGATATGTTTATGCATCAGGTAACGTAGTCATTTCTTGCTGTTGAGATAAAGGAAAAGAAAATGTAGGATATGGATTTGATGAAGATTAAGAGGAATGTTGTTCAACAAAAGGTTGTTGAGTTTGCGTAGGTGGTAATGGTATCTTGCGGTACCAAGGCAAGTTATGCGTTCCCGATTTCTATGGGAACGAATTTTGGCTAAAGCGCATGTATCTCTTTATGTTATTTATCCCAGTTCTCCAATGATGTATCATGATCTCAGGGAGTTCTATTGGTGGAACAATATAAAGAGAGATGTGGCTAGCTATATGGCTAAGTATATGGTGTGTCAACAAGTGAAAGTTGAGCACATGAGATCCGAGGTTTTGTATCAAGTTAATCATTGCCCGTATGGAAGTGGGAAATGATTAACATGGATTTTGTTACGGGTCTTCCTCGATCTCAGAATCAATGTAATTCGATTTGGGTCATTATGGATAAGATAACAAAAAATCACTCACTTCTTGTTGAAGAGGACTAGTTATTTGCTGAAGGATTATGCTAGTTGTATCTTGCAGAGATTGTAAAGTTGTTTAGTCCTCTGGTTTCTACCATTTTATATCATGGTACTCCGTTCTCATTGTATTTTTGAAAGTCATTTAAGGAAGGTTTGGGAAATAAGGTATGCCTTATAAACTCTTTCCACCCACAGTCGGAGGGACAAGTAGAGAGGACCATTTAGACATTGGAAGATATGCTTCATGCTTGCATCATTAACTATGATGGTAGTTATTTTGACCATTTGCCTTTGATTGAACTTTATTTTAATAATAGTTATCACTCTAGCATTGGTATGGATTCTTTTAAGGTATTGTATGGTAGGAGACATTGTTCTTATATTTGGTGGTCTGAAGTTGGTGAGAGTAAGTTATTTGGCCCTAATTTTCTTCACCAAGACATGGATAAGGTGAAGGTGATTCATGATAGATTTAAAGCCACTCAAATTTGCCAAAAGTCCTATACAAATGTGAGGCATAGGAATTTAGATTTCCAAGTTGGAGATTGGGTATTCATGAAGGTGTCTCCCATGAAGGGAATAATGCGGTTTGGTAACCAAAAAAAGTTAAGCCTTCGGTATGTCTGCCTGTACTTTTTTTTAAATAGGGTTGGAAATGTTGCTTATAAGTTGGATTTGCCTCTTAGTTTGAGCTCCGTTCATTGGTTTTCTATGTCTCTATGTTGATAAAATATATGGATGATACTTTATCGGTTTTACTTTTGGAAAGGCTGGGTATCTTGGATTCCTTATCTTAAGAGATAGTCCCAGTTGATATCTTGGATCATCAAGTTCGTCGGCCGAGGACGAAGTATGTAGCTTTGGTTAATGTTTTTTTGATAAACCACAAGGTTGAAGAGGCTTCTTGGGAAGCAGAAGAGGACATGAAGTCCATATTCATTCCTATTTTCCAGTCCCAAAATTCGGACAGATGGTATGCGTTCTTCATCACACTTTTGTTTTCAAACATTGTTCAAGGAAAGGTTGATTTCCTCGCATATGTTTTTCTAACTTAGACAAAGGTTAGTTTAATGTGTAATGGTGCATTAACTCGTGCCTGTGCTTACCTTACCTATCATTCGAAGATGAATGATCCAAGTAGGGGAGAATTAAAACACCTTCGTTTTGACCCTTAAAAAATTCTTTAACATTGAGCTTCTGGAGGTCACACAACTTATGGGTACTAGTCATATGATGTTGTACGAGCTTTAAATCAGTGTGGTTTCGTTGGTTATTGTCCATGGTATGAATAGACACTTACCTCTCGTATGTTAGGGTACAAGTTGTACATGGTGATGTGATGGTTCTCACATGTGGGTTCTTGGTTCTTGGGGTTTAAAAATGGGTCATGGGTTATCTTAAACTTAATGGTTTTTACCTTGATTTTGGTGTTGATAACAGTATTCCCTCAAAGTCTTTTTGAAAATACCTAAAAGAAAAAATTAGTAATATGATTATGATGTTTTGAACTCAGGCATTGGTTTAATGAACATGAGTGGTTGGTAAATGGTTTTGTGAAGGCCTTTTTGTCCATGCAATGATCTAAATTACAACGTTGGTGGTTTAATTTGTTAACTAGGTTTGAGTCCCTAAATATTAATTTGGATTATGTCTTTATTATACAATGGCTTCGAGTCCCTAAATATTGGATTGAACAAGTGTCTTTATTAGATGATAGGTTCAATTCCTAAATTCAAATGAATGCATAGTTGATTGTTAATAGTAAAGGCATGTGGTATACTTCCAAGTAGTGTTGGTATGCTGATTCCAATGAAGTGCCTTTGGTAAGTAATTAACATAATGGTTGTGTATGTGGAATGATGATTTTAAATTGGTCTTGAAAATGGGATGTGTATCAATGCCATGAAAGTTGAGTCCGAAGGACTAACACTGGAAATCGCACTAGCCGACCCAGGTGTCTTATGATCGGTTGGTTCGCGTCCCCTGAATAAACATATGAAATGAAGGTTTGAGTACTCCTTACCCCCTGTATTAGTAGTAAAGTCACCTTGATTATGTAGAGATGTTCAAGTCCCCCATAAATGCAGATACAGATACAAATATTCTCTGGTTCATACGGCTACACGCACTGGGCCCTTCTAGCTAGGGAAAAGATGGTCCCATATAACATGTGGGTGCCTTGTTCTATAAAAGTCATGCTACACACACAGGTTAATGATTTCAAAGATCATGTTAATCTTGTTCCCTATCCCCTCATGGTATAAATATATATGTATATGTATGTGTTGCATTGGAATATGCATTGATTCATCGATTTTGAACAGTTGGCTCTATTTTTATCCTTATCCTATAGTTACATAATAGTGCTCCAACAGCTAACCAGTCTTCGATGCTGTATCCCCACTCAATGCAGGTGTTGGGTATTCTACACCTTCTACTCACTGATCGGACTTTGGCAATAACCTATGTTGACTTGAAATGGTAAGCTTCCATATTTTGAAAGGCCACCATTTCTAGTTTTAGTTTCTTATGATTTGATTGGTTAGTTTTGAACATTTGTTTTGCCTATGGTTGGGGGTATGTCCCGACTGGATGTTGTTTTGATTTCAGATAAAGGCTTTATGAGACTACTATGGGCTGTGTCGGCAGTGGTGTCAGCCTTGGCATTGGTATTGGTATTGACGATGGAACCGTTTGACTTTATTTGATTTGAGATTGTTTCATTTTATTATGGTATAGAAATGTATGATAACGGACAACTCACTTCTATTTTAGAGGGATGAGGCCGTCGTTGTCAATGACCCAACTCACATTAGGGCAGAATCCACAAGGAGTGAAGGGTAAATTTCAAGTCGTATGGGTGCTCTAATTTCTGAAGGATACCCAGAATGCAAACAAAAATAACAATTGAAATAAAATGGGGGGAGGGATTTCGTTTGGATTTGGTTTATAACAATCTTTAGTCAAACAACACACTAGTATAACACTTTTAATGTAAAATCAAGTTTTGAGGTTATCTTGGGATTATGCCCCCCTAAAAGAAAAGAACATGTGGATTAATGGTCTCTTAACATGAATCGTAGTTGCCAAGTTAGTGAAAGGATAAGTCTAAGGTCTTTGTTGTTATCATTTCAACACAACCACCAAGATATCACCCTTTGGCTTTTTCGAGCACCTAACAAGTATGTCATTCATAGTTACTCAAAACCTCAATTAGACATACATATATCTAGGAGAATTCCTTTGATATGACTTACCGTCCATTTACACTTATGTCTAAGTTTGTAAAAGGTAGTAAACCACATGCCTAATTGGAAACCACTACCTTACCTCCCTTTATCCCTCTATCAAAGATGCTATGCGTTCCTATAGTTTTGCTTCCATCCCTATTACAAGGATGATGAAATTTTTCTAGAGGTTGATGTTTTCACACATCCAAACCATTTGGAGCTTTGGATTTTTCACCCACAAATTTCAAGTATTAAACTCAAGAAATGGTGGAATCCATACTTAACAAGTAAAAATCATGTAAACACAACAACAACGACACACAATTACAGTTTTAGTTCAACATAATCCCAAGACAAGAGAAATTAGCTATTCATGATATAAGGAAGAAGACTTATAACAATTAATTCATCCATGACATCCATAGTAATAGAAATTTATAATAATCTTCACTTCCTAACTTAAATTTCGCCAACTTCTCCTTGGAATAAAAAGTACAATAAAAATGGAAAATAGATTTTCCCCCAAATTCTTGGGTTTTTCAACACTAATCTATTCTATTACATGATGTCCATAGGGGGATCTTCTATAGGAATTTGATTCAGCTGTCCTATTTAATCAAAATTCCCTTGCACATTAATTTCGTCAGGCTGCGGTCGCGCAGGCTTGACTGAGAACGCAGCTACTACGACTGTGATTAGCTAACGTCGATGTGGTATTTATACCTTATTGACTGACCATGATCGCAGTCCTCAGACCTCGATCATGGTGACTGAGGCCATTCCTTCTCTAGGTTTTCTGTTGTATTTTATGGTTTCCTTTTGATCAGTTTTATCCACAATCCATATTCTTTATATGTCATCAACTCTATGCCTGCAAAATGTGGATATTAATGCATTTAATCACAATGATGTCACATCTATTCATTCAAAAACATAGTTATGTGCACGATTGATGAGTTTAAATGAGTGGTAAAATCTCGACTCATCAACACCCCAACTTAAAGACTTTGCTTTTTCTCAAGCAACACTACATTTTAGCATGATAAACTATACTTTAATGCACAAATTGCATGCCTCAAAGATCAAGATGACTTCAAGCTTAGTCGCTACCACAAGTAGCTCATTGGACATGGGCTAATCTATTCTTACTACACCCCTCATCGTAAAATATTATATTTAAGGATGCATGATACTTCCAAGAGAAATGAAGTAACAATAACCATTACTATAGAAGTGACTCACTTTTTACCAAAACTAAGCTATACTATATTTGTCTCATTGCTCGAAAGGTGACAAAATCACGCACCTTAACTCATTCACCTGCCTCCTCACAAAAATAAAAATTTCACACACCAAGCTACCAAATATGCAATGAGGAATTTATGTACAAAATATCTCACCCTCACAAAAGAACTCTCTTTGTCAACAAGTGTCATACCATAGGCCTACCCCTATTTTAAATCACCACTACAAAGAAAGTAAATGGTTGAAGATATCTAAGGACTTTTTGAGCTTGTATTATGGGTTCTGGTTAGGGTAGTGTATCATTTGGTAACAACATAGCTACACCCTTCCTTGAACATGTACATCATATTATTTAATCTGCCTTTTTTACTACGGGCCATTTCTTTTTGATCTCTTCTCTTTTGACATGCATACTTTTTGCCTCTTTTGTTCACCTATTTTCTTCTATTTCTTTTTTCTTGCAGTTTTCATGCAATTCTTTCCTTTGCTTGACCCTTTTCAATTCATTTGTTTTCAATGCTTGGATAATTAGATATTTCACTAAAAAACTTGTGTTCCTAAAGTTACTTCCATCAATCTTCACTACCCCCAAGTTAGGATTTTAGTCTCAAGTTGCATTTTAAAGTTAAAGGAGGGTATGGTTCATAAGAGGGATAAGATAAGAGTTCACTACTTGTAATGTGTGTGCCAAAGAAATGGTCTAAAGCCTCAAAGTGGTTAACTAAGGGTTACATTTATGCATGGGTAGGCTTTTTAGGTTAAAGTGGTTTCCAAAATCACAAGGATTGCCTAAGATCATTTCTTCAACCGAATACAATCAAAAAAAGCTTTGAGAGACCAACGAGGCAAGTTCTGGTTAACATAAGTATACAAGATATGAATGCAAATAGCTCACTATACATGGCATGAAATTTTTTACAAAGAAGGATCAAGTGCCCCTCTTGTTAGAGACAAAATAGGAGTATCTATCACTCTTTCTGAGTCAATCATTTCTGAAGTCACAAAAAGAGAAAGAATTTGGTTACAAGGTTTCTTACATCCATGACCTTGATTTAAAAAAAAATTAATGAGGGGGTTTTTTCTTTTACATTTGCACCATGTTCAATTTGCTAACTTATTGATACAACCAAAGCTTTAGCCTCACATTTCATCTTAATATGGGTAAACCAACCATATGTCTACTCAGACTTTTACAAAGGTGCTCATTAAGATCCCAAATAGACAATGCCAAAGGTACTCAAACTTCTTTTTCATCTGTGGCCAGTTACTCAGACTTCCCATTCATCCATGACTCAAAACTGAGAAAGCTCAGGTAACCTCACCGCACGCTTACACTCCCAACTTAAATGCATAAAGTTCCCTTACTAAAGTAAAATTAAAAATCATAAGGGTTGAGAGGGGCTCCATTAAATAACAGATATCCAGTAGTCTGGTGCTGCAATCACGCCAACAGGTCTGCAATTGCGGCATCGTGATTCTGGTCCATTGACCGCTATTACTGTATCTGAGATTGAATTCCCCTAGTTTTGAGTCCATGCGTAATAGCCAGTTTTACAGTTCTGTTTTCCCCTATTTTTATTGACGTAACACCATATTAAAACACCTACAAAACATAAAAACAAAGAAAAAGTGAGTCAAGGATAGGTTTCCTCCCATCAAGAACCTAATTTAACATTGCAGCATGAATTTCCTCTTTTACCACTTAGCATCTTTGAACCGCATAAACTCGACCTTTGCTACCATGGGATAACCATTGACCATAATTTTATTTCCTTCTTGGTCTTTCAATTCAACGTCACCACTAGGGTAAACATTAGAAACCACAAATGGCCCTGACTATTTAGATTTAAGCTTCCCCGCAAAAAGTTTTAAATGGGAGTTTTAAAGGAGTACATTATCTCCTACATTGAACTCTTGCTTCAGTATACGAGCGTCATGCCATCTCTTCAACTTCTCTTTATACTATGTGGAGCTCTTACAAGATTTGAGGCGGAAATCTTCTAACTCAAGGATTTTAGTAGTCCTAGCCTCAAAGGCTTCCCCAATTTATGTTTAACTTCTTTAAGGCCCAAAAGGCTTTATGCTCAATCTTGAATTGTAAGTTACATGCCTTTCCAAACAACAATTAGTAGGGAGACATGCCAATTGGTATTTTATAGGCCTTTCTATAAGCCCAAAATGCTTCATCGAGTTGCCTTACTCAATTGGTTTGACCTACATTCACCATCTTTTCAAGTATGACTTTGATTTCTCTATTTGAGAATTTGAATTGGACACTTATTTGTGGGTGATATGAGGTTGAGACTTTGTGCTTAAACTTATACTTGTCAAGAAAGGACCAAATACCTAGTTATAAAAATTTGAGCCACCATCAATAATAATAGCGCACAACATTCCAAACCTTGTGAAAATGTGTTTTTTTCAAAGAGGATGTAATACTCTTGCCCTTATTATAGGAAGTTCCATGGCCTACACCCATTTAGAAACATAATAAACCGCTACCAATATGTATTTTTCCATATGAGCTCAAAAATAGTCCCATAAAGTCAATTCCCCACACATCAAATAGTTCCACTTCAAGGTTTGGTTTGAGGGGAATTTCATCCTTCTTGAAAATCTATAATGTATTTTACATTGGTGACATAATTTTACCCACTCAATGGTATCCCTCTACATAGAGGGCAATAAAACCTCCATTGAAGGATTTTGGTGGCAGTGCAGATTCGTCCATGATGACCACTATAGGGTGAGAAATGACATTCTTTGAGGATCTCATTCATCTCCACCTCAATGACACATTTCCTAATGACTCTATCCACATACTTCTAGAATAGAAATGGCTCATCCCAAAAGTATCTCTTTGTATAAAACAAGAACCTCTTCTTTTAATGGTAGTCCTTTCCCCCGAGGAATACACCACTTGCTATATAGTTGGCAAAGTCAGAATACTATGGTGCATTTCTTCCCACAATAGATATGAACAATTCATTAGGAAAGGACTCATCAATTTCAATTTACCCTTATATTTCATTATTTATTTCAAGATGCGAGAGATGATCGGCCACCTGGTTTTCGCACCCATATCGATCTCTTATATTGAAGTTGAAATCTTGAAGGTGAAAAATCCATCTAATTAGGCACGACTTTGACTCCTTTTTAGCCTTGAGGTATTTTAGGATAGCATGATCTGTGTGCACTACTACTTTTGTGCCTAACAAGTAGGAATGAAATTTTTCAAAAGCATACACAACTACCAATAATTCTTGCTCGGTAATGAAGTAGTTGCATTGAGAATCGTTCAAGGTCTTGCTTGCATATTATATTGGATGGAAGAGTTTTTCCTTACGTTGACCTAACACTGCACCACATGTAATCCCATTTTTATCATATATTACATCGAAAGGGATGACCAATCCGGGGCCACAATGATAGGGGTAGAAATAAGTAATTTCGTGACATGTTAAAAATATTTCATGCATGCCTCATCAATGTTGAATTTGGTTTCTTTCTCAAGGACCTTAAACATCGGATGAGCTATCTTGGTAAAATCCTTGATGAAATAAAGTTAGAATCCAAAATGTCTAAGAAAGCTCTGAACACCCTTGAAGGAGATGAGAGATGGAAGCTTGGAAACTACCTCAACCTTGGCTTGATAAACTTGAATGTTTTTTCCATATATCTTGTGGCTAAAGACAATGTTGTCTTTGACCATGATATGGCATTTTACCCAATTTAAAACACGTTTTATCTCCACATATCATTCAAGCACCTTTCTTAAATATTTTATGCACGACTCAAAGGAGTTCTCCACCACATAGAATCATCTATGAAAACTTCCATGGAGTCTTCCACCATATTCATGAGTATTGAAAACATGCAACGTTGAATGGTTTTCGAGAATTTACATAACCCAAAGGGCATTCTCTTGAATGCGAACGTCCCATATGGGAAAGTAAATATCGTCTTCTGTTAGTCCTCTGGGGTGACACATATGTAATTGTACCCAGAATAACCATCTAAGAAACAATACCATCATAGTGTGGCTATCACATCAAACATTTGATCCATGAAATACATTGGAAAATTGTCTTTCTTGGTTTATGAGTTTAACTTTTGGTAGTCGATGTAAACTCGCCAACCGATGATCGGTCGAATGGGAATAAGATCGTTCTTCTCAATTTCAACTACCGTGATTCCACCTTTTTGGGACATATTTCACCATTCTCACCAAGTGCTGTTAGATATTGGGTATATAACTCCCACATCAAGCCACTTTATGATTTGTTTCTTTACTACCTCTTGCATAGGCTGATTTAAGTATCTTTGGTGTTCCACACTTAGGACATGACCTTGCTGAAGTTTAATCTTGTGAGGGAAACTGTATAAGGATATTTCTATTATATCTGCTATTGTCCATCCAATTACTTGAATGAACTTCTTTACCACAACTTTCAATATGTCTACTTGAGAAGGCTTAAGTTCATTGGCAATAATCATTGATAGTTTACCTCCCTCCCCCAAGAACACACATTGGAGATGGGGTGGTAAAGGTTTTAATTCAAGTTTTGGGAGTCTCGAGAATGGAAGCTTTTATGGATGGGCTCTCATGGTACTTTAAATAAAGGTCCAATTTCACCAAGTTCTTGGTGTAAAATTCTTTCCCCATTAAAGATGCAACAACCTCATCATACTATTCCAATTCATTTCTTTCGTAATTCAATAGAACTTATACCAAAGTATAATCCAAAAATATTACATCAACATAATTTTTCTCTTCTTCATAAATAACACCAATCACCGAGATGACTTGCAAGTCCATCAGTTGCTTCATGGACTTACAAACACTTAAAGACTCCTCTTCATTGTTCAATAGAAACTTTATTTTGCCGGACTCCACATCTACTAAATCTTTCCCAGTATCTAAGAATGGTCTCCCAAGGATAATAGGAACTTCATAATCCATTACAGAATCAACGATTACAAAGTCAGCCAGGAAAATGTACCAGTCAAATTTTACTAGTACATCATGAAGCATTCCCATTGGCTTTCTAACGGACCGATTAGCAATAAGTAATTTCATTTCTGTAGGTTTTGGCTTTCCCTATCCTCGCATGTGAAATATGGTGTAAGAAATTAGGTTTACACTTGCTGTAAGATCGCATAATTCCCTTGCCAATTTAAACATCCTGATGGTGCATGGGATGGTAAATGCACCGGGGTTGTTCTTCTTTTCCACAAATATTCTTGACATAATGGCACTACAAATATGTGTTATTTAAATTATTTGATCTTCCACAAGTTTTTTCTTAGATACCAAATCCTTCATGAATTAGCATACCCCAGTATTTCTTGTTGACCTTCAATAAGGGGAATGTTAATGGATAGGGTACTAAAATTTTTGAAGAACTTGTTAAGATTTTCATCTTTTACCTTTTTCTTGGACTACTTGGGAAAAACAAAAGGCATGGTGCTCAGTGATATAGAGACAATGTGACACTCATTTACCCTTTACTCTCCCCTCCAAATCTTACATATCCTTGGCTCCCCAACATTCGACCTTTTTCTTTTCGCCTTTGTTTCTTTCCCACTTTTTATTTCATCACTTTTAATTTCCATGAGATAGCTTGATATTTGATGAAATTTTTCCAATAATTATAGAATGGTGATCGAGTGGGATGTAACCATTTGGTGTAGCATAGAGAAATCAATTTGCATCTCATTTACTATTTTGCCGGTCCTCTCAACACTACTCAAGATTCGAGACAAAGTATATTTATTGATTTCCTTTTTTCTTCACATTGTGTTATATTTAGACTCTCATGGTTCTGACCTTGATCCCCTTCTTACCCTTGAGAGTCAAGATTGAAATCCTTCGACCTTTGAGGTAACATATTCAACTTGCTATCGATCACCTTTTCCTCTGTACTCTAAAATAGTTGAAATTATCTTGCATTTATTACAGTTACACTTTTGGTTGGGTATCCTAACTTATGCTCAATTAGGAGTTCAAGGAATGATATCATCTTGACTATATTTGCATCTTTCTTCTCCCCTTTATGTTTTTCATCTTGGTACTCAAAATATGAAGAGGGAGCCTCCACGGACACCAAGGCATCCTTTATGTCCCAACCCCTACAAAAATTACAACTTGGTCCAAGACTTTTTATGCAAACCCATATGGAGAATTAATTAAATATCCACCGAATGCATTGGTCGTTGTAGCCTTATTTAGAGGATCCACATACCTATAGAATATTTTAAGAAGCATCTTCTCTGGAATATCATGGTTAGGGAAATTTTGCAAACATTTCCTTGAATCTTTCCCATGCTTCAAATAAAGGTTCCTCATGGAATTGAAAGAAATTAACAATCTCATCCCATAATATCAACTTCTTTAAAGGTGGGAAGTATTGACTTAAGAAGGCTTTTGTAAGACTTATCAATAAGGTAATGGACCCGATGGGTAACAATCTTAGTGTAATACCCCAAAAAATTATTAAGCTTAATTGGTTCCTTTAAGCTTCTCAAGGATTCCCAGACTTAGAAAATTTTAGCTAAGTTCCCAGACATAGTTTATTTTTGGCCTTCGAAAGTTGGTAATCTCATTTAGACACCTTAATGTCCTTTAATAGTCAATATTTTTTTGGTTAATTCATGATCAGATAGGTCAATAGGTGTTCCCTAACAAGTTTTGGATTTTTCAAAACACGTTTAGATCATGTTCAGAGTATAAAAATAGTAGACCAATAAAATTTTGGCGCGTCACATTGCCAATCGGGTTGGTCAACATTTGTGCAGGCTACAAGAGTAAAAACTTCTAAGGCTTGACGCGATCTGGAGTGATAAGTCAACTATCGAATCCCAGCGACCAACGCATTGAATCGATAATAGCATCGATGCCTAGTTTCAGACATTACATATCCATATTTTTAATAGCAAAAAGGTCATTTCCTACCCCTATATAAGTCTAAAACACATAATTCGACCCTATTCCACCCAAAATATAGTGTCTCTCTCAAGTTTCTCTCAAGAACAAGTTAGAGTTTTTAATTAGGGATCCAAATCCAAGGGAATTCCATCATCAAGGACTAAGGTATGCATAGTTTTCATTTATGGATTCCTTTCATCCATGAAGCCTAAAAATCAAGTTTTTAAATCATGTATTGTGAATGTTTTGTTTTGGGTGAATTA
>JAPEIP010000006.1:138908874-138962591 GCA_026120095.1 Capsicum chinense | reverse complement strand
CTCAAAAATAGTCCCATAAAGTCAATTCCCCACACATCAAATAGTTCCACTTCAAGGTTTGGTTTGAGGGGAATTTCATCCTTCTTGAAAATCTATAATGTATTTTACATTGGTGACATAATTTTACCCACTCAATGGTATCCCTCTACATAGAGGGCAATAAAACCTCCATTGAAGGATTTTGGTGGCAGTGCAGATTCGTCCATGATGACCACTATAGGGTGAGAAATGACATTCTTTGAGGATCTCATTCATCTCCACCTCAATGACACATTTCCTAATGACTCTATCCACATACTTCTAGAATAGAAATGGCTCATCCCAAAAGTATCTCTTTGTATAAAACAAGAACCTCTTCTTTTAATGGTAGTCCTTTCCCCCGAGGAATACACCACTTGCTATATAGTTGGCAAAGTCAGAATACTATGGTGCATTTCTTCCCACAATAGATATGAACAATTCATTAGGAAAGGACTCATCAATTTCAATTTACCCTTATATTTCATTATTTATTTCAAGATGCGAGAGATGATCGGCCACCTGGTTTTCGCACCCATATCGATCTCTTATATTGAAGTTGAAATCTTGAAGGTGAAAAATCCATCTAATTAGGCACGACTTTGACTCCTTTTTAGCCTTGAGGTATTTTAGGATAGCATGATCTGTGTGCACTACTACTTTTGTGCCTAACAAGTAGGAATGAAATTTTTCAAAAGCATACACAACTACCAATAATTCTTGCTCGGTAATGAAGTAGTTGCATTGAGAATCGTTCAAGGTCTTGCTTGCATATTATATTGGATGGAAGAGTTTTTCCTTACGTTGACCTAACACTGCACCACATGTAATCCCATTTTTATCATATATTACATCGAAAGGGATGACCAATCCGGGGCCACAATGATAGGGGTAGAAATAAGTAATTTCGTGACATGTTAAAAATATTTCATGCATGCCTCATCAATGTTGAATTTGGTTTCTTTCTCAAGGACCTTAAACATCGGATGAGCTATCTTGGTAAAATCCTTGATGAAATAAAGTTAGAATCCAAAATGTCTAAGAAAGCTCTGAACACCCTTGAAGGAGATGAGAGATGGAAGCTTGGAAACTACCTCAACCTTGGCTTGATAAACTTGAATGTTTTTTCCATATATCTTGTGGCTAAAGACAATGTTGTCTTTGACCATGATATGGCATTTTACCCAATTTAAAACACGTTTTATCTCCACATATCATTCAAGCACCTTTCTTAAATATTTTATGCACGACTCAAAGGAGTTCTCCACCACATAGAATCATCTATGAAAACTTCCATGGAGTCTTCCACCATATTCATGAGTATTGAAAACATGCAACGTTGAATGGTTTTCGAGAATTTACATAACCCAAAGGGCATTCTCTTGAATGCGAACGTCCCATATGGGAAAGTAAATATCGTCTTCTGTTAGTCCTCTGGGGTGACACATATGTAATTGTACCCAGAATAACCATCTAAGAAACAATACCATCATAGTGTGGCTATCACATCAAACATTTGATCCATGAAATACATTGGAAAATTGTCTTTCTTGGTTTATGAGTTTAACTTTTGGTAGTCGATGTAAACTCGCCAACCGATGATCGGTCGAATGGGAATAAGATCGTTCTTCTCAATTTCAACTACCGTGATTCCACCTTTTTGGGACATATTTCACCATTCTCACCAAGTGCTGTTAGATATTGGGTATATAACTCCCACATCAAGCCACTTTATGATTTGTTTCTTTACTACCTCTTGCATAGGCTGATTTAAGTATCTTTGGTGTTCCACACTTAGGACATGACCTTGCTGAAGTTTAATCTTGTGAGGGAAACTGTATAAGGATATTTCTATTATATCTGCTATTGTCCATCCAATTACTTGAATGAACTTCTTTACCACAACTTTCAATATGTCTACTTGAGAAGGCTTAAGTTCATTGGCAATAATCATTGATAGTTTACCTCCCTCCCCCAAGAACACACATTGGAGATGGGGTGGTAAAGGTTTTAATTCAAGTTTTGGGAGTCTCGAGAATGGAAGCTTTTATGGATGGGCTCTCATGGTACTTTAAATAAAGGTCCAATTTCACCAAGTTCTTGGTGTAAAATTCTTTCCCCATTAAAGATGCAACAACCTCATCATACTATTCCAATTCATTTCTTTCGTAATTCAATAGAACTTATACCAAAGTATAATCCAAAAATATTACATCAACATAATTTTTCTCTTCTTCATAAATAACACCAATCACCGAGATGACTTGCAAGTCCATCAGTTGCTTCATGGACTTACAAACACTTAAAGACTCCTCTTCATTGTTCAATAGAAACTTTATTTTGCCGGACTCCACATCTACTAAATCTTTCCCAGTATCTAAGAATGGTCTCCCAAGGATAATAGGAACTTCATAATCCATTACAGAATCAACGATTACAAAGTCAGCCAGGAAAATGTACCAGTCAAATTTTACTAGTACATCATGAAGCATTCCCATTGGCTTTCTAACGGACCGATTAGCAATAAGTAATTTCATTTCTGTAGGTTTTGGCTTTCCCTATCCTCGCATGTGAAATATGGTGTAAGAAATTAGGTTTACACTTGCTGTAAGATCGCATAATTCCCTTGCCAATTTAAACATCCTGATGGTGCATGGGATGGTAAATGCACCGGGGTTGTTCTTCTTTTCCACAAATATTCTTGACATAATGGCACTACAAATATGTGTTATTTAAATTATTTGATCTTCCACAAGTTTTTTCTTAGATACCAAATCCTTCATGAATTAGCATACCCCAGTATTTCTTGTTGACCTTCAATAAGGGGAATGTTAATGGATAGGGTACTAAAATTTTTGAAGAACTTGTTAAGATTTTCATCTTTTACCTTTTTCTTGGACTACTTGGGAAAAACAAAAGGCATGGTGCTCAGTGATATAGAGACAATGTGACACTCATTTACCCTTTACTCTCCCCTCCAAATCTTACATATCCTTGGCTCCCCAACATTCGACCTTTTTCTTTTCGCCTTTGTTTCTTTCCCACTTTTTATTTCATCACTTTTAATTTCCATGAGATAGCTTGATATTTGATGAAATTTTTCCAATAATTATAGAATGGTGATCGAGTGGGATGTAACCATTTGGTGTAGCATAGAGAAATCAATTTGCATCTCATTTACTATTTTGCCGGTCCTCTCAACACTACTCAAGATTCGAGACAAAGTATATTTATTGATTTCCTTTTTTCTTCACATTGTGTTATATTTAGACTCTCATGGTTCTGACCTTGATCCCCTTCTTACCCTTGAGAGTCAAGATTGAAATCCTTCGACCTTTGAGGTAACATATTCAACTTGCTATCGATCACCTTTTCCTCTGTACTCTAAAATAGTTGAAATTATCTTGCATTTATTACAGTTACACTTTTGGTTGGGTATCCTAACTTATGCTCAATTAGGAGTTCAAGGAATGATATCATCTTGACTATATTTGCATCTTTCTTCTCCCCTTTATGTTTTTCATCTTGGTACTCAAAATATGAAGAGGGAGCCTCCACGGACACCAAGGCATCCTTTATGTCCCAACCCCTACAAAAATTACAACTTGGTCCAAGACTTTTTATGCAAACCCATATGGAGAATTAATTAAATATCCACCGAATGCATTGGTCGTTGTAGCCTTATTTAGAGGATCCACATACCTATAGAATATTTTAAGAAGCATCTTCTCTGGAATATCATGGTTAGGGAAATTTTGCAAACATTTCCTTGAATCTTTCCCATGCTTCAAATAAAGGTTCCTCATGGAATTGAAAGAAATTAACAATCTCATCCCATAATATCAACTTCTTTAAAGGTGGGAAGTATTGACTTAAGAAGGCTTTTGTAAGACTTATCAATAAGGTAATGGACCCGATGGGTAACAATCTTAGTGTAATACCCCAAAAAATTATTAAGCTTAATTGGTTCCTTTAAGCTTCTCAAGGATTCCCAGACTTAGAAAATTTTAGCTAAGTTCCCAGACATAGTTTATTTTTGGCCTTCGAAAGTTGGTAATCTCATTTAGACACCTTAATGTCCTTTAATAGTCAATATTTTTTTGGTTAATTCATGATCAGATAGGTCAATAGGTGTTCCCTAACAAGTTTTGGATTTTTCAAAACACGTTTAGATCATGTTCAGAGTATAAAAATAGTAGACCAATAAAATTTTGGCGCGTCACATTGCCAATCGGGTTGGTCAACATTTGTGCAGGCTACAAGAGTAAAAACTTCTAAGGCTTGACGCGATCTGGAGTGATAAGTCAACTATCGAATCCCAGCGACCAACGCATTGAATCGATAATAGCATCGATGCCTAGTTTCAGACATTACATATCCATATTTTTAATAGCAAAAAGGTCATTTCCTACCCCTATATAAGTCTAAAACACATAATTCGACCCTATTCCACCCAAAATATAGTGTCTCTCTCAAGTTTCTCTCAAGAACAAGTTAGAGTTTTTAATTAGGGATCCAAATCCAAGGGAATTCCATCATCAAGGACTAAGGTATGCATAGTTTTCATTTATGGATTCCTTTCATCCATGAAGCCTAAAAATCAAGTTTTTAAATCATGTATTGTGAATGTTTTGTTTTGGGTGAATTATTATGTTCATGAGATTATGATTGTATGATTCCAAAGTTTGAATCTTTATTTGTTTTTATGAAACTATGTAAGCATGTGAGTTGAAGACTATGAACTTAGTGGTTATGATGTGTTAATTTGATGATTATGCCTATGCCCAAAGAGGAGCATGTAAGGTGTTTGACAAAATGCCTAAGAGAATAGAAATTATGTATTAGGGCTCAATTATGACCCAAGTGATAAATGCATGTTTTACCCTTATGATCATGGATGACTTCCGTAATATTGTGTGCATTATGAGTATTTGATGAAATGTTCATGAGATTAGGTTGATGAAAGTACGACATATCTATATGCAATTCCATTCATGTACAACATTATGATAACCATGTGTATCTTAAAATCCCCAACTTATTGTATTATGAATTGTTGATATTGGTCATGTGTTCAAGAAGTGTCAAGTCTTGTTTGTTTCATGGTATTGAGTCTTGGGGGTACTTGTACCCGATAATTTAGCTATGTGAATAGAGCTAATGTCAATTTTCATAATACTCTCTATCAATCCATGATCATTAGAATTCAGTCAGTTACATGACTCAAGAAAACTCAGTAATCTCAGTACCCTCGGTAATCTTAGTAATCTCAATAATCTCAGTTAGTTATCTGATCTCAGTAGTATTCCATCAGCCAATAGAAATTTAGTGAACTCCGTTCAACTCAAATAAACAATACTATCGATAATAATTCTATTCAGTTTAAATCAGTTTAGTGTCTCTTCAGTTAGGAGTAGGATTCAGCATCGAGTGAACCAATGGATGGGGACTCACCTATAAGCCAGTAGTGGGTGTGATCCTTTGAATCAATCCTTGTATTCCAGAACTATGTAGTCAACATAGGTTGAGATGTACCCTATGAGTTTAGGGATCTTACAGCTTTTTTGATTTCTTACTAGGAGCATTTGACGGAAGAGCTCCCTATCAGAGAGGGTTTACTCACAACTTGTCTTTACCTGTAGTATGGTACTGACACACTTCGAGATGGGGTTACTGGTTGGACCCCACCAGTTAAGTTTTGATGAATATGGGTTAGATTATTACCTCTGGTAGTTTAAGTTTCAAATCCTGTCGCAGTAATAGAACTCCGTTCACTTCTGCAATTTCAGGATGTTAGATACAGTTGCTCAGCTCAGTATGGAACTCAACTAGTTCCAACAGAACTAGGACTGCCAGACACAGTCACCCAGTTAATAGTATATTAATTACATGAAATTCATGTTACTAGTATTCAGATTTTAGGACTGTCAGATATAGTCAATCTGACTAGTTCTTCATAATCAGAACTGTCAGAAATAGTCATTTATTTATCAGTAATATGACATCAATTCCTCAATAATAAATAAACTTAGTCATTTAGTATCCCATTATTAGTACTTAGATATCAGTAAATCCATATTATAAGAATTTATAAGTCAGTGTTATCACAATCTCAGTTATAGTTACGTATTCATGCACATATTCGCATGTTTATGTTATTCAGTCAGTTAGTATTTTTAATGCATATGAACCCCATGAATTTATCCTACCTCATTTGCATACCAGTACATTTAATCATATTGACACATTTCCGCTATGGTGTTTTATACCATAGGTTCAAAAGCACGCACTCCAAAGTATCAGTAGCATTCTAGTTTCAGTAGTCAGAGTGAGCAGTGAGTCCTCATCATTTGAGGATGTTATTATTTGATTATTTAATTTTTTTCAATACTTAGTTTATTTTAGAGGCTTTAGAGGCTACATCATGTTGAGACAATTATTTTAGTTCTTTTAGTATAGTTATACCATATTTTCAATTATGTATCAGTATTAAACCTTATTGCCTTTCAGTTCATATTTCCGCATTTATGATATTATTATTATTATTCAGTACTCAGTTAGAGATATTATTCATAGGTTATCTTGTGGTCCTTCAAGATTATGAGTACCGCGTAGCATTCTGGGTATCAGATTTGGGTCGTTACATACTTGATATCAGAGCCTAAGGTTCATCAGTGACCTAGGAAGTCTGAAAAGCCACATCTAGTAAGTCTTGTACATGGGTGTGTTGTGCACCACACTTATGTTTAGGAGGAATTGAGATGTTTTAGGAATAGTTTCCCTTCTTTCAGTATTCATGTCATGCGAGTAAGCATAAGCTCCATTAAAACCCTCAGTTTGTTGGCCCGAATCAGTAGGGTGCCAATTCCAATACTATCAATGGGCAACGCCCAAACAGACTCTATGCAATTTAGTCCCAACATGATTAGGAAAGTCCTCCTGATAAAGCCACTGGTATATTACAGATCCTCATTTATATGTTCTCATTTTTTTAGATTTAGGAGCTTTTTTTTGTAACTCTTTGTATAGCAGTCAACCTTAAGGTTAGACCAAATGTGAACATAAACTTTTTCCAGTCTCCATCCCAGCGAGTCAGGCTAACATAACCCGACAAGTATGCAGGAACTGTTCAGTTATGAAATCTCTGAAAGTCAGGCCTTTAGCTTCTAGTAGTAATTCCAGTATGTGTAGAAAATTAATAAAGGAAGATGATTCCAGACCCATTCCTACCTCAGTGAAAAATTTGTACTTCAACCCTCTCGATACTTCTTCATGCTTTCCATTTCAGTCCCACGAATTCAACTTATATCCATGTACTTTTCATAGAATAGTGTGTGTTTCAAGTTCCTTGTATGAGAAGTCCAGGTTCATCTAATGTGGTAGATCATGTTCCACGAATTTAGAAATTCTAAACCCAGTTCGTGCAGCCCATGACTCATGGACTCATGTCATGCTTTATAGTATGCTTAGCCCACACAATTCATGACTTCACTCCTAGTGTTTAGTCTAACTTAGATTATGCCACGTATACCCTCAGTTTAGATCCCTCGGTGAATTCGTAGTATTAATGTTCCGTACCACAGGCCTCAATTACAATGATAGTTCAGTAATCAATATTCAGTAAAAGACTCAAATAGTCCTACAAAACCATGGATTTCAGCTATCAGTTTCTTAGCCATCAGAATCCATACTCCCATACCACTCTAACCCTCAGTTATAGAAAACCAACATTCAATCTCAGTTATAATCTTAGTTGCGGTTACAATCTTAATCTTAGTCCTAGTCCAGTCAAATCAGAAACTCAGTCTAATTTCAAGATTTCCCTGCCATAGCATATGACTATCAATTACTCAGATATTTGTATTTTATTACCCCAGTTTACAAAATGCTCCCAAATCATGCTAGATGCCTGATCTTTTATTCCTAAGGTAATACAATTTTCCCCCACTCATGCTTAATTGGCTTATGTTACCTAGTCAGTCACTAACTTCTATGCATAATACTCTATAGTTTTAGTTCAGCTATCCCAAACCAAGTGTCGTTCAGTTTTACATGTCCAGTATTCAGCTACCAGTCATTTAGTTAATCAGATAAGTTAGTATACTTATGCATTTGTGCTTAGCGCCTATATAAATCTTTTCAATAGTCTCATTTACATTGCATAAAGTTTAGTAACCTCATCTTAGATGATGTTTTATAGGCCTTGCCTCCTAATACCAAAATCCTAGCCATGTAGCGATCTCCTATTTAGATGTCCTACTCAGGACATATCAAGATTAGTTTTCTCCCTTTAGTCACTAGAACTCTATAGAAAGAATTTAATAGGAATGCTCCAGTCGAGTACAAGGTTTTAGCATGAGTTAGTCAGTAAATCCAGTAATTCAGTTTAATAGACAAAAATACAAGTTTGGATGGTGCAGTTTCTCTATCTTTCCATCTAGTCGCACTATCCGGAGACTCATGAATGTGATCATTCTATGATGGACCAACTAGGTAGTTCTGTGTTAAACTTAATTTATGTATCATGCCTTAGTTTCAGATTTTAGATAGTCAATCATGATTCAATTTCGAGGGGCTATGTGTATTGCCTCCGTTTCTTAATATCTCAGCAAAGTCAGCCCAATATTCTCGAAGGGACATAGTATCCCAAGGGAGAGATACACTATAATCCCCTGCACTTTCATGACTTAAAGATGTCACACTCTCTTCTCATAATGACTGTAGTTTTGAATAAGGATACTCGAGAGTTGACCCTCAAATCTGACCTCAGTCGTAAGCCCTGTATTCAAGGTGGTCAATTAAGATAGATATCCAGCTTGGGAGTCGCGTTTCAGACTCAGTTACATTCTCATGTTTCCACCAAGACATATTTGTTAGTTAATCTTAGACTCACAAGCATTTTTAAGTTTAAGGTAACAGTCTTCCTTAATCTCATCCAGTTTTAGGTTTAGATTTTAGTTACACACTCAACATTTAGTTCTATGCTAAGATTTCCATGATAAAATTAGTATCAATTACCAATGCACATTTATTCATACATTTATGTATCAGTTCAGTCATATAGTCATGCATCGAATATGCTTTCTGATGGTGAGATACTCTGCATATCATAAATCTCAGTCATGCATTCATGAACCAGTTACGCATACATCAGATATGTATGTTTAGAATGATATATATTCATCTTATTAGTCATGTCAGTTATGGGATCATGTTTCAGTTGTTCATGTTTAGTATGTACTTAAGCTTATCATTTCCCCTATATCAGTCAGTCCCATTCGAGGATGAATATTCCTAAAGGGGAGATATTGTAAGACCTCATAAATTCTTAAGCTTAATTAAGTCCTTTAAGCTTTTCAAGGGGTCCCATACTTAGAAAATTATTGCTAAGTTCCCGGACTTAGTTTATTTTTTGCCTTTAAAAGTTGGCAATCTCATTTCGCCACCTTAATGTACTTTAATAGTCCATATTTTTTTGTTAATTCATGATCAAAGAGGTCAATAGGTGTTCCCAGACAAGTTTTGGGTTTTTCAGAACACGTTTACATCATCTTCGAAGTCCCAAAATAGTGGACCAATGCAATTTTGGCATGCCACATTGCCAATAGCGTTGGTCAACATTTGTCCAGGCTGCCAAAGCCAAAACTTCTAAGGCTGGACACGATCATGGCATGATATGTGGAGTATCACATCATACCACCAACGCATTACGTCGATAATAACATCGATGCCCAGTTTTAGTCATTAAATATTTCCATTTTTAAGGGCAAAAGGGTCAATTTCACACCCCTATATAAGTCTATGACATGTAATTTAGCCCTATTCTATCCAAAATATTGTGTATCTCTCAAGTTTCTGCTAAGAAAAAGTTAGGGTTTTCAATTAGGGTTCCAAATCTAAGTGAATTCCACCATCAATCTTCGTAGAATCAAAGCCAAGGGTATGCATAGTGTTCATTCATGGATTCCTTTCATCCAATAAGCCCAAGAATCAAGTTTTAAAATCATGAATTGTGAATTTTTTTAAAACCAGTACATTCAATCATATTGACGTATTTGCACTATGGTGTTCTACACTGTAGGTTCAGAACCACGTGCTTTAGAGTATCAGTAGCATTCTAGTTTCCGTAGTTAGAGTCAGCAGTGAGTCCTTATCATTCGAGGATGTTATTATTTGATTTTTTCATTTTTTCAGTACTTAGTTTATTTCAATAGATGGAGTTAGTTGGGGGATTGTCGCATCAACTCTTTATTCAGACAGTTCAATCTTATAGGATTTCATACTACAACACGTTCAGATAGTTATTTCAGCTGTTTTGGTATTATTATACCATATTTTCAGTTATGTATCAGTATTGAACCTTATGGACTTTCAGTTCATGTTTCCGCATTTATGATATTAGTATTATTATTATTCATTGCTCAGTTATAGATATCAGTCATGGGTTAGCTTGTGTTCCTTTAAGATTATGAGCACCGTGTAGCGTTTTAGGTACCAGATTTAGGGTGTTACACTTAGACATAACACTGTCTTTCCTTTAAGAGAGAAAGGAAAAAGGCAAAGTTGGATGGACTCTTTCAATATTTGAGCAATATTGAAAGGAGCACAAACTTCCACAAATCATTTGAAGTGTACATTTGGGTTGTCATAGGCTTAACCCCTAAAAAGTCCCTTTATGGAGTAATTGAAGCATTAAACTTTTGACAAAAAAAACTCTATGCTCTTCTACCGGAGGAATATAAATTTCGCTCTCGCGAACTTCGATGTCAAGACAATCCGAACCATATTGATTCATATTATATTGAAAGAACAATGCTTACCTAAGGAAAAATAAAAAACCACAAAGAAGGTAAATCATACCACCCCAGGTATACCTAAGTTAAAATCACACCGCACAAGTGAAATCTATATTCCACTCTTCGGGAATGGATCCAATTTGGTAACACTTAACTCACTCCCATGTAATAGGTGTGGCGGTTATTATCAATAATCCAACTCGCATTAGGGTCGAATTCACAAGGAGTAACATGTAAATTTCAAGTCCTATGGGTGCTCTAATTACTAAAGGATACCTGGAAGGCAAACAAAAATAACATTTCAAATAAAATAGGGGGTATGGTTTTGAGTTCGTTTATAACAATCTTTAGTCAAAAAACACACAAGTATAACACTTTTGATGTAAAACAAAGTTTTGAGGTAATCCTAGGATTATCCTCCCTAAAAGCAAAGAGCTTGCAGGTTAATGATGGTTTAATATGAATCTTAGTTGTAAAGTGAGAGATAGGCTAAGTTGAAGGTCTTTGTGCTTAGCCTTTCAACACAACCACCAATATATCACCCATTGGCTCTTTCAAGCAACGAATGAGTGTGTCATTTATAGTTACCCAAAACCTGAATCAGACATCCCTATTTCTAGGAAAATGCCTTTGCTATTTCTTACACTCTATTTACACTTATGTCTAATATTGTAAAAGGTAGTAAATCACATGCTTGATTGTCCATCATTGCCTTGTCCCCCTTTATCCCTCTCTAAAGGATGCTATGGTTTTCTATATTTTTTCCTTCGTCCCTCTTTCAAGGATGATAAAGGTTTTCTAGAGCTTGAGGTTACCCATCAAACCCCTTTTGACATTTGGGGTTTCTACCCAAAAATTCAAACTATTAAACTCAAGCAATGGTGGAATCCATATTTAATAACTTAAAATCATGTAAACAAAGCAACACCTATACATTATTACACTTTTAGTTCAATAGAATCTGGAGAATAGAGAAATTAGCTACTCATGAGATAAAGTGGAATAATTATATCGAGTAATTCATCCATGGCATCCATAATGATAGAAAGTAATAATAATCTTCACTGCTGCATTTCAATTTCACTGTCTCCTTGGAATAACAAGTATAATAAAGATGTAAAATAGATTTTCCCCTAAATTCTAGGGGTTTTCAACAATAATCTACTCTAGTACATGATGTCCATAGGGAAAATTTTTTGGGTCTTCTATAGGAATTTGATTCAGCTGTCCTTCTTGACTAAAAGGCCTTTACTCATTAATCCCTCTAGGCCGCGGTCGGTCGGGCATGACTATGACTGTGATTAGCTAAAGACATCACTGTATATTGACCTTATTGACTGACTGTAGTCATGGTAATTGAGGCCATTCCTGCTCTAAGTCTTCAGCATCACTTTCTTGCTTCCTTGATTATTTTCAGCCGTAATCCACATTCTTTCTATCTTATCAACTCTATGCCTGCAAAATATGGGTATTATCGCATTTAATCACAATGATGTTGCATTTATTCATTCAAAAACAATGTAATGTACACAAATGATGAGTCTAAAGTAGAGGTAAAATCACCACTTATTAATAGACTTTGTTATTATTTATATTTTTGCTATGGTTGTTACTTGGTAATGGACAGTTAGACTTGTTCGGGTTGGCCATGGTCATGGACCTATCCGAAAGTATTTCAGTTTATTATTACTCTATGTTGTATATTTTTGGTAATCATCGGACTCAGGGTATATGATTGGAGGTTTAATTGGATATCGGGGGCGATCTTCGGGCCTTATTGGACTTGGGATGCTCATTATGACGCGACCCTGGTTTGGGTCGTGTCAATATATTATTATAAATTAATAATTACAAAAATTAAGCCCTCACTTAGGCATCACACAATATATAAAAGTTCAAAAATCACATCCTATAACTATTTTACCTAGCCTATATAGCATGCTTTACTTTTTCATTTACTACCTAGTAGTCCGAAGAAAGGTAAAACAAAACCTACCTTGAAATTATTAAATAAAAACCTAATGTCCTTCAACACAGAGCTTTCTCTTTTTTTTTATGCCCTCATAATCAACTACGATATTGAAATATAGAATCTATGCATCAAAAGAAAGTTAATGATATCCATATTGCCCATATTTGAGCCTGGTCCATAGTGGATTTGAAAAATGAGTTTGAAAATAAAAGAGGTAAAATTGGAATTTTATTTTATAAATACAATCCCCAAATTAGACGAACCTATAGTTGAAAATTAATGCAAAAATGAGTTTAAATTGAGGTCCACATTGAAGAAAAACCACTATAAATCTTTTTTGAAAAATCCTCAAAATTTCATGTTAAAACAAAGATTAAAGACTATTTTTATGAATATAATTCAATTTAAAGGAATGTAATCATCGTTTTTGAGCTTACCCAAGCACAACTAGTGATAAAACCCTAAAAGCACCCAAAATCAAAGATCAATGTCCAAACATGGTGAAAATTATTTTATGGGGTTTATATTTAGTGGTGGCTTCTAAAACAACTAGTACTAAAGTGGTACCAGTCTTTTTTCACTCAAGTGATGCCTTGCTACTTAAGCGATCTTTGGCCATTATCGCTAAAGTGGTCGCACCAAACATCAGCTAGTGTTGATTTTGATGCAAGCCAATAATGCTCTAAACTGTACTTCAAAAATTAATCGAGTCCCAACTGATTCAAATCATATATGCTATAAGGCTAGTTTTTATATTTCGTACTCAATGGAAACATCAAATTTTTGAAGTAACAGATCATATACAACTACTTAACCCCTGGGAACCCTTTAGGGAAATGTTTACTAGTTTATCAAATGGATAGTCAAGTTGTAAACTAAAGAATCCAAACCCATTACTCCTCTACTAACCTAAATTCGACATTTTTGATCAAATGGAATTGTTAAAATTCCCATCCATCACTTGAAATATTAAAAATTAACCGAACTCGACTACAAAACCATCAAAGCTCTTAAACACCTTAAACTCTTCACCCCCTCCCCCAAAAGGAAATAGACATCATGCTAACCATTCCACACCCTAAATGTCAACATGTATGATCTATAGGGAAGGGAAAAATGACAAATAACATAAAAAGTAGAATTTTACACTTCAAGTCATTACAATATCAACCAGTAAGACTGTAGTTTATTCTTAAATTGAAAGGCAATGAAATACCTGAAATGGAAATATGTTGAGGGTAGCTAATAAGAATGTCAAATTCAACCTCCCAAGTAGAATCTTTAATAGGATAGTGTCTCCACTTAACCTTAATGTCCTGAATCGGGCCAGGTCCTAGTGGTGACTTGTATCTAAATCCCACCTTGGGTCGGAGACCACATCCTTAGCCTTAACTCAAGAGCACAATAAAATAAATAATGGTAGACAACCCAAGCATAAAAATTAAGAGAACAGCTAATTCAAATATAACTATGAGTTAACTCAAACAACCAACCCACACTTGTCCACAAAGTTTCTTGAACAAATATACCAAACTAAGTCGGGACATGGTCTTGACTATGACATAAGAAAACTAATAGTCTCCAAAATATGAAAGAAAACACAAGAAATATTAAATTTCTTTAGATAATAGAGTCTCACAACTACACAACAACTTAATCGATATCAGCAACGCCTAACACTACACAGGGGTGACAACAGAATACTAGGACCCTACATCATGAATTGATGTAACCTCTAGGGATGGTCAGTAGGATACGAAATGACATGTAACTCATTGATAGTGATAAAATAATACTATGTCCATGTGAAAACATGAGACTACCCCTATTCGTAACACGATGCTTAAGGCCGCAAGTGCCACAAGCTAACCCATAAACTGGCACAAGCTAAATTATTGAAAAAAGGACAGTAAAAGTGCTATGTAGAAATCATTTAATGAAAGGTATGAATTATAAAATTTATAATAAAGGGGTCTAAACACATCACTGAATAAAATAACCGACAGTCAGACTGCCAGAAAGCCTCTAAAAATTATGATATATTAGGATAGGTCCATAACTAACTCTGACAACTGAAATAATGATGAATAATATAACTATTCCTTGCCTTATGAGAACTCCCAAATGTTGTAATTGAGTGACATAGGAATGGTATATGTGTCATTGGGAAATGGAGCATATGAACCAATATTGTGAAATCAATATAGCACAAAATAGAGTATGTGGTTAGTACTTCGAATTTACTGGTTAAGATAGGGACTAACTGACAAACATGAATGAAAATGTAAAATGAATGCAAGACCAAGCTTAAACATGTACTAAAATAATCTAAATAACTGAATAACTAATATATGGACACTAGGTCATGCAAACCTATAATGATATAATCTAATTATTGATCAAAAACTATGGGAGCTAATATTTAACCAACATTCCCTAATTTGACCTAATCATGGTCCCACCTATAAACCCAGTTGGAAATGTGTCAATACCTCTCCATATGAACAGACACTGGTTGTGTGTCTCCATTAATCTATTGTCCCAAAGGATGAAAGTGTCAAGCCAAAATTAAGGGGTAACCTATGAGACAGTGTCAAGCCTAAACTAATAGGTGACCCCTCATAACATATGCTTGCTATGTAGTTCTGGAACTTAGGGACTACTACTAATGACACTGCCTAACTGATGGGGGAGCTGTCATTTCTGTGCTTACTTGATGCTAAGTAATACTCCTAGCTGAATTAAATTGGTATTATTATTCAATTAAAATGATCTGGTGCTAATAAAGAGTTTAACTTGGTTCAAATTGACAGATGCTCAACATAATAATAATTTGAGTACAATAGAACAAAAATGATCTGAAAGACTTGTAACTTGAAATTTGTAACATGTATGATTATCTAGGTATCGGGTGTTCATAACCCAGCAAAAATATCTAATATAGACTAATCTTCATAAATATTGAACAATCCATTGTATAGGGAACAATCATGATTAACACCCAATATAGTAATTAGGCATGATGTAGACATTTGTATTATCAAACATATGTGAGCACAATTATCATGAGGAAATATGTTTTTATTGAGGAGCTTGAGAGTTTACTAAATAAATTATGAATTTCATACTTCTCATGGAACTCTAGACAAAAAAGGAATTAAACATAGGAGTTTAAAGAACTTTGGGTCTATATGATAAAATAAGCCCATTGATAAATATATCATATACCTGAAGTAGAAGCCTTCAAGAGATCTTCTTTGAGAATTGGACTTGCTTGAATAACCATAGACTGCTCTAGAGGGAGAAAAAAACTGACTCTTTTATTCCTCTTGGATGAAAATGATAATTATATAATGATTTAGGGATTTGGGGTCATTTATAACACCCTTTGGGAAGCCTAGATGACATGGGTTAGGCTTTAGAAGGAGAGTAAATGACATAAAAGTCCTTGAAAAAAACATGAAGGAACTACTCTCCAAGTCATTATGACTCAGTTTATGAATCATTACAACTGGTTATGATTCATGGGCTAAGTCGTAACCTAGGATCTTAGGATTATGGACATTATATTATGACTACGACTTACCACCTAATGACTCATTACAACTGACTATGAGTCATTTTTTAAGGTCATATTATGATGATTTATTATCGACTCCTTTACTTCTCAAGCTAATGGTCCACACAACAACCTGTACGGTCTGACTATGAGTCATGTGCATGACTTGTAACAACTGGAAGGGATTCTTAATTGAACACTATTGTGATGATGATTCCCTCCCAATGACTCATAATGTATGAATATGAATAATGGAATAAAGTCATGGTCACTAAGATAAAACTTGAGATCTTTATTATTGTGAATACATCTCCTTGTAACGACTAGCAGGGTATGGTTATGGATTGTCAAGTGAGTCATGTTACTGGTCAGCTAACAGATTCTTAGAAGAAAATTCTCATAACTTTCTTCCCTATGATGTCGGTTGTGTGAGAGACTTATGGCATTTTAAATCTAAGGGTTATCTTTTAAGAGGTTAAGAACATGAATACTTAGGGTATTACAATATCTCCGCCTTGGGATCATTCATCCTTAAATGAATCTAGCTGAACTGGAGTGCTAAAAAGAATGAGATCATGCCCTAAATACTTATAAGTTGAATCATGATTAAATATTTGAATCTGAAAACATAATGTATGGATTGAAGTGAATTCATTTATGCATATGATATCATGAGGATCGTTAGATAGCTGGGATAGAATAAAAGAGAATTAATATAAAGAACCAATACCTTAAGCTAGATATGAATTCATAGAGAAGAGATAGGGATACTTGGCTCACATATCAGCTTCTGGTTTGCAAGTAGTTCCCTTAACTAACTAAAATTTCCATAAAATCTTAACTAACACAACTTCTTTATTCCTTAAAGTATAACTCTGATGGTCAAGGATCTCAACTAGGACTTCATCTTAAGAGATGTTATCTTCCATGTCGACACTTTATAAAGGAATGATAGAAGCTAGATCACCAATACATTTCATTAAAAAAGGACATGAAATACTGGATGCACTGATGCTAACTCTGTAGGCAACACTAACTCATAAGCTACCTTTCAAAAATGGCTCAAAATTTGGTACATTCTGATATAGCAAGGATTGAGATTCCACATCTTACTAAACCTCTTCACTCCTTTTATGGGCAAAATTTTATGATACACAAAATCTATAACATCAAAGTCAATCTCTCTTCTCCTAACATCTACATAAGATTTCTCATAATTTTTGGCTTTTTTCAGATTTTCTCAAATCAACTAAACTTTCTCAATCACCTCATATACTTAATATTTCCCTATCGATGCAGCCTTACTTGCCTCAAACTAACCAATGAGAGGTCTATACCAAATACTATAAAGATCCTCAAATGGAACCATCTGGATACTGGAGTAATAGCTGTTATTTTAGGCAAACTCAATCAAAGTCATGTAATAATTCCAACTACCCTTGAAATCGATAGTGCAAGCTCTTAACATATCCTTTAGCGTCTAAATGGTCCTCTCTGCTTGACCATTCAACTACGGGTAAAAAGTTGTGCTGATATGAATTTGGGTACCAAGACCTTTCTGAAGATATTTTCTAGAAATGAGAGGTAAACTGAGTACCTATATCTTAAACGATGGTTAAGGAAACCCCATGTAATTTAACCAATTCCCTAAGATAGAATTTGGAATAGTCCTTAGTTTAATATGTAGTATAGACTGGCAAGAAATGGGTTAACATGGTCATCCTATCAACAATGACCCAAATCGAGTCATGCTAATGATGTGTATAGGGTAATCCCTTTAACAAAATCAATATTTACCACTTCCCACTTCCAAGTAGGAATGTTAAACTCTTGAAGTATATATCAAGGTCTCATATCCTCAACCTTAATCTGCTAACAATTTGAGAACTTAGCCACGAACTTTGTAATTTACTTCTTCATACTATCCCACTAAAAGACTTCCCACAAATTGCGGTACATCTTAGTGACTCCTAGGTTAATAAAATAAAGTGGACCATGTGCCTCTGTTAACATTTTCTTTCTCAAACCATAAACATTCAGAACACAAAACCTTACTTAACAATGAAGTACACCATTTCCCTTTGGAAGAAAACCTCTGCCTTTCTATCTCGAACTAGTTCTTTCAACTTAACCATAATAGAATCTCATTCTTTCTTCTCTTTTACCTTAGAAACCAAGGAAAATTTCAAACCATTCATAACCTACACACTACCTTCAGTGACATCTGTCAACTAAACACCTAATCAAGCCAGCTGATGAACCTCGTGAACTAACTCCTTCATAAAATCCTCAAGATATGCAAAACTTCCCATAGACAAACAACTAAGGGAATTAGCCACAAGCTTTGCCATACTCAGGTGATACAATACACTAATATCATATTATTTTAACAATTCAACCCACCTACTCTAATAAATATTTAGGTCATTCTATCAGAATACATATTGTAAACTCTTGTGATATGTAAATACATAAACATGAACCCCATAAAGGTAATGCCGCCAAATCTTTAAGGCAAAAAAAATCACTACTAACTCAAGATCATGGGGTGAGTAGTTCTTTTGGTGGGGTTTAACCTGTCTAGAGGCATGGGCTATGACCTTACCTAGCTGTCTCAACACACATCTAAGACCAACCCTATAAGCATCATAATATACTACAAACCTATCTAAACCCTTTGGTAGATTCAATACTAGAGTGGAAATTAGTTGAGTCTTCTACTCCTGAAAAGTCTTATTGCAGGAATTTGACAATTAAAACTTGACTCTCTTCTCTGTCAGTTGAGATATGGGAGATGAAATAGAAAAAACCCTTCAGCAAACCATTTGTAGTAACTGATTAAACACTGGAAACCTCTAATATCTGATCGAGAGGTGGGTCTTTTCTAGTTTTTCACTACTTAATTCTTTTGGGATCAACTCGAATACCATCATTGAAAAATATTTGACCAAGGAATGTTCCTGATCTCAACCAACATTCTCCTTTATTTAATTTAGCAAATAAATAAGTAGGTGAGAATGTCATCTATAAGGACTAAAACAAACAAGTACAAGTACTATTTGAACACTCTGAAACTCAAAACCATGAAAGTTGCAAGAGCAGTCATTAGTCCAAAAGATTTAACCAAATATTTAAATTGACTTTTTTTAACTGACAATAATTGATGCATATTCTGAGATAATCCTGGGGGAGGATACTTATTCTTGATTGTGACTTTGTTCAATTGACAATAATTATGCATATTCTAAGATAATCCTTTTTCTTATGCATGAAAAGAACTTGATCGTCTCATGGTGAGATACTAGCCCTAATGAAATGCTTATCTAAGTGATCTTTCAACTATTCATTCAATTCCTTAAGCTTAGTTGGATCTGTTCTATAAGGTGTAATTGAAATAGGTTGGGTAGCTGGGAGAAGATCTATTCCAAAGTCGATTACCCTCTCGGTTGTAACTCTATGTAGATCTTCAGGAAACACATCTAGAAACTTATTTAATATAGCAACTAACTAAAGACTTAGTGTTTTGGAACTTGAGTTCTAGACTTAAACAAGATGATAGATATAACCCTTGTAGATCATCATCCTTGCCTTATGGTAAATGACAAATTGACCTGTAGGCATTGAGGTACTACCCCTCTATTCTATGACTGGCTAATTTGGAAACCAAAATTGGATGGTTTATTTCTATAATAAACTGAGGCATACTAGGAATGAAGCCAATCGATATCGAGAATGACATCAAAATCAATAATTTCTAATTCTATAAGATCTATTGAGCAAAATTTTTAGGACACTCTGATTGGGTAATTTTTGTATACTTGTTTGGCTATAATAGAACTACACACTAGAGTAGACAATGAGAAGGGTTATGCTAATATGTCAGGAATGATGCAAAAATGTACAGCTACATATGGAGTCACGAAGGATAGTAAAGCTCCACGTTCTAGAAAAGTATAAACATAAAAGTTGAAGACTTGTAATGTGCCAGTAACTACCTCTAGAGAAATTTCCTTATTCTGCTGAGTTTGGAGGGTGTAAAGCTAATTCTGGCACTTTCCATTGGTCTCACTAGAAGTGGCACCCTGCTAAGTAGGCTAACCTATTAGGACTATTGAAGAGTTGGTAGGCCCTACTAAAATTATTTCTTTCTCGATGGGAAACTACAAGGTATTTCCTTATTTTGTGGCCTAATATACCACACCCAAAACATGCATCACTACCTACCTGAATCTCACCTTAGTAGTTTTTACCACATGCCCTGCAAAATGGATTTGTGAAAGCACTATCTAAACTACCCATAAAATTAGAGCCTGGTGCACTATCACGAGTATCAAGTAGGAGCTTAGGCACTAAGCAGTGGAAGAAGATAGGGCTAGGGCTATAGATTTTTTTTAGAACCAAGAATTATTACCATTATCAAATTATTGTTGAGAAAAGTTAAAACTACTAGTTCTAACTCTCTTATTCATTTTTTTTCTTTGAGCTTCTCTTGCTCAATCTGCTTAGAATGAACCATAAGCCTAGAAAGATTCATCTCCTTAATTACCATAGAACTTCTACACTCTTTGACTATATCTTTAAAAACTTCTGACATAAATATATTCATTCTAGCCCTAGCATCGAACACCATAATCAGTGCATACCTTGCTAACTAGGTGAAATTTAGTGAATACTCCATCACACTCATGTTAACCTACTTCAAATTAATGTAATCCTTCACCTTGGACTCCCTCAAATTAAGTGGGAAGAATTGTTCTAATAATGAAGTAGCAAATTTATCCCACTCTACAACCCTTAAATTGATACCTTTGTCCTTTGTTCACTAGTTAACCAAAGTATGAGCTACCCCTTGCAACTAATAAGATGCTAAGTCAACAATTTCAATAAAAGTGACACTCATAATACCTATAACCTTTTGCACACAATAAAGAAACTCATATGGATGCTCATAAGACTTGAATTTAGAGAAATTTAAAGGATTCATCCTAGTGATAACCCCGATTTTGGTTGATGCTGTATTAGGTATGGGGTAGGTAGGAACAACAACCTACTTATTATTCTAGGCAGCTATAAAATGATCCAAAACTATGAAAGTACCCCTTAATTTTCCATGTGAGACCTTCTTGTTCAGAGGGTCTTTCAGAATAGGTGGCGCAGACTGGTCCCCATTTCTCCTTCCATTAGTCATTATGGGAGGTATTATTGTAAATATAGTGAATGAGTTAGATGGAGAAGTATAACGGAGCTCATGTCCCATTGCACTATATGAATACTAAAAGAAGGGAAACTTTCTTAAAATGTATTGTAGCGTCTAGCCCATAAGTGTGGCATACTTCATAGCTATGAATAAGCCTCTACTTAACACATATTTCAAATACCCTAGGAAACTTTAGAAATTGTGCTCTGATACCAAATTTGTCCTGACCCGAGACTACCCTCTTGCTGTAACATGGTGCTTAAGGCCACAAGTGTCCCCAAGCTAACCCATGAACTATAGCAAACTACAATTACTGAGATTAAGATAATAAAAATGCTCTATGGAAATAATTTAATGAAAGTTCTGAACAATCAAATCCATAACAATGAGTTTAAACATATCGCTGAAAAACATAATCGAATATATAACAGCTTAAAAGCCTTTAAACAGGATAAGTTACTGGGATAGGTCCCCAACTAACTCTAACTACTTAAATAATATAAACTAAAACAGTAGAAAGTTTGATAAATAATATAACTAGTCCTCGACTGATAAGGACCCACAAATGTTATGAATGAGTAATACAGGAACAGTCTACATGTGATTTGAGAACTGAGTGTCTGAACCTATATTGTGACATCAATAAAGCACAAAAGAGATTATGTGGTCATTACATTAAATATATTGGTATGTGAGATAGGTAATAACTGATATACATATATTAATAAGCATAAATGCATAAATATATAAAATGAATGCAAGATCAAGTATAAGCATGTACTGAAATAATCTAAATCACTAATATGTGAACACTTGGCCTTACAAACTAGTACTATTATGATATGATTACTAATATAGAACTGTGGAATCTAACATTTAACCAATATTCCTAATCTAAGCAAATTAGGGTCCAAACTGTAACCCTAGTTGGAAAGGTGTAAATACCTTACCACGGGTACTGACACTAGCTTTGTGGATCTACTAATCTGTCATCTCGAAGGACCAGTGTGTAATAATTTGAGTATAATAGAAAAATATGATCTGAAAAACTTGTAAATTGAAATTTGTAACATGCATGAATATCTAGGTATCATGTATTCTTAATCCACCAAAACTATCTAATGTAGACTGATCATGACAATATTGAACAATCCATTATATGGGGAAAAATCATAATTAATACCTAATATTTTAGTAATTAGGCATGATGTTGACATTTGAATTTGTAATACCTCATACTTCTACCTAGCTTAAAATAGTCCAAAATATGTTAAATGCTTCCTTTAAAAGATGAATCTACTTTTATACATGTGGAGTTTCCTACAGCCTTCTTAGATAGATTATTTACCCTAGAGCAGAAAGAAACTAAAGTGTTAGAGTTCATCAATCTCAGGTAAGGTAGCATGAGTGTAGAAGAATACTCCCTCAAGTTTACCCAGTTAGCCAGGTATGCTCCCCATGTAGTAGCAGGCAGTATATTTAGAATGACTAAGTTTGGGTAGAGCCATTTTATCAATACTAAGTACAGTTCCATCTTGCAGACCCAGTATTCAGCTATCAGTTATTCAATTAATTAGATAAGTTATTATATTTTGGCATTCGTGCTTAGTGCTCATGCAAATATTTTCAGTAGTCTCCGGTGAAGAAGTACTTTAGTTAAGCATAAGTTTTCAGTATGAGTTAGATCGATTAGCCAGTAATTTAGATTAGCAATCAGGAAACAAGTTCATATGGTATGGTTTCCCATCTTTCCACCTAGTTCTACTATCAGAAATCTCAGGAATGTAACTATTTAACGATAGAAAGTCCCAGTAGTTGCAAGATCAACTCCGTTCATGTAATATGTCTTAGTTTTATAACCCAAATATTCAACTATGATTCAGTTCGTAGGTATACTATTCATCATCCTTGTTTTCCTCAGTATCTCAGTCAAGTTAGTATTCTTCTAGGAATATAATGTCCCAAGTGGGAGATACTCTATAACAACTGAGATATCCTGCCCTAAACCCTTCAATTTTTCTTTGCATAACGAATCCAATTTTGAGTTATGGGTACCCATAGGTTGACCCTCTATCTCTAATATTAGCCATACGACATGTACTCAATGGCTCAGTTTAGTTCATGATACCCAGTTTACATCATATGTTACATACTCAGCCAGGTTCTCATGTTCCCGTTCATGCGTGTTCAGAAAGGATCTCGAGATGAGGTCAGAAAATTTTGTGTGTTTGAAAATCTCTCCCATGAAGGGAGTGAAGAGGTTCAGAAAAAAAGGAAAGATCAGTCCCCGATATGTCGGTCCCTTCAAAATTCTCAATCGCTTCAGTAAAGTAGCTTATGATCTTAAGTTACCTTCAGATCCAGCTTCAGTGCACCTGGTCTTTCATGTCTCCTTGCTTAAGAAATGTATAGGTGATCCAGCAGTCGTAGTACCTATTGAGGGTGTAGATATTCCAAAAAACCTCTCTTCTGAAGAGATTCCAATTGAAATCCTTGACTAATAGACTCGTAGACTAAGGAACAAAAAAGTCCCTCTAGTGAAAGTTCTCTAGTGGAATCAGTACATGAAGTGAGCTTCTTGAAAATGAGAAGTAGACATACAATCCAAGCACCCTCACCTCATCTCCAAAAAATTCAGACTCTACCTAAGGTAATAGCTTTCCTTAAAGCTTATTCAGTTTCATGTTCAAATTTCATTTACAAACCAGTTTCATGCACAACTTCCTATTTTAAACTTAGTATCAATTCACCATTGTGTATTCAATCATATGCTCAAGCATCACATCAGTCATGTGTTCATGCATCAGATATGTATTCTCCTTGTGAGAAACTCAGTTATCAGAAATCTCAGTCATATATTCATGAGTCAGTTCAGTTATAAAATCATGTATCAAATATGCATGCTTAGTATGAATCTCAGAAATGTCAGTCATGTAGTCATGTTTCAGTTGCTTATGTTCAGCATGTACTTCAGCTTATCATTTTTCCCATCTCAATCAGTCTTATTCGAGGACGAATGTTCCCAAGGGGGAGATATTGTAATACCCCATATTTTTGCCTAGCTTAAAATTGTTCTAAAAATGTTAAAGAGTTTTTTAAAATATTAATCCACTTTTATACATATGGAATTTTCAATAATTTTACTTTTTGTTATTTGGAAAATTGAATAAGCTTTCCATCAATACCAAATTTGCCTAAATCTGACACCCGAGTGAAGAGTTAGAGCATTTTTAGTGAGACAGTGTATCATTTAAGCCATCAACATGTCATAGAGCTAGCTTAAATGGAAATTTTCAATTTTCAGTGTTCCTCCTCGATAGTGGCGCATCGCACCAAAGGCCCAGTTTACAATTATCCTTTTCCAATCAATCTCCACGATGTCTTCGCGTCATGCCAAACTTTCAGGTCGCAAACAAAGTGGCAACCCGATAGCTCCGTATCGCGCCACCATGCAGATTCCCAATTGTCTAGTTCTAGTGGCATGGCGCAGTAGTAGTGTGTTGCGCCAAGGTTAAAAATCTAGAATTTTCCAAGTTTTGTGATATTGAATCCCAGGGGCCATTTGGTCTTTTTCCCATGACTTCAATTCCGCCCAATCACGGGATTTAACCCTAAGAGTGCATTATTTTCTCACTTTTGCATTATTCTTTCAAATTAAAATCAACTCTACTCAAGGAAAAGAACCCTAGCTCTCAAATTCAAGGGCCAAATCACAAGAACTCTCCATCAATCCTTCCAAATTCACTAACTCAGGAATGCATAGTGTTCATTCATTGAATCCTTTGGTCCATGAAGCCCATGAATTAAGTTTTAAATCATGTATTATGAATATTATGTTGTGGGTTGATTATGTTTATGTGATTGTTGTTGTATGGTTCCCAAAATGGAATCTCAATGTCTTTTTATGGAATAACATTAGTATATGATTTTAAATCCATGAATTGAGTGGTTTATGAGGGGTTAATTGATGATTATACCTATGCCCTAAGTGGTGCATGTATGGTGTTTGATAAAATGCGTAGAAGACTAGAAATCATGTAATATAGAAGTGATGGATTCATGTTTTACCCTTATGCTTAAATGACTCCCATGCTATTAATGTGCAATGTAGATGTTTTTGAAATGCTCATGATGCTAGAGTATGGAATTATGACATTGATTATATGCTTTTCCTCCATGTACAAGATTTGATAACCATGTACTTCATGAAATTCCCAACCTATTGTATTATGGATTGTTAATGTTGGTTGTGTATTCAAGAATGTCATGCCTTTTAAGTTTCATGCTATCGAGTCCTGGGGGTACTTGTACTTGACAATTTTAGTTGTATGCCTAGAGCCAGTGTTATATTTTCATGATATGCTCAGTCAAGCTATGTTCATAGTCTTTCATGTGACTAAGAAAAACTCAGTAAACTCAGTAATTCAATAATATGTGTAGTATTTCGTCCGTCAACGGAACTCCATGAACTTAGTCTAGTTCATTTCAGTTAATCATGTTTAGTGTCTATTCAGATGGTAGTAGGAGTTAGCATCGAGTGAGCCCAAGGATGGGAATGCACTTACTATTAGAGGGTCCGATTCTTAGAAACAGTCCTTGTGCTTCAGAACTACGTAGCCAGTGTAAGTTGAGACATCAAACCTGTAATATGAGGGTCCCACCGTTCTCTTTTGAGTACCTGCTATATGAGGGATCACTCACAGCTTGTCCTTAGTAGTGGCGCGGTACTGACACACTTCTAATTGGGGTTACAGATTGGACCCCAACTCAGCTATATTATTTTATTTGGGGCATGTCGATTAGATGATTACCTCCCAAAGTTTCAGTTTCAGATTCAGTCTTCAAAATAGAACTCATTCTATTGATATCAGGACTATTAGATACATTTGCTCAGCTCAGTATGGAACTTAGATAGTTCCATTAGATTTTAGGACTGTCAGACACAGTTAACCAATTAATAGTATATTAATTATAAGAAATTCATGTTAGAATTATTAAGATATTAGGTTTGTCAGATACAGTCAATCAGACCAATTCTTCATGATCAGAACTATCGGAAATAGTCATTCCTTTATCAGTAATTTGACATCAGTTCTTCAGTACTCAATAGACTTAGTCATTCACAATCCTAGTATTAGTACTCAGATATCAGAAAATCCATGTTATTAGAATTCATGAGTCAGTGTTATCACAATCTCAGTCACAGTTACTTACACATGTATGTATTCTCACATTCATGTTATACAGTTAGTAAGCATAGTTCATGTATTTAAACCCTTTACATTAAGCCTACCTCACTTGCATACCAGTGCATTCATCGTACTGACGCATTTGCACTATGGTGTTTTATACCAAGGTTTAGAAGCACGAGCTCTCAAGAATCCTTAGTAGATCAGACATTCAGCAGCCAGACTAGCAGTGAGTTATCATTAACCGAGGATAGCATGGTTATTTTATTACTTTATTATTTAAGTTGTTTAGAGTTAGTTGGGGACATTTCCCATCAACTCTACAAATTTTAAACAGTTTAGAGGCTTTCAGACTACAGTATGTTTCAGACATTTTATTTCAGTTTTTGGGTATTTTTATACCCCATTACAGACATTATTTTATATTCAATATTAGTTTAGTTTTGAACCTTTTGTCCTTACAGCTTATATTCCGCATAACTATAGTATATTATTCAGTGCTCAGTTACAAATATGAGTCATAGGTTAGCTTGTGGTCCTTCGGCGTTTTGAGCATCGTGTAACATTTTGGGTACCAGATTTGGAGCGTTACAGAATTATCAAACATATAGAAGCAAGATAACCATGAGGGAATATAAGAATCATGATTAAACCCAATATTTCAATAATTAGGCATGATGTTGACATTTGAATTATCAAACATATGGAAGCAAAATAATCACGAGGGAATATATTATTATGGAAGAAATTTAGAGTTTAACTCAATAAATTATAAATTTCATACTTCTCATGGAACCCTAGACAAAAAGGGAATTAAACTTACAAGTTTGGAGAACTTTGGGACTCAATGGGTGAAAGTATTCTATTCATAAATATCTTACATAACAGAAGTAGAAGCTTTGAAGAGATCTTCTTGAGAATTTGGTTTGCTTTAAGAAACTTAGTTTGCTCTAGAGGGAGAAAAAAAAAGTCACTATGATTCCTCTTAGAACAAATTAATAATTATGTTCTGATTTAGGAATTTGGGGTCTTTTACACCACCCTTTGGGAAGCCTAAGCGACATGGTTTAGGATTTAGAAGGAATGAAAAAGACTTAAAAGTCCTTGAAAAAAATGTAGGAACTACTCTCCCAGTCGTTACGACTCATTACGACTGGTTATGAGTCCTAGTCTAAGTCATTACCTGGGATTTTAGGATTCTGGATACCTTCTGTTATAACTATGACTTGACATATAACAACTAGTTATGACTGACTATGAGTCATTAGGTGAAGTCATAGTATGTGGCTTGATTATTTCTCTATAACTGGTTGGGATATGGGTCCACACAATGACTTGTAAGTTGTAACTATGCGTCTTGTGCTGGACTCATAACCATTGTCAGGGATTCTTAGCTGAACATTATTGTGACTAAGAGTCCCTCCGAATGACTCATAATTTCGAATTATGAATTGTGGAATTGAGTTATGGTCACGGAGCTGAAACTTAGGAACCTTACTGTTGTGACTACGACTCCTTCTAATGACTATTAGGTACTGGTTATGGATCATCAAGTGAGTCGTGGTCACTAGTAATCTCATACATTCCAAGAAATTTTTTTTTATAACTTTTCTGCCATGGTATCGGCTTTGGGTGAGACTTGTGGCATTGTAAAGCTATCTTTAGGAGCTTTATTTTGAGGGCTTTAGAACCTGAAAACTTGAGCTATTATAGTATAAAACTAGTCAAACCACATGCACACTAAAAAACTTAACTTACATGTCAATCTAAGTGCAAGACGGTCCTCGTCAGTATATTTACCCAAATTTGGAGTCGAGGTCGAATCCACGAGAATAAATGTGAGTTGCAATCAAGGTAATTCAAAATAATAGGCATAAATTAAATTCAAACAAAAGTTACAGGAAGATAAAAATGGGGGAGATAGGTATCTACACTAGTGTCTATTTTCGATTTTTTTAGTATAAATTCGGGGTTATGAATAATAATAGTTTATCAAATAGGCATAGATCTAGGGATTATGTATTACTAAGGGAAGTGATATGTGGGTGAAAATAATCAACTTCTTTTTAGTTGATCAAGTGTGGGTAGGTTTGGTTATAGGTTTTGAAGCTACTCTTTCAACATAACACCAAACTTTGACCCATTGATTTTTTCGAGTACCTAATGGGCTTGTTCAACAATTGGTAACAAAACCTCAATTTAGGCATCCCTAATTCTAGGATAATACCCATGGAATAGCCAACTTCAGAACCACCCTTATGTATAAGATAGTGATATATTAGCAAACTACACACGTAATTGTCTACCAATGTTTTGGTCTCCACATCTCTCCTTCAAGGATAATATGGATTCCTAAAGTTTACCGAAAACCCTTCTTTTAAAGATAGCTTTGAACTTTCTAGAGTTTGGAGTTTTCACCCATAAAACCCATATTAGTATTTGGGTCTTTCACTCACAAATACCAAAAAAATTGGTCAAGAAATGATAAAAGCCATCAATATCAACTACAAAATAGTAACCAGCAATAACAAATCGCACACACTTTAATCCCTATTCACACATAACCCCAAGATGGAGATCTAGCAATACATAAGATAATAAGCAAAGATATACCCATAATCTCCATTGAAATATTTTATTGAAGCTTAAGTGAATGTTACTTCAAACTTTGGACTCCCACAAATCTCCAATAAAACTGAGCTACTCCTCCACTTAGAGGATAGTCCATTGTATTCTTCACCTAAAATTTATACAATATTGTCTGATCTAAGAATGAAGGCTATGAAATCAAGAACCCTAACCTAACTATTAGGGGAGAAGGAATGTTTTCAATATGAATGAATGAGATGCTTAGGGTTGGAGTCCTCATTTGTCAAATTTGGGTTTAGCCTCATGCATTTATACTTCTGCCCTTGGGGTGCAATTCTCTGCTATACCACGATCGTAAATGTTTGGCCGGGACTGTGACAATCAGTACTGTGATTAACTTATACAACCATGATTAATTGACCCTTTTGATTAAACTGCAATTGTGGACCTCAGAACGCGACAACGGTAACAGAGGCTTGTTCTACACTAGGCCTTCAGCTACAATATCTTTCCCCCTTTTGATCATTTTAAGCTCCAATCCATATATTTCTACATCATCAACTATGTGCCTAAAAATATGGGTATTGTGGAATTCAATCATAAATATGTCTTATTTATTCATACAAAACATGGTAATGTGCACGAATGGTGAGGGCAAATGAGTGGTAAAATCATCACTCATCAACACCCCAAACTTAAACCCATTCTAGTCCCAAGTAACACTACATCATATCATAAGACAACAATTATCTATGCCCAACTTTATGCCTCAAAGATCACAATGACTTCAACCTTATTCACTACGACATGTAGCTCATTGCATATGGGCTATGCTATTTTCCACTACACCCCTCATCAATATATGAAATACCCAAGAAAACATAGAAATTTAAAGAGCAATCAAGTAATAACAACTAATTCTCTAGAAGTGACTCACTTTTTAACATAAACTAAGTTATACTCCATTTGCCTCATCGCTCGGAAGGTGACGAAATCACCCACCTCAACGTGTTGCATATGTCGACCTCACAAGAAAGTGAATTCCATACAAAGGCTACCAAATATGCAACAAGGAATTGTAAGTGCAAAAATCCTCTTCCTCACAAAAGAAATCTCTATGCAACAAGTGTCATACCATAGGCTTGCCCCTATTTTAAATTGCCACTATAAAGAAATTAAATGGTTGGAGATCTCAAAGGACTTTCTAAGCTCGTGACGTAGGTTCGGGTTAGGGTAAGATATTATTTGGGAAAAACATGGTTTTACCTTCCTTGAACATCTACATCACTTTATTTAATTCACCTTTTTGACTATGGGCCACTCCTCTTTGTTCTCTCACTTTTCATATGCCTACAATTTTGCTTCCTTTGTTGACCCATTTTCTTAAATTTCTTTTACTATCAATTTTCATGAAATTCTCTCCTTTGTTGAACTCTTTCTCTTTCTATTCATTTATTTACAATACTTAGACATTTAATCATTTCACTTACAACTTTGTGGCCCCTAACTTACTTCCATTGATCTTCACCATCCACAACTTAGGCTTTTAGCCTCAAGTTTGGTTTTCAAGTTCAAGGAGGGTATGGTTCAAAAGAGGGATAAAAATAATGGTTCACGGTTTGTAATTTGTTTGCCTAAAATAATTCCAAAGGGTTATAGTGGGTAACTAGGGATTACAATTATGCTTGGATAGACTTTTTAGGATAATGTGGCTTCCAAAATCACAAGGATGACCAAAGATCATTACTTTAACCACACAAAATCAAAACTAGCCTTGAAAGACTAATGGGGAAAGTTCTAGATAACACAAATATAGAAGAGATGAATGCAAAAATATCACCCCACATAGCATGTAAAAATTCGTCTAGGAGGCTCAGTTTCCCCTCCCGTGAGAAAAAAATTTGAGTATCTATTATTATTTACAAGTAAAAAACTTATGGAGTAACAAAGAGAAAAGAAGTTTCATTACAAAGTTGCTCACATCATGCCCTTGATTTTTGAAAATTTTTGGACGGAGGGGGTTGTTTATTTAGCATTTGTACCACGCTCAATTTGCGAGGTTATGGCTATAACCAAGGCCTTAGTCTCATATTATGGCTCGAATTGGGCAAATCAATCATATGGATACTAAGACTACACTATTGGTGTACAATGTGATCCCAAATTTTCAATTTCCAACACCATAGGAACTCAGACTTCCCTAGCATTCATGACATTATGTTATAGGTACTCAGACTTCCCCTACATCAATGTCTCATAACCCAAACATGATACTTTATCATTAAGAAACGCTTCACTGAATCTATCATAGGGCAGAGCTAGTCATGCATCACCAACATCACAATAATATTAAAGTAGAAGAAAAAATAAAACTCACAACAATGATAATCCATAAAACGTGGGCACTATCACAATAAAATGCAGTGTCTTCACTGCATATGCAATAAGACAAGAGTAAAAGGGGTCTCCCTGAATCTACATCAAGAGTTGGTCTCTCCTGCTAACTTTGCACTATCACTATTAGTATCATCGGCAGACTGATCAGCTGAGTCCTCATCCTAGGTAAAGGCACTGAAGGTTGGACTTAAGAACCTTGAAGATGCCTTTAACCCCCTTTCATAACTTTCTGAAGAACCTATCTCTCTTCTAATCTCTCTTTACCATCATCTTATATGAATCCCTGAAGTCCCTATGTGACGCAGCTAAGGATGAATAAGCTCTCTCAAAGTTAGTGACAGTGGCTCCCTACTTCTTCTTCTACTTATTGTATTTGTCATAGTCTGATTGAGCTACATAGGAATGGTGAGAGGTGGATGGATCTCCTGGCCCCTATGCCAACCTGGACACTAGCTCTCTAATCTCCCACATCTGACCTAATATATCGTTGAAGGGAATGGATGACAATGGTCCACAAAAATATATGCCCTCTTAGGTCAACTTACCTAAGTCCACTTTCTCTTTTTGGTCTGACCTGGGTCACCCTCACCCTTGAACTTGAGTGGAAAGAAGCAGGATCCTGGGAGTACCCAGGTATCTGTAGTATATTCCTCTATATATGCCCTCTTTCATAGCTCTATGATAAGGGTATGAAGGAGTAGATGTGTACCTCAATGATTTCTGAAGTACCTTCACTCTGAGTTCATAATCTCACCCATATTTAGGGAGATGCCAGAGAAAAGATAGGCTACCATCCGAGCTCGCAAGTTTGTGACATTGGTCATGTGAGTGCATAGCGATACTCAGCTACAGGTGATATTCAACCAAAGCCTAGCCTCAGCTGTGAAGTCATTAATCAAAATTTCTCTCATTGTGGTGGCCCAGGGAACCTCTTTGCCAGGACATAAAATATTTTCCATCCAGGTCCCTGGCTCGCATGATTTTGCATGGAACTTCTCTATGTCAACATTTCAGATTCCATACACCTCGTTGTTCTGATTTGTCCCAAAGTTCACTTGGTTTTCCTTAGTAGTCATCACCGGGTTATTGAAACAAGTTAAGCTTAGCTTATCATAGAATTCATGCGCACATTGCTCATTTCCATACAGGGGTTTAGGGAAAAGCATCTCCGCCCAATTTTTGTGAGTCTAGCATGGAATCCTGGGAGCTTCTCCTCTACCTTTTCTATGTTGATACCCCTTTTAGGGAATAACTCAAACCTGTGCAAATCTGCATTATAGAGGTTCTGGCATTGTCGGGCTATGATTCTGGAGTTGTAAAAATCTTCCATCTCCGAGGCTTAGAATCAATAAACAATGCAACTCATACCATCATTAGTATTATCATACAAAAATATGCTAGATTAAACAAATAAATGCATGTGGCAGTGTTATAGAATGTTTTGGGGGTAAAAATGGATGTGCAAAAATTTTTGGTTCCTGTAGATATTGCCCTCAGGTATGGCCATCGTGAAACATTCACTATGATTGCATTACCTGAGACCTTAGTCGAGAGATTCTGCACACTCTTTAAAACATAATATTAACCCAAATTCTTTGTTCCAAATTGGTATACAAACATTATACGCAGAGAATTTAAGACTAGAATGTATGATTATAGCCATAGACATGAAAGAATTCAAATTGAACTCATTGGGGCATTAAATAGAACACATGGTCCACACTTCAATTCAAAAGTTTTATGCCTAATTCTAGGTGATCAAGACTTCCCAATTAGTATTTACACCAATTACAATAGATAATCATACAATAATCGTCAACAAGAATGCATTTAGTAATGAAAACATTATTTCAGACCTTTCTCTAAATTACAAGTTCTATGCATGAAATTAATATCACAATCAATTACATTGAGATAACTTACCAAGTTAAAGATGCAAATGAATTGAGATGACACTTGGGGATGCAATGCAAAGACAATCATTTGAGAGAATTTTAGAGAAATTGAGAGAGAATATGTGTGGGTACTGGGCATTTGGATGGTCGTTTAAACCAATTTGACCACGATGGTAGTCTTAGCTATGCAATTACGGTCACGCGACCTCCACAATTGCGGTGGCATAGATCGCAGTTGCGCTAACAAAGACCATACAATTGTTTCTCTTACACTTCTTGTTCCATCCGAATTGCCAATTTCACATGTTCCTTTTTCAAATTCAGTAAAAATTCTTCTTAGCACCAATATTTCATCAATTATGCATGAACAAATGCAAAATAAAATCTACTCTATCATGCATAAAATAAAAGCATGCGGGCTACTTTTCATGGTCTGGTGGGTTGCCCTCCATCAAACTATTAGTTTAACGTCATGGAACAATGCTACCACCATTTATTTTTGTATTTCTATATAAAAGATTTAACTCTCCATCACAACTTTTGTTCCTTGTGCAATGAGCGGCAAACGGATAGAAGATTCAAATCTTCCAAGTCAAAACTTCAAAGAAGCAAGGAAATGATGAGGGAGCTTCAATCTCGTCACTTTGAAGACTTAAACCCTTTACCCAATTTCTCATCAATTTTTTGGTTCGGCCCCTTGGGAAAAGGTGAAGACAACAATAGGCGACTACCTGCTCTTTGGATGTTGAAGTCCTTGGCCATCGATGGTGGGGCATCTATGTTCTCTTTTGGAGTGTAAACTCCTAAAATATGGGGAATGTACACCTTTTCTTCACAATTCCCCATTAGCCTAGGTAGATGGATTCTCATCACATCGTCTAAGCACAATGGTGTAAAGTGGTTTCAATGAGGTCTAACCCCTAACTCCTAAATTTCCTCATCCGTAGCACTTTTACCCTGAAGTGAACTAGAGTCTTCAGAAGCAATGTGCCTTGATTCTTCTTTTGATTCTAGTACTATTTCTTTTATTTGGGCATCTTCTGCCTCATTTGACTAGGTTGATTTGGAAATCACCAAGGAGTCTTTGCTACTAAGCTCATCATTATAGCTAGATTTCTCTTCTTGATTAGCCTTCTCTCGAAAAATAGGTAAGGTAGTGATATTTTTATGTTTTTATTCTTTGCTCATTTCCTTAATATTGACACTTTCCCTTCCAAATGATTTATGGGATTGATGCACGTCTTCAACATTATCCCCCATTGTAGTTACCCAATCCAAAATAGTTTGAAGAATTGCTTCAAGACTAGTGGACCCGGTATGTTGGTCTTCCATCTCCTCATGATAGGACCTATAAATATCACAAAAGGAACTAGAAACCCAATTAGCATAAAATAGTTATGGGCATTTATGAAATCACTCTAATGTCCATTTCAACCACCATATAAAGAAAAACCCTATTCCCAATAGGATCGAGATAGTTATTCCATCTCTATCCGGGAGCATAGTTATAATCTCTCATGAAGTTAGGTATATCACAATATGGACATGGGTCACCAAGATATGAGTTCTAACAGCTAAAATAATATTTGTTGGAAGATGCCATGGAAACAAGTAAAAGAAAGTTAAAATCTACCTAGCACGAGAAACAAAAGAAAATCATAAGCAAATCATTACAAGCCTTGAATTCAAGCATGTAAGCTAAAATTCCAAACTAATTTAATACGCCAAATTGTTCCCCAGCAATGGCTTTATTTTTATAACGCTCAACTAACACATCAATTTAAGTGAAAGACGATCGTTGTCAGTATATTTACCCAACTTTGGAGTAGGATTCAAATCCACAGGGAACAATGTCAGTAGCAATCAAGTAAATTCAAAATAATAGATACAAGTTAAATTCAAACCAATGTTACAAGAATACTAAAATTGGGGAGATAGTTATCTACACTAATGTTTGTTTTTGGGTTTTTCTAGTAAAAATTTTGGGTTACGAATAATTAGAGTTTATCAATAATGCACGGATCTTGGGATTATGTATTACTAAGGGAAGTGACATATGTATGCTAATAGTCAACTTTATTTTAGTAGATCAAGTGTGGGTAAGTTTGTTATAGGTTTTGATGCTAGTTTTTAAACAAAACACCAAACTTTAACCCATTGATTCTTTCGAATACCTAATGGGTGTGTTCAACAATTGGAAACAAAACCTTAATTTAGGCATCCCTACTTCTAGGATATTACCCATGGCATAGTCAACAACATCACAACCACCCTTATGTCAAAGATAGTGAGAGATTAGGAAACTACACACATGATAGTCTACCATAGCTTTGGTCTTCACATCCCTCTTTCAAGAATGATATGGATTCCTAAAGTTCATCCAAAACCCTTATTTTGTAGATGGCTTTCAAATTTCTAGAGTTTTGAGTTTTCACCCATCAAACCCGTATGAGTATTTGGTTCATTCACCCACAAATCCCAACCAAATTGGTCAAGAAATGATAAAATCCATCAACATGAACTGCTAAATAGAAGCTAGCAATAACAAACCACAAATACTTTAATCCCTATTCACACATAACCCCTAGAGGGAGATCTAGCTACACATAAGATAAATAAGTAAAGATATATAAATAATCTCCATTTGAAATATTTTATTATAGCTTAAGTGAATATTACTTCAAACTTTGGTCTAGCACAAATCTCAAATTGAAGTGAGCTATTCCTCCACTTAGAGGCTGCGCCAATGTATTCTTCACCCAAATTTTATACAATATTGACATCTCCAAGAAATGAGGCTATGAACTCAAGAACCAAAACTTAAAAAGAATGGGAGAAGGAATGTTGTCAGTATGAATAAATGAGATGCTTAGGGATTGAGTCCTCTTTTGTCAAATTTGGGATCAGCCACGAGCATTTATAATCTGGGATCTCCAAGAAGAAATGTTGTAATTCTCTGCCATACCGTGATCGGACAGGTCTAGCCGTGACCGCGGCTATCACGACCGCAATTAACTCACATGACCGCAGTCAATTTACCTTTTGGACTTAACCGCAATCGTAATCCTTAGAGAGCGACTGCAGTAACTGAGGCTAGTTCTGCACTAGGTCTTCAGCTACACTTTCTTTCCTTCTTTTGATAATTTTAAGCTCCAATCCATATCTTTCTATCTCATCAATAATGTTCCTGTAAAATATAGATATTAGTGCGTTCAATCACAATTATGTCATATTTATTCATCCAAAACATGGTAAGGTACGCAAATGTTGAGTGTTAATGAGTGGTAAAATCACCACTCATCCCATACATTCAGACATATATAGAGGATGCTTGGATAGGGTAAAGTGTCATGAACATGGGAGTTTAAAACTAATAACCTATATAGTGCAGCTCTATCCATCCTAAGGGTACCCATGCGCTATATGTGTTCAGATTCCCCTACTAAAAGAGTCCCAGTACGTGTTAGCAGTAAAAGTCAAGGAAATCTATAGAAGGGAAAAAAGTCACCAAAGCTCTAGCCATCCAAAAACTATAATGTCTGAACCAAGCACACGGTCATATAGACCCCCACATTGGCAAACATGGCTTCCAGTATTTATACCCCTAGGACCTCCACCTTCAAGGCAAGCCATACAACACCTTTTAAGCCCAAATTAAATCATTTGCACATAATCATAATCGTTAACCCATCAGTCATTTCTTAAGGACTTTAACCCTTGATATTGTCATATCAATTATACTTGCAAGCTAATCAAATTATGCCATTCTAATCCAAATAAATAATTTGACTTCAAAGTTCCATTTTATAATAAAAAAGAAAGGCCACCAAGGTCTTTCAAATCCATTTTTCCTATTTGTCCATTAATGTAATGCAATAGTTTAAAAAGTAGGTTAAACCATGTAAGTTCCATATGTGAAACCAAAGTCATGAAAGGTGGGTTGAGGTTAGCAGAAATTTTCAAGAAAAAACCCATAAATTTAGGGAAACCCATATTTCCCATACCTATTACCACAAAAGTGAACTTATTCCGTCCGCAAAACCATTTTTCAATGCATGAATTACATATTCAAATTATGGGAAATCAAGTTTAATAGTAAATAACCAAAAACCCTCAACCCAATTTCAAACCCATAATTAAATCACATGAACAATAGTGAAAATATTTTCCATAGTATAAAGGTCAAGTAAGGGATGAGAGGCATGCTTGAAATAAAAAAAAATTAAAAGTAAATTTGGAGTTTGAAGCTTGAAGATTTAATCCCATATGAACCTTAGTTTTCTCAAGACTTAGGCATATAAGATAAAGAGAGAAAAGTTTGATATGAGTAATTTAGGATAATAGGGGCCCATTGGTGTTTTTAGGTCATGGGAAATATGTTTGAAAGAAGGAAATCACCAAAAAGTACTTAATGAAAATGTATAAGAAAATTGGTCGAAGTCCATACGACTCATGTAATGACTCATGACGACTGACCACGAGTCGTACCTAGATTCGTTACCTAAGGGCAAAAAGCCTGGCACCTCACTGTTATGACCATGAGTTCCTCATCACGACTAATTACTAGATGTCACGACTTGTGATGTCAACTCGTGGCAAAGGAAGAAACCTAGGCAACCTTACTACTGAGATAATGATTCCCAGCCTATGACTCGTGATGAGTGATAATGACTCATCGCCTGAGTCATAGTCATGGAAATGTTGAAAACACTCTAGAAATTTTATAATCCAAGACCCAGAGTATTACACTCAACCACTTTAATATAACTAGAATACAGCCATCTAACATCTCTAACTAAATTTAATATTGGGTCCTCTATAAAGGCCAAACTCTTATCAAACTGAACTGTGTCCCAATGAAGCATGTGAGGCTCATAAAAAATATAGAATTGAATCATAGATAAATGAAAAACATAATGAATAGCTTAAAAGTCATGAGGTAAGGCCAACTCATAAGCAACCTCCCTAACTCTTTGAAGAATATCAAATGGCTTAATATACCCAGGGCTATGCTTACCCCTATTTCTTAACCTGAACACCTATTTCATGGGTGACCCAAAAAGGAAGACTTTATTAGTAATCCCAAACTATAAGACATGAAGCTTATATTTGCTTAGTAATTTTACCAACGCAGGGGTTCTAAAAGCCTATCCTGAATTACCTGAACCCTCTCCAATGACTCGCAGAGCAAGTCGGTACCATGGGGTCTAACCTCTGAAGTCTCAAACCAACCAATGAGAGATCGACATTGCCTACCATATAACACCTCAAAATGTCTTGCCTCAAAAACCAAATGGTAACTATTATTATAAGAAAACTCTGATAAGGCTAAATGTTCCTCCCAGTAACGTTCGTAGTACATAACTCAAGCATGGAGCATATCATTTAAAACATGAATAGTCCACTCTTACTGATCATTAGTCTGGGGGTGGAAAGTAATTCTTATGTCAACCTGAGTACCCAACTCCTCCTAAAGTATTCTCTAAAAGATAAAAATGAACACTAAACCTCAGTTTGAAAAAAAAGCCATTTGTACACTGTGAAGATGAACTATCTCATACACATAGATACGAGCCACTCTCTTTGTATTGTAGAAAATCTAAAAATGTATGAAATGGTCCATATTTGTTAATCATTCCACGATAACCCAAATAATATTAGAACCATAATAAGTATGAGGTAACCCACTCACAAATTCCATAGTGATATATTCCCACTTCAACTCAAAAATAGGTATTCTCTAAAGTAAACAACCCGGTCTCAAGTGCTCAACCCTTACCTGTTCACAACCCAAGCAATGAGCTACAAAGTATGCTACATATTTCTACATACAACCTAATCAGTAATGCTGCTTCAAATCATAATACCTATTGGTCACTCCTAGATGGATAGAATATCTGGAATAATGTGCCTCCTCCAAAATCAATTTCTGACCTATCTAGCAACTCTCAACATACAAACTCAATCTCTAATCCTCAAAACACAATCAAAATAAAGAGATGTCGCCTTAGCCTCACCACTAAAAACATTATCTCAACTCACCCTCAAACCATCATTATTCTACTAGTGAGGTCAAAGTTTCTCCATCAATGAAGATTTGGCATGAACAATGGCTATAACATGCCTCGGTGTTGAAATATAAAGTCTAATTATACAGTTAGCTAAATACTTAACCTCTAGGATAAAGGCCACTCCTAGTACAAGAGATGATCTTAACTCCCTGTACTAATTGAATTTTAGCTCAAAGCATCAACAACTATATTAGCCTTACCAGGATGATAATAAATTGTGAATTCATACTACTTAAGTAACTCAAGCAACCACCGTTATCTCGTGTTAAGATATTGCTGATTGAAGAAGTAATGAAGGCTACAATGATTAAACGAAATTTAACAATGAGCTCTATAAAAATAATGTTGCCACAACATCAACACAAACACTACAGCTTCCAACTCTAAATAATTGGTTGGGTAATTTCTCTAATGAGAATTCTACTGATAAGAGTCATAAGCAATTACTTTATTATCCTACATAAATACATCACCTAAACCAACACCCAAAGCATTAAAAATATTAAGAAAACCACACCCACCTTGGCAAAATTCAAAATAGGGGGCACAAGTCAATAATTCCTTAAGCTTTTGGAAGCTAATATAACAAGCATTTGACCACTGAGATACAACCTTCTTTTGACTCAAATTGTTCAAAGGAGCCACAATAAAAGAGAAAAAATCTACAAAACACTGTTAATAACTTGCCAATCCAACAAAACTTTGAATCTCGATAGGTGAAATAAGTCTAACAAAATAAAAAAATATCGTATCTTTGATGTATCATCTGTAATACCATAATTGGTCAGCACAAGACCAAAAAAAATATTATAACCAAAATGTACACTTGGAAAACTAAGCATACAACTTCTCATTATGTGACATCGGAAGAACAATCCTCCAATGCTTTACGTGATCTACCTTATTTCGGAAATAAACAAAGATGTCATCTATAAATACAACAACAATGAAAATGACATACAGTCACATTACCCAGGTTGTCAACTCTTTGAATATTGCATAGGCATTAGTCAACCTAAAAGATATGACTAAGAACTTATATTAACTGCATCATGTCTAAAATGCCTTCTTTGGATCATCCAATGCTCTAATCTTCAACTGGTTATACCTAGATCTCAAATAAATCTTAGAAAACACGAAAGCACTCTAAAGTTGTTCAGAGATGTCATTACTATAAGGAATCATAACCATCTCTTTTGTTGAACTACCTATAATTAATACACATATGCCTAGAACCATCATTTTTCTTTATGAATAAGATGGAGCACCCTAATGAGATATACTAGGTCTAACAAACCCCTTACTCAATAAATAATAAAATTAATTTTTCAATTCTTTCAACTCACCCGAGGTCAAAGGAGGGATAAAAATTGCTTGGTGCTCGACTGCACATTAATAGTAAAATCAATATCTCGATCAGAGGTACACAAGGAAAATCTATAGGAAACACATCCATGAACTCATAAAAAACATAAATAAAATATAGAGGAGGTGATGAGGCAACACTAGCATTACGTACATGTGTCAAATAACACAACCACTCTATTTCTACCATTTGACGAGCATGGAGAAAGGATATAACACCTTTTGGACCCAAAATAGGCTACTCCTTCAAAGTTAACCTTGGCACACCCAACATAGCTAAAGTTACAGTCTTGGCATAATAGTCCAAACTAGTATGATAGGGTGCTAACAAATCCATACCTAAAATAACATCAAAATCAACCATATCTAGATAATCAAGTTGACCCAAGACTATAATCTCATAAGGTAACCACAGAAAATTAGTACACTTAATCCAATACTAAATAATCTCTTATGGGAGTAGAAACATAAGGAGACATATCAAGGGAATCACCTGCAACATCAAAACTAAAAGAAAAATATATAGATAGATAAGAGAATGTATCCTGCATTTCAAATAACATGGAAGTAAATATGATGCAAGATGGGACAATACCTATAATAACTGATTCAAAAGACTCAACGTTGAGTTTCCAAAGTATAGAATAACACTAACTACATCATCTTTAGGACTAAGTAGCCCTAAAACCACAACTACGAGCTCCCATACCTTTACCTCAATCACTCCTAGAACCACTAGCATAACCCTTAACACTTTGTGAACCACCTATAACCATAGATATTAAAGAAGGACAAAGCTAAAGCGATAAACTCAAGTTATTGGGTCCATACAAATATCAGGGATAATGCATAACCAAATAGAAAACCTTATAACATACCAAACATCCTATACAACTTGACTTAATTAGAGTGGGTACAAATAAACTAGTACGATTGCTCTAGCCTAAAGAAGTAAAAGACTAGAACCTCTACTAGCATGACCTTATACTTGGGTACCAAAAGCTTCAGAACCAGAATACCGACAAATTGATCATTGTAAAGATGCTTATATCAACCTAGAATGATAAGCATGAGAACAACTACTCAAGAAATTCTTGTTGCAACAGGCACAACTATTAAACGCACCCTTATGGCACACCTTCTTAGTGCTTTCTTAAGTAGCTAGGGTAAAAGACTTTATAAACTTGGCATGCTTAGTAATACTCTAAGAAGAATCCCCTAAAATAACTATCTAGACAATAGCCAACTAATTAGCACCCTTTGATTCCTTCGTAAACTTATAAATCCTCTGGCTCAATAGAAATATTTATGGCTGAATACTTGGATAGAGCATTGAAGTGTGCCTCATACTTATCAATAGACATGGATCCTTAATCCAAGTGAAGCAACTCATTATGCAACCAATCTATTAATTTATATGACAGGCTCTAAATTCACTATATTAAAGGCACTAAATTCATACATAGGGGGTACTATAGATGATCATTATAGCCTTGAAGTAGAAATACCATATGCAGATGCCAGTATAAATGGCAAAATACCACTCTAAATCTAAAAAATTATAGTACACTCAATGGAACACGTTCTAAGTAACTCAAAAAATGAACAAACAAATCTTGAAGCATCGGGGTATCAACTTAACTTTGTGGAACCTGAGCTAGAACCACTCCCCCATCTAAAAATCATCTTTGGTGTACATAAAATCAATCTCAAGAAAGGCCTCCTTAGCATATCTATTAGCTAGGGCAGCTCCTTATGCCCATCCTCTACCTTTGGGTTAATAATGACACCTGTGTCATCCTCTAAAATTGATTATCTATTAGTATTCCTAACATCTTTGGACCTAGTCTTGACTATCTGCATTAAAAAGAAGAAAATACAAGTTTATAAGAATGGGTATGAACAACCACACCATAAGGAATCAAATTAATGAAGTTTTTAATGATCCGCAAGTATACTAGACATCTTGCTCTTACACCTAAGAGAACGGGAACCAGCACTCTGATATTAATTTGTCAGAACAAAAAATAATTCCATGATGAAACTTATCACGACCCAATATTGATATGTAAGCCATTAACCTAAAAATAAAAAAGAAAGCCAAAAATAAAGAAAAATAAGAAACAATAATAAAATGAATCTGACACCCTAGCATAAGACTACATTGGCAAAACATAGAAGAGATTATTCTTATATAAGTAAGCAAGTCTTACTCTCTAGTGACATATTTTAAATTCATGTGGGCTTCATCCTCGATCGGATAATATCAATAGCAATTTTGGTTGTTACAAATAGTATCAGAGCAACTCATATGTCAACCTTATTAATGTGGGTCAGAGTTCGAACCGAGTTTAGGAAAATCTTTGAATAAAAGGACAAACACTTGTCCTAACTCTAGGCAAATCCCATGTGGTGGGGTAAACCTCGTCAAGGATGTTGAGTTCATAAGAGGGGGTGCATGTGAAACCCGTTCTTAGGATAAAGATCCCACATTAGCAATACACAATAAAGATGCTAGATATATAATTAAAAAATCCTTATTCACTAGAGACACATTTTAAATTTGTGTGGTCCAAGGCCTAAAACAAGCAATATCACTAGCAGGTTGGGTCATTTCAAATGATTGTAATACCCCAAAAATTAGAGTGAGATTAGAACCATGTTTCTAGTACACATTAAATGAAAATTCATATTCTGATAATATGAGTAGTGATTTATACATGTATTAAGGCCATAAGTATTCTTAGCTCATAACCAAGTCAAAACCTTTTTTACTAATTGGTTTTGGTGAAGAATCTTACTATAGTCATTATCAAATTACTGTAACTCCTAGATTCTAATGGTTTGTTTAGTTCAACACCCTTATAATGATATATATATTTAAATTTTCTAACACATACAATTGTACCTTAATCTAATATCGAGCTTTATGATTGTGGCCATTTTAGTAAAGCACTGTTAAAATAAGTGATGGGCTATCTAAAGACCTAATTGGCCATAGAAATACCTCATGGGCTATGTGGTAGCACATAGCCACTATTGAGGTAAATCACAAAATAAGTCCTTGACAAAAACCAAGGCCATGAAATATGGCTAAGCCCTACAGACCATCATTTGAGTAATCAAAATGGACTTAAACATTTTTCCACATGATTTTAAAAGTGATTTTTTGTCGCTTCCTACTATTTAAAATCAAAACTATAGTATTTAAGATATTTCAAGACTGTTTTTTAATCCTAATATTGCACTAAGTCCCTCATTTTTCTTAATATAATTGATACTTAGCAAAAACATAAAGAAAAAGGTAATTTACTTTTCCTAATGTTGAATTTAGGTTCTTAAGCTTCAGTCCCCTAGTTCAAATATTTATTGAAGATTCTTGTCTCCAGGTATGTGCAATTTAATAAATGGGTTTCTTTCACTCATTGAGTACCAAAGATAACTCAAATTCTCTGTTTAAATCCTTCCATAGAGCCTAAGGTTCATTAATATTATGATTTTATTGATATTTAAGTTTCTTAAAATCATTGAGTTATAAGCCCATGTTTCAGTATAAAATTCAGTACCATTACATGTCCATAATTATACACCCTCATTATATGTGAAATCCATACTTGATAGACTTGAGTTATGAAAGTCCTTTATTTATTTAGTGTATGAAAACTATCATAATAGCTATATTCTTCAAAGATGGTGGATTAAGAACACTCGATAACCTAACTTTTCATTCATATAGATATGAGTACTCATCCTTTATGTTTAAATTGATGCAGCAAGATTTTCAGAAGAAGTCTCTACTTTTCAATCCTTGATATCAGTATTATGAGTTTGTAAGTTATTTAGTTAAATGAATCATACATTTAATAGTTATTATACCATTAGGAGTAGTAATTGGCATTGAGTGTATACAGGGATGAACACGCACTAGTCATTTAGAATGAGACCTTTAGTAGAAGTCCCTAAGTCCTAGAACTATAGTGCCACTGTAGGTTTTAAAGGTTAATCTGTTAGACAAGGCTTTATACCTTAGTGCTTATGGATATCAGTTTAATTAAACAATGTTAGTTAGAGTTTATTCCCTTGGCAAGGTTCTAAACACCCTTTTATCTAGGGTTATAGTTTGGACCCTATTTAGATCAGATTAGGTATGTCGATTAATAGTGGCTCCTAAAGTCCATAATTCAAATTAAGATAGTTACATGACCCCGTATTTAGTTATTTAGCATATCATACAACACAGGTTTCTAACTTGGTCTTTCAATAGTATATCATATTTCATGCATTGTGCTTAGCGTACATTAGTTATTTACTATCTTGCATACATAATATATTTGAATTACTGGTTGCATACTTCTCATTGCACTATATTGTCTTATAATATAAGTTCTGATATTTAGCTCCGACTCGCACATAGTACGATGTCCAACCATATCAGCATCAAAATTAGTAAGTACTTATCATTTGAGAACTTGCTTTTAGTATCTTATTTATGTTTTGATTCAGTTTCAAATAGTTATAGTTTGGGGCTTTTTCAACAACTTATCTATTTAGAGTCTTTTAGTCAGACAGATAGACTTTTATCTTACTAATTATGCAAGATGATATTGGTTGTGAATTGTCCAGTGTTTGATTAGGCTTTACTATTACTCTGCCACTTCAGTTTATCTTTGGCTAAGTATTTTTCATATCATATTATTATCCTTAGTGTCTTTCCAGGCTATAGATTAGATTGGGGTCCCTTGTGACTCAAGGCATTGTGTTATGACTCAGGGGTAGTCTCAGGTCATCAAAATGAAAATAGGTGAGACTTCAAGAATGAATTCAATCCATTACATAGGTAAATACAGAAGTCTTAACAAAATGCATAAAAACTAATGAATATTGTCATAAGTGTAAGAGCATCTAATAAAACTGAAAATTCTAAATAATACATAGTCTATCTCCAAAATATGAATAAAGACAACTAATAGAAAAATGAGGTTTGGAGTGGACTATGAAGATCCTAGAGTAGGCCAGTACCTCGAGAAAAAAGCAACTCACCCACGTGAATAAGCCTTTCACGTGTCATGCTCTTTCTTGGATTTGAATCAAAAAGGCATATTGAAGTGCCTACAATGCACTTGTACTCTATAGGTATCATTTGTTGAGTTAGAAGAGTATCAAATAACATAATTGAAGAATATATTATGAGCATGCAACCTACAATAGAAAAAGTTCACAAGTGGTAGATAGTATCGATATATATATATATGTATGTATATATAAGTATATGTATATATTTATATATAAACATCAAGGAGCAAGCATACACAAAAGTATATATAGAAGCTGAATGAACAACAAGTAACACATAAAATCAACACATGCTGTGTGAATCCAATGTAATGTATTGAATAATGAAGTGAATAGCAGAGAGTCATTGCATGACTTTCTGTATACACCTATTGAGCCTCACTAATTTAAAAATAAAACCTACTAAGGGATCATAACTAGTATACTATCTAAACATTCCACTAATTTCAATGTCATGTCTCAATCTGCCCAACTGGCACATCCCTCAATATAGGTATTTTTAAAAAATGTTTTATTTTCATTCAAAAAATAAATATTCCTTAACGGTACCGATGTCTCGTGAATTTGTGTGTATGGAATGATGTTTGTGTATGAAATAATGATATCATGAGAAAAATCAAATAATTATAAATAGTTTTAATCCATTCAATTTGTATACAAGTGATATCCAAAACCAACCCAATATGTCAATAATTCATGAATCAGTTTGAGTTAGGAACTATTAAAATAAACAAAAATGTAAGACATTGTTAATATCATATTAATCAATAACTCTGGCATCTCTATTATTATAAAGACAAGTAGTGCTCACTAGGGACTAATATATCTATTCAAGCCCCCACACAAGCATCACAGTATGGAAGAAGGTAGTCAAATGTACAAATAAAGCGAACAATATCAAATGAAGCCTCTGCTTGGGCAACGCACAATACATAATATCATAAGTTAACATTAATAGAAAATAATCCCACACCCGGGAATCACGCAATATATAATATATCAAAAATCACATCTCATAGTAATTTTCACCAACCAATAGCATGATTTACTTTTTCATCAACTACCTAGGCCAGTCAGATGAAAACTAGGCCATAAACTACCTCAGAACAATGAAATCCAAACCTAAATTCCTTCAACATAGAACTTTACCTATAAGAATATCCTCAGAATTAACTACTGCATTCAAATATAGACTCGACGTATTAAAAGAATGCTATTAATACCTATATTACCCATATTTGAGTCTGCTCCTAAATAGGTTTGGAAGATGAGTTCAACCATAAAAGGGTTAAAACACAAAATTTATTTTAGAAATATGTTCCTTAATTTTAATGAAATCTATTGTTTAAAACTCACATAAGAACTAGTTAGAAACAAAGATCAAATGAAAAAAAATTCATTTTTCATTTTTCCAAAAAATCCTCAAAATATGAAGATGAAAGAGTGTCTTGATATATTTAAGTCAATGTACAGTGATTAAATCAAGGTTTTGGAGCTTACCCAGCTCCCATTGTCATGAGAATCCTAAAAATCTCTCAAACCCAATGATTAAAGTTTAAAAATGGTGAAAATTGCAAAATTAGGTTTATATTCAATGCTTGCTTCTTTAAAAACCATTTAGTGGCTATATGGCCGCTAAATCAATACAAGGCTTTTTAAGCGGCTATCTGTTAAGAAATGTCTTATCGCTATAATGTCAACTATTTTAATGATTCTTGGCTACTTAAGCAGTTGCACTAGATATCAGCTAGTCCTAATTTTTGTGTAAGCAGACAATGTTTCAAATAGACTCTCAACCATACAACAAAACCATATACTCTATTAGGCTATTTTTGACATTTCAGACTCAGTTGAAACGTCATATTTCAAAAAAAGAAAGATCATTTTCAATAAATTAATGCCCAAAACCCCCTTAAAGAAATTTTTATTTCTTTCTAATGGAGTGTTAAAATACAAATTAAGGATTATAAATCCATACCAACCCCGATACTTACCTAAATTAAACATTCTTGTCTAATACAACTATCAAAACCGCCATCTGAAACTGAAGATATTAAATGTTGATCAAAGTCAACTATTGAACTTTTAAAGCTCCAAAATCCCTCAAACTCTCCCAAAAATATCCCAAAGGAATTGGGAATTGTGCTAACTGTCCCACACCCTAAAATCAATATTTACAATTAAAGGGATGGCGAAGATTGTCAAATCACAGAAAAATCAAGATTTCACACTTTAGGTCATTATGAAGTTCCAAAAATAGAAACATATAATGTCATTAAATATTGGAGCATTTAAGGTATTTAAGGCTATCTTTTGCATGTTATACATACAAATTTCATTTCCCTGTTTATAATAAATTTCATAAAAAGGTACGATTTTGAACAACCTCAACCCCTTCCCCACCCAATGACTTAAAATCTCCTTTATTCAACGTAAGCTTAATTAAATCTCTATTCATGTATCCTATCATTCATGATAAACCTAGTCTATGTGATTGTTATGAGATTTCCAATGTGAAATCATAAATAATAATGAATATTATGCCTCCATCATACTTTGTATGAAGTCTTGATGATTATAAAAGAAATAATCAAAATTATGAATTCAATTATCCATTTGGTTCCTAAACGGCAAATGCTTTTTGAAAGCACATGTTCCATCATATTATAACATGAATTTTCCTACCTATTCCTTTGCATTAATATATGAACACTCTTGACTATTCCCTTTGAGATGATGATATGATCTCATTAACCATAAAATGTTCTAAAATAACATAAACATTCCAAAATCTCCATAATGTTACGAAAAGCCAATTCTTATAAACCATGGTATAGTGCTATTATTTTCATGAATTTCAAATGATTGTAAGAATTGATAAATCATATGATCATGAGCCTAAAATGGCTTAACTATAATTATGTGAGCTTAATGAGTATATGATTGCCACAACAACACTAACTATATCGTGAGGGCACTTACTCTAAACCACCCAGATATGAGATCCCTTACCACTCATTTATAAACCATGCAAAATTCATAAAGAAAACATTAAAGCATGGATTTTATTAGAATAAAAATACGTTCAAATCTTCAATACAACTGAAAACCTAACCCAAGGATCTATTTTAGACAATTACAAGATCTACTATAAGAATATTTGAAATATAAAAGACTCAAATTCCACCATAAGAGGCAAGAGATGGAAGTTATTGGAGATTTATACTACATTATTCAAGAAATCTCAATAAATCCTATAGAAAATTATACCCCAGAAGGTATAGCAAGAATAGCATTAGCACAACCATAAGTTTTGGTAATTATTATCAGCAAACCAAAATGAGATCACATAAACACAACCTAAATATCTAAAAGGAAACATACATTTCAATAACTTTATTTTCAAATAATCTTTCTTTGATTAATTATTCAAATATTAAGATTTATACACTATTTATCGAAAGCTCCCTTATCCTTTAGCCAATTTAACTAATCCACAAATAATCCTCTACCACACATTCAACTCTAAGCTTCAATTCTTAGTACTTTCATCGCCTCTCGATATGAATTTAACACCTACTTAATTAGGGACTCAACAACAATGACCATGATGAATTCTAGCCCTTAGTACCCAATCTAGGAACCTAAGATATATTAATAAAAAAGTATAATCCTATATCTACTCAAGAGACTAGAGTATATCATCAACAAAGAAACACAATTCCTCAAGGAAAAAATTTAACAATAACAATATAATCTGACCCACTCAAGTAACTATCGAACACAACATTATTGTGTACATACATGCTAAGGGTCCTATGACTATTGCAATAATCCTATATTTAGAGCAATTTATTTTTGGCCATCTTATGCTTGAAATATCAATTTTTGACCCAAATAATGTTCGAGTATGTTAAAAGGGTAACCTAAGAAGGTTAAGGAGTTTTATGATGGGATTTTAGGTGATTTCAAAGACAAGAGTCAACAAGCCTCAGTGATATTGGCATGCCACTAAGGCTATCAGAAAGACTAACCTCCATAATATGTAGGCTAGGCCATTGTGATAGCGTTTGTGACATGGAGGTCAGTCTCCGCAATGAAGTCTGTGCCACAAATCCATGTAATTTTTTGTGGAATTTTTATTTATTTAAAAGTGATGAGGGGTACAAGGGTCATTTCACCCATGCACAATTTTTTAGTCACTACAAGGGCCTATTTTTGTTACTATACATCCTAAGAAGTTAATTTTTATTACTCTCAATCGTTCTCTCTCAAAATCCTCTTTACAACTTAAGGCTAGGGCTTAAGGAAGTGCTCATCTATTGTCCTAAGGGAGTTCTTTTCTTTTTAGTTCTTTTCAATTAAGGTATGTAACTCCTTCCCTTGACCTTATATATTCTTAATAGAATGAAATTTTTTAATATTCATGGTGTTAATAATGGGTTTTGAACTATGGGTTGAGAGTTTGTGTATGCATTTTGTTTAAATGCTTACCCATGGTTTAATATACAATTATTATGCTTTATTTATATTTTGGAACATTGTGGATTGCACGGTAATGGTAATAAAATTGAGGGGTCATGGTTAATCCCCAAGTTGATGATTTTTCATTGGTACATGATTTGTAAATAATGTCCCCTCAACCTATTTAAGAAATTGCCATTGAATATGATTTTGTCATCAAGTTAGGTTTTCTCACTTGTGTTAATGAATTGGTATGAAAATGACTGGTTTGGTCTACTTTCTTAAAACTAATGCATGGAATAAATGGTTAAGGATAGTTTTGAAAATCTTATGGGGTACGAAGGAATCCCCTAAGTGAATGATTTAGGAAAACATTGTTGGATACGAAGGAATCTCCCAAGTGTTTTTAATAATAGTGTCCATATGCTACAAAATAATCCCCTAAGTATTAGCCTAATGACTTTTCTTTCAAGTTATAGTCTGTATGATGATACCAGATAATAATGACTTTATAATTGACTCTTGGAATTTGGAAAATAGGTTATGTGTTGGATGTTTTATTGGACTTTAAGGGGGTTGTGTTAGCTGACAATTAAGGTGTGAGTCTTTATGACTAATACTAAAAACTAATAGTTGTTAATATGGATGTTGGTCTTGATGATCGTGTGCTCATTAGGTATATGAGAATCCCCAAAGTATATATATAAAATTGTATCATGTCTGAAGAAGGGTACATGGGAATCTCTGCATTCTATGATATCTATAGTATATACAGAAAACATACACTGGATACGAACTAGGGAGTTATAACTAGACCCATATTTCCTGTGGGTGGATTTCATGACAGTCAAGCTACACAACCTAGATTAACATTTTAAAAGGTTATACTAAGCCTTGTACCCTACCCCAAAATATGTTATATTTATGTATTTTTATTCAATTGTATGCATGGGATTTGACTAGTTTTGAGTTATCATTAATGGCATTATTTGTTCCTTAATCCCTAAGTTACATGATAGCACTCCAATTACTAATAGTCTTCAGACATTGTATCCCCACACAATGAAGGATTTTTTCATACTTCTACTTCTCATGCACAGTGACTAGGATTCAAGTGCAGTTCTTGAGTTGACTTTAAAGTAGTGAACCTTCACACATCGAAAATCAACATTTCATGCTTTGGTATCTTATTTCTCTTACTTTTTTAAACTTGTTTTTGGAAATTCTCAGAGGAATTTCCTAACACTTTATTGGTTACTGTGGACATATGTATGGAAGTTTCCTTTTGTGATTATTTTTAGAATTATGGATAATTTTAGATGTTGATTTTAAATAGACCTTGAGTTTGTCGTTAATACTATTCTTATTATTGGTATTCATCTGCTGCTCGGAGTCCTTAGTTATACTAAAGTAGGCTCAAGTTGTGGTTGCCTATCCATGGTGGACTTAGGATACCTTACATGTAAATGCCCTTGTTCGAGTCATGACAAAGTTTATTTCAGAGCATAGGTTTTGGTGTCATGGGGTGTCTATAAAGTCATCTTCAGTAGTGTCTCTTTTATGGGTTTGTAGTTTCCACACGTATAATAAAGAGGCTAGGAGACGTTTAGGAATAATTTCTTTTTCTTGTTGTTTCATTTTTGCAATATAGAGTCGAAGGTCTTGAATCTATCTAATTGCCATTTGTTTTTCGTTAAGATCATTCCTCCCAAATTATCTGATATTTATGGAAACTCTTCTGTTTTGTCTAAGGATAATATGGATAGAGCCCATCCTACTTCTAAGGTAAAGACTCGGTCTAGAGTTACTACTTTTCATTGTCCTTGTACAGTTGAACCTATCCCTACTGATCCTTTGCCATCTTTTGGCACTTATACTCAGCTACCTTAAGGAGATATAATAAATATTGAGTTTCACCAGTCTATTCATTTGTTGAATCAGTTGGTGACATCTCAGTGATGTCAGAAGGGTTCAATTGGTATTGCTGTGACTTCATTTAAGACCACTAGAGTTAACCAATTTATAAGGCTTAGTCCTCCTACTTTATATGGTACAAATGTTTAGGAGGGTCGTCAAAGCTTTATTGATGAGATATAGACGATTGTTTAGGTTTCTTATGCTACTAATGTTTACGTTTAAAATTTGCTACATACGAATTGAATGAAGTAGTGTACCAATGGTACGAAGAGTAGGAGAATCTTAGAAGTGATAAAGTGTAGTCTACTTTGTGGAATGATTTCTCTAGTGCTTTTCTGATCATTTTTCCTTAGGTGTGATAATACAGTTTGTGAATTTCAAGTAAGGGAGAATGACAATGAATGAGTATTCCTTGAAGTTCCACTAGTTTTCATGGTATACCCCTGATCTAGTATCTAGTATGAGGGTTAGAATAAGAAAATTTACTTCTGGTTTATCTCATGAGTTGATATTAGGGAGCAAATCTGCCTTTTTGAACAAGGATATGAACATCTCTCGACTTGTTGTGTATATCAAATAGGTTGAAGAGGAAAGAAAGAAGCAAGTATATCTGAGGGAGAGGTAGAGTAAGAAGCTTTTGTATTCACATCAAGGTGAAGGTCATCAACTAAGTGGTAGAGAAGGTGAAAAGTGATCCTAGAAAAAATAAGACAACTATCGTTCCTACTCGAAGACTAGTGAACCTTATCAGAAGCCATCGGGTGATTGTTGATTTTAGAGTGGTGATGGTTATTGAGAACAGGGTGCCCAATCTCAGGAAACTAAGGCCCTGTCTGCTCCATCATATTCTATTTGTTGATTTTGTAGTTGGTTGCATCATAGTTTCTGTAATGAGGGAAGAAACAAGTGTTTTAATTATAGTCAGCAAGTACACTTATTTAGGAATGGTCAAATTGGTAAGGTTGCTTTCGAGGCGAATGAATTTTTTTTGCCTTTTCATCAGCTCTGACACCAAAGGGTGCCACTTTGAGCTCCTACATTGGTCAAAATTTCTTGTATGTACTTAATATGCATTAGGATTTTGAGGCTTCACTTGATGTCCTCACTTGTATGTTGAAACTCTTTTCAGGTGATATATGTTATTTTCTTGATCTGAGGTTAACCCTTTCTTACATGACCGCATTTATCACTATGTATTTTAGTTTTGATCCTGAG
>JAPEIP010000006.1:138896173-138908774 GCA_026120095.1 Capsicum chinense | reverse complement strand
TAACAATAACAATATAATCTGACCCACTCAAGTAACTATCGAACACAACATTATTGTGTACATACATGCTAAGGGTCCTATGACTATTGCAATAATCCTATATTTAGAGCAATTTATTTTTGGCCATCTTATGCTTGAAATATCAATTTTTGACCCAAATAATGTTCGAGTATGTTAAAAGGGTAACCTAAGAAGGTTAAGGAGTTTTATGATGGGATTTTAGGTGATTTCAAAGACAAGAGTCAACAAGCCTCAGTGATATTGGCATGCCACTAAGGCTATCAGAAAGACTAACCTCCATAATATGTAGGCTAGGCCATTGTGATAGCGTTTGTGACATGGAGGTCAGTCTCCGCAATGAAGTCTGTGCCACAAATCCATGTAATTTTTTGTGGAATTTTTATTTATTTAAAAGTGATGAGGGGTACAAGGGTCATTTCACCCATGCACAATTTTTTAGTCACTACAAGGGCCTATTTTTGTTACTATACATCCTAAGAAGTTAATTTTTATTACTCTCAATCGTTCTCTCTCAAAATCCTCTTTACAACTTAAGGCTAGGGCTTAAGGAAGTGCTCATCTATTGTCCTAAGGGAGTTCTTTTCTTTTTAGTTCTTTTCAATTAAGGTATGTAACTCCTTCCCTTGACCTTATATATTCTTAATAGAATGAAATTTTTTAATATTCATGGTGTTAATAATGGGTTTTGAACTATGGGTTGAGAGTTTGTGTATGCATTTTGTTTAAATGCTTACCCATGGTTTAATATACAATTATTATGCTTTATTTATATTTTGGAACATTGTGGATTGCACGGTAATGGTAATAAAATTGAGGGGTCATGGTTAATCCCCAAGTTGATGATTTTTCATTGGTACATGATTTGTAAATAATGTCCCCTCAACCTATTTAAGAAATTGCCATTGAATATGATTTTGTCATCAAGTTAGGTTTTCTCACTTGTGTTAATGAATTGGTATGAAAATGACTGGTTTGGTCTACTTTCTTAAAACTAATGCATGGAATAAATGGTTAAGGATAGTTTTGAAAATCTTATGGGGTACGAAGGAATCCCCTAAGTGAATGATTTAGGAAAACATTGTTGGATACGAAGGAATCTCCCAAGTGTTTTTAATAATAGTGTCCATATGCTACAAAATAATCCCCTAAGTATTAGCCTAATGACTTTTCTTTCAAGTTATAGTCTGTATGATGATACCAGATAATAATGACTTTATAATTGACTCTTGGAATTTGGAAAATAGGTTATGTGTTGGATGTTTTATTGGACTTTAAGGGGGTTGTGTTAGCTGACAATTAAGGTGTGAGTCTTTATGACTAATACTAAAAACTAATAGTTGTTAATATGGATGTTGGTCTTGATGATCGTGTGCTCATTAGGTATATGAGAATCCCCAAAGTATATATATAAAATTGTATCATGTCTGAAGAAGGGTACATGGGAATCTCTGCATTCTATGATATCTATAGTATATACAGAAAACATACACTGGATACGAACTAGGGAGTTATAACTAGACCCATATTTCCTGTGGGTGGATTTCATGACAGTCAAGCTACACAACCTAGATTAACATTTTAAAAGGTTATACTAAGCCTTGTACCCTACCCCAAAATATGTTATATTTATGTATTTTTATTCAATTGTATGCATGGGATTTGACTAGTTTTGAGTTATCATTAATGGCATTATTTGTTCCTTAATCCCTAAGTTACATGATAGCACTCCAATTACTAATAGTCTTCAGACATTGTATCCCCACACAATGAAGGATTTTTTCATACTTCTACTTCTCATGCACAGTGACTAGGATTCAAGTGCAGTTCTTGAGTTGACTTTAAAGTAGTGAACCTTCACACATCGAAAATCAACATTTCATGCTTTGGTATCTTATTTCTCTTACTTTTTTAAACTTGTTTTTGGAAATTCTCAGAGGAATTTCCTAACACTTTATTGGTTACTGTGGACATATGTATGGAAGTTTCCTTTTGTGATTATTTTTAGAATTATGGATAATTTTAGATGTTGATTTTAAATAGACCTTGAGTTTGTCGTTAATACTATTCTTATTATTGGTATTCATCTGCTGCTCGGAGTCCTTAGTTATACTAAAGTAGGCTCAAGTTGTGGTTGCCTATCCATGGTGGACTTAGGATACCTTACATGTAAATGCCCTTGTTCGAGTCATGACAAAGTTTATTTCAGAGCATAGGTTTTGGTGTCATGGGGTGTCTATAAAGTCATCTTCAGTAGTGTCTCTTTTATGGGTTTGTAGTTTCCACACGTATAATAAAGAGGCTAGGAGACGTTTAGGAATAATTTCTTTTTCTTGTTGTTTCATTTTTGCAATATAGAGTCGAAGGTCTTGAATCTATCTAATTGCCATTTGTTTTTCGTTAAGATCATTCCTCCCAAATTATCTGATATTTATGGAAACTCTTCTGTTTTGTCTAAGGATAATATGGATAGAGCCCATCCTACTTCTAAGGTAAAGACTCGGTCTAGAGTTACTACTTTTCATTGTCCTTGTACAGTTGAACCTATCCCTACTGATCCTTTGCCATCTTTTGGCACTTATACTCAGCTACCTTAAGGAGATATAATAAATATTGAGTTTCACCAGTCTATTCATTTGTTGAATCAGTTGGTGACATCTCAGTGATGTCAGAAGGGTTCAATTGGTATTGCTGTGACTTCATTTAAGACCACTAGAGTTAACCAATTTATAAGGCTTAGTCCTCCTACTTTATATGGTACAAATGTTTAGGAGGGTCGTCAAAGCTTTATTGATGAGATATAGACGATTGTTTAGGTTTCTTATGCTACTAATGTTTACGTTTAAAATTTGCTACATACGAATTGAATGAAGTAGTGTACCAATGGTACGAAGAGTAGGAGAATCTTAGAAGTGATAAAGTGTAGTCTACTTTGTGGAATGATTTCTCTAGTGCTTTTCTGATCATTTTTCCTTAGGTGTGATAATACAGTTTGTGAATTTCAAGTAAGGGAGAATGACAATGAATGAGTATTCCTTGAAGTTCCACTAGTTTTCATGGTATACCCCTGATCTAGTATCTAGTATGAGGGTTAGAATAAGAAAATTTACTTCTGGTTTATCTCATGAGTTGATATTAGGGAGCAAATCTGCCTTTTTGAACAAGGATATGAACATCTCTCGACTTGTTGTGTATATCAAATAGGTTGAAGAGGAAAGAAAGAAGCAAGTATATCTGAGGGAGAGGTAGAGTAAGAAGCTTTTGTATTCACATCAAGGTGAAGGTCATCAACTAAGTGGTAGAGAAGGTGAAAAGTGATCCTAGAAAAAATAAGACAACTATCGTTCCTACTCGAAGACTAGTGAACCTTATCAGAAGCCATCGGGTGATTGTTGATTTTAGAGTGGTGATGGTTATTGAGAACAGGGTGCCCAATCTCAGGAAACTAAGGCCCTGTCTGCTCCATCATATTCTATTTGTTGATTTTGTAGTTGGTTGCATCATAGTTTCTGTAATGAGGGAAGAAACAAGTGTTTTAATTATAGTCAGCAAGTACACTTATTTAGGAATGGTCAAATTGGTAAGGTTGCTTTCGAGGCGAATGAATTTTTTTTGCCTTTTCATCAGCTCTGACACCAAAGGGTGCCACTTTGAGCTCCTACATTGGTCAAAATTTCTTGTATGTACTTAATATGCATTAGGATTTTGAGGCTTCACTTGATGTCCTCACTTGTATGTTGAAACTCTTTTCAGGTGATATATGTTATTTTCTTGATCTGAGGTTAACCCTTTCTTACATGACCGCATTTATCACTATGTATTTTAGTTTTGATCCTGAGTTTATTTTGGATTCCTTTTCTATTTCTACCCGGTGGGTGACTCTCGAGTTGCTAGGAGGGTCTATCAGGATTGTGTGGTATCAGTTAGTGGTAGGGAAACTTTGATTGATCTTTTTATATTTGACATTCTAGATTTTGTTATCTTTCTAGGGATGGATTAGTTGAACTAATGTTATGCCTCTTTAGTCTGTCGAACCCGTAAGGTCATCATTAAATTCCCTATTGAGAAATTTATTGAGTGGGATGAGTGTTCTTTAGGAAGTTCATATCATATCATAGATCTCAAAAATTAATTTCCAAGGGGTGTCTTTATTATTTGGTCTGAGTTAAAGATTCTAACTCAGTGGGTCCTTCTTTACAATCTTTTCATGTGGTTAGGGAGTTTCCTAAGGTTTTCTTGAATGATGTTCTTAGTTTACCTCCAAATAGGAAAATCAATTTTGGGATTGATCATATTTTGGATGCTTATCCTATCTCTATCCCTCCTTATATGATGGCTTTATCTGAGTTGAAGGAGCTTAAAGAGCAATTGAAAAATCCTCTTGAAAAGGATTTTATTTGCCTTAGCGTGTTTCCGTGGGGTTCTTCCATTCTCTTCTTGCGTAAAAAGGATAGTGCTCTTTGGATATCTATTACTTACCATCAGTTGAAAAAGGTGATAGTGAAAACTAAGTACCTTTTTCCTAGAATTGATGATTTGTTTGACCAACTTTAGGGTGCTAAGTTTTTTTCTAAGATTAACCTTCATTTGGGTTATCATTAATTAAATATTAGGGAGGATGATATCTCTATGAATGCCTTCCTTACTCAGCATGGACATTTTGATTTCTTGGTCATGTGGTTTGGGTTGACTAATGCTTTGATGGCTTTTATGGATCTCATGAACTAGGTATTTCATCAATTTTTGGATGTCTTTGTAATTGTATTTTTTGATGATATTAGTTTATTTAAAAAGTAAGGTGGGTCATGCCAATCACTTTGTGTTGTGTTGCAGACCCTAAAGGACCAATATTTATATGCTAAGTTTTCTATGAATGAGTGTTTGTTGAATGTTGTTACTTTTCTAGGTTATGTTATTTCTTTCTAAGGGATCATGGTAGAACCTCAAAAGGGTCTGATGGTTATGAAGTGGCGTAGACCCATGACTCCAATTGATATTAGGAGCTTCTTGGGTTTAGCGGGTTATTATAGGAGGTTTATGGAAAGCTTTTCTTCGAATGTTGCACCTTTGAACAGGTTGACTTATAAGAAGGTAAAGTTTCTATGATACGATGCTTGTGAGAGGAGTTTTGAGAAGATAAAAGATAAGTTAACTTTTTCTCCAGTTTTGACCTTGCTAGGAAGGAGTGATGGTTTCATGACTTATTCTAATATGTTTCGTATAGGAGTTGGTTGTGTTTTCATGATGCATAGTAAGGTGGTAACATATAATTCTGGGTAGTTGATATTTCATGAGAGGAATTATCCAACCCATGATTTAAAGTTGTTGGATGTAATGTTCGCATTAATGATTTGGAGGCATTATTCAAGAGAGAAATTATCCAACCCATGATTTGTCCTATAGTATGTTTTCACCCAGATGGAGTTGAACCTCAGGTGGAGGAGGTTGCTTGAGTTGCTCAAGGATTATTACATGAGTCTCCACTATCATCCAGGTAAGGCTAACATGGTGGCTAATAATCTTTGCAGGATATCCATGGGAAGCTTATCTCATGTGGAAGAGGACAAAGGGGGCTTGGTGAAAGATATTCACTATATATCTAATCTTTGAGTTCTTTTCTAGATTCTAAAAATGGTGGTGTTTTTTTGCAATAGGTAGCCCAGTCACCACTTGGTGATGTGGTAAAGGAAAAATAAGTGTTGGGTCCTATCTTTATGCAAATTAAAGATCATATGGGTAAGCAGAAGGTGATGAATTTTGAGGTTGGTGATGATGGTATATTAAGGTTGCAAGGAGATTATGTGTTCCTGATCTGGATGGGCTGCGAGGTAGTATCTTTGCTAATTCTCATTGGTCGCGGTATTTGGTTTATCTCGATTAGTGGAAGAAGTATCATGATCTTAAGGAGATTTATTAGTGCAATAACTTGAAGAAAGATGTAGATAATTTTATGGCTAATTGCATGGTGTGTTAACAAGTGAAAGTGGATCACTTAAGGCTTTGTGGTTTGTCTTATGAAATTGAGTTGCTTGTGTGGATAGGGGAAGTGATAAATATTAATTTTGTTACTAGTCTTATATGTTCTCGAAATTAGTTTGACTATATTTGGGTCATCATGGATAGCATGACTAAGTCTGCTCATTTCTTTCCAGTAAGGACTAATAATTCTATTAAGAATTATGCAAGATTGTTAATTGAAAAGAATGTAAAGTTTTGTAGTTCTCCAGTTTTCATTATTTCTAATCTCGGTACTCAATTCTCATCTTATCTTTGGAGGTCATTTCATCAAGGATTGAGGTCTAAGGTTACCTAATGTACCATTTTCCACCCGCAGATGGATGGACAAGTGGAAAGGAAAATTTAGACATTAGAGGATATGCTTAATTCTAGTGTATTTGATTTTTGCAATAGCTGGGTTTACTACTTACCACTTTTTGAGTTTTCATACTTTAATATTTATCACTCTAGCAATTGCATCGCTCTGCTTGAGGCATTGTATTGTAGGAGGTGTAGATCTCTTATCAAATGGTTTGAAAATTGCAAGGCAAGTTTGTTCGGTGCTGATATTTTTATTAAGAAATGGAGATGATAAAGGTGATTTGGGATAGACTTATGATTGCCAAAAGTTGCAACAAAACCTATGTCAACGTAAAGCGAAGAAAGTTGGAGTTCGATGAGGGTGATTGGGTATTCTTGTAGGTGTCTCATATAAAGGAGTAATGCATTTTGCAATGAAGGGGAATCTCTGTCCCCATTAAGTTTGTCCCTATTTGATTTTAAAAAGAGTAGGAAGTGTTGATTATGAGTCAGAATTTGTTGCAAGTTTGAGTTCTATTAAGTCGATGCTTCATGTGTCTATATTGAGGAACTGCATGGATGAGCCTTCCATAGTGGTGCCTATTGAGAATATTGGTATCTCAGATTCCTTGTCTTATGAAGAGATCTTGGTAGAGATATTGGATAGACAAGCTTGAGGTATGAATTCTGTTCCATATGCACATAAAGAAGCTTGAGGTATGAATTCTGTTCCATATGCGCATAAAGAAGCTTAAGGTATGAATTCGGTTCTTTCTTGTTATAATCCAGGTTTATCTTTTATTTCCAGTGTATTATAGTTATTCTCGATCAAAACGTGTCCTAGCTCTTTATTCGAGGATGAATGATCCTTAGGGGGGATAATGTAACACCCTCAAATTTCAAACAATTTATTTTTGGTCTTCCCTTGCTTGAAATATCAATTTTTTACCCAAATTGTGTTCGGGGAAGTTAAAATAAAAAGCCAAAGGAGTTTAGGACTTTTGGAATGGGGTTTGGAGTGATTTTGAATATTGGAGGCAGCAAGACTTTGCGATATTGGCATACCACGGAGACTATCATGCAGTTTACCCTCTATGATTGGGTCCGTGACACGGAGACTGTTCTTTACACTGATGTCTGTGCCATGGACACATGTAATTTCTGCATCTATTTTGTTTATTTAAAAGGGGTTAGTGGTAGAAGGGTCCTTTCACTCATGCATGAATTTTTAATCACTATAAGGGCATATTCCATCAGTTTTCATCTTACAAAGTTCATTCTTCTTACTCTCAATTATTCTCTCGCAAAATCACCTTTTCAACTCAAGGCTAGGACTTAAGCAAGTGATCATCTAGCATCGTAAGGGAGTTATATATTCTTCATATTTCTTGGCAATTAATGCATGTATCTCTTTCCCTCGAACTTATATTTTCTTAATGGAATGAAATTGTTTATTATTCAAGGTGTTAAAAATTGGTTTTGAACTATGGGTTGACGGTTGTGCATGTGTTTGGTTTAAATGCTTTCCAATGATTTAGAATACAATAATTATGCTTTATTTTTTTTATTTTAGAGCATTACGGAAAACATGGGAATGGTAATTAAATTGAGGGGTCATGGTTAATCCCCATGTTGATGATTTTACTTTGGTATATGGTTTGGAAACAATGTGCCCTCAATCGGTTTGTGAAATTATCAATGAATATGATATTGTCACTAAGTTTTGTTTGCTCAGTTCTATTAATGCATTGGTATGAATACGATTGGTTTGGTCTACTTCCTTAAAACTAATATATCGAATAAATGGTTAAATGGTTAAGGATGGTTTTGAAAACCATGTGGGGTATGAAGGAATCGCCCAAGTGAATGATTTATGAAAACCTTGTAGGGTATGAAGGAATCCCCAAGTGATTTTAATAATGGAGCCTGCAGGTACGAAGGAATGCCCTAAGTGTTGATGTAATGTCATTGCTTGAAATCTATAGTCGGTATGACAATATAACTTAATTATGCCTTAATCATTGACTCCTTGAATTTGGTTTATGTCTTCAATGTTTTAGATTGGCTTCAAGGGCGTTGTGTTAGCAAGCCGTGAGGTGTGATCCGAATGTCTAATATTGGAAACTCATGTTTACCGACGTGAAGGTTGGTTTTGATGACCTTGTACTTATGGGATACACGGGCATCCCCAAAGTATATATACATAATTGTATCATGGTTGGCGAATGGTACATGGGAATCCCCATCCTTCTATAATATTATCGGTACGTGCAGCTAAAACCCACTTGGTCCCGACTAGGGTTTTATAACTTGACCTATATATTCCGTTGGTGAAATTTATGACGGTCAATCTACACATCCCAGCTTAAGATTCAAAAAGTTTTAAATGCTCAAGCTTAGCCTTGTTATCTACCCTGGCATATATTATATATATACGTATTTGTATTTGATGGTATGTATGGGATTTGACTGGTTTTGAATTATTATATATGGCATTAACTTTTCCCTTATCCCTCAGTTATATGCTAGTGCTCTAATTTCTAATCGTCCTCACATGTTATACTCCTATGTGATGCAGTATTTGGAAATACTTCTTCTCCTTCCGAGTAGTGACTATGATTTAGGAGCATTTCGTAAGCTTCCATACATAAAAAATCAACAATTCATGTTTTGGTCTCTTATTTCTCAGACTTGTTTAGACTTGTTTTTGGCTATAGTCAGGGGAATATCCAACACTTTATTGGTATTCAATTTTTTAGAGGCTTTTTGGATACTGTGGACACAGGTATGCTTGTTGCCTTTTGATATTGGTTTTTGTATTGTTGATAGTTTTACATATTGATTTTAAATAGACTGTTGAGTTTATCTTTCATACCTAGCTTATTATTGGTATTCATCCATTGCTAGGAGTCCTCGAGTATAATAGAGTAGGATAAGGGGGAGGTCTTCGGTCCTCTGTAAACTTGGGATACCTGTCACAGCCAGACCCTGGTTCGGGTCATGACAATTAACCACAAGACATGACCTCCAGGGGATGTGCTTAGTCCATGTAGCAACATCCTAGACATCAAGTGTCTTCCACCCTTATCCCTAACAATATAATTTCTGCCTTATTACAATATCCCTTTCTGTATACTTGTTGAATTTGACCAATTCTATGATGATGCCCTTTCATAAGTTCGTCTCACAATATAATTTCATGGAAGCATATACAGTTAAAATATCAGATAAGACCTCCATACTTGCATTTCAAATAAACATTTTACACGGGGTTATTTTAGGTGATTAAACAACTTATAATACTATCCAACCTATTAATAAACATATCGTGCATTGAAACAATTATACAATGAAACACCCTGTATTTTATGTGTACTTGTTCTACTTATACGAAACTTGATATAGCCTTGCGGTATAAGTAATGGACTATATTTTTTTATGAAATATTGATGTCTTAATTAAGTTTCTAGATATGAAATGTAGAAAATTATTTAAACATTGATGCAATTATTTAATCTTAGAATTACAAGCTGGTATTTAAGTCAAAAGCTCAAAGTACTTGAGTGAATATAAGGTTTGAGTTAGATTGAAAGTTTTAAGTTATACTAAAGGAATTAATAATTGAGATTCGAATAAAATATTGAGGATCTTTCTTGACTTAATTAAGCTAGTTGGTAAGTCATCTACTTAAGCTATATGGACCAAATTAAACAAGTCATGGCTATGGATCAGATTTGGCCATATATTAGTGTACTCAATTGACACCCAAACAACGTAATAGAAAAACATGACGGAGAAAGGGACCAACACCTAAACATATTCCCAAAGGCACATTTTAGACATCAATAAAGCAAGTAGATGCATTACCTACTTTTACGGTTTGACCAAATTGAACCCTTAAGCAGGTGCATCACCTACTTTGTATTGACCCTTTAGGTAATTTCCTTGATTTGCATGCATTTTTGGAATTTGGAGCCTCCACAGTGGCAAGAGGTCATTTATGACACATCAAAACTATTTGATTTAGTTATTGGACAGTTTGTTCTGATTATGCACTCGTTCTTTATTTATGAAGCATTCGTTATTTAAGATTAAGTGTCAGACTAAAAATACAAGTATATGACCTCATATACGAATTCTGACTTTGCCTTCAGCTCAGAAACATTGATTTTCGGATATAGGCCCTTTTTTCCTAAGTTTTCCATACTAATTTTGGGCTATTTGACAAATTATATGAAAAATTAAAAAATAGTTGTTGTCCCCACACTTAGTTGAAAAAATATTGGATGGAAGTTTCAATTATTCCATTGAGTCTGGAACATTGAATTTGATGTGGTAGAATATTTTGCTTAATGCATAGGGTTCTAAAAAAATCCCAAGCACCCGATCAAAGTCCATTTCGGGTATAGAAAAATCTTGTGCATCAGGTTATCAATGTGACCTTTTAAGAAGTCATTGTGTAAGCAATATGGTGTCACTTAAACGATATTGACCATTTGTTCAAAATGGCCGGTTAAGCACTGATTGTGTCCGCTTAAGCGTATATTGCATAAACAGCCCAACAGTCACTTAAGTAGAAATCATCGGCCTTGCCAAATCGCTTAAGCTATAATGGAGTCGCTTAACAGATACTTGAGTGGCTTAAGCGATAGGGTGGTCACTTAAGCAACTCTTGCTGGCATTAAATTTCCTTTTCTTCACCCATTTTCAACCTTTTTTTCTACCATTTTTACATCAATTTGAGATCTCAAAGAGACGAAAAAGTTGAAAATCATTGATATAAGTTGAGCTAAGCTAATCTAAATCTTATTGGCCATTTCCATTTATTTTACTTTCAATTTAAATCCTAATTCTTAGAAATTCGGTCTTAATTCTTAAATTTTGAGGATTAATTTTAGACCCAATTTGTGCTTCATTTGTTCTTTACTTTTGAGCTCATATTTCTTTTCCTTCGAGGGACCTTGTTATGAATTTAATTTTTTATTCTATTTGTAGGCCTCGTGTGCCCATTCATCACCAAAAATTTGACACGACCTATCATTGAGAAACATAGGTCTCATTTAATTTCTAAGAAAGTGTAGGTTACTAATTTGACAAACAAGGATAATTCATGGATGATTCAAGGGTTGCGTTTAGGCATCGAAGTAAGCTTTTGTCTACTCTTCTTCTTGAGATGCTGTTTTTAGATATGTCACATGTTAGATAGGAATGTTAGGATTTTGGTAGAATACTGTGACTTAGCCTTATTTATGAGTTTGAGATTTACTAGGATAATTTACCCAAAAGATGAAATACTTAGTATGCTTCTAGAATCCTATTACCTTAGGTTGCTAGCATGTTATAAATAGTTGAGGCTAGTCAACCTTGAGTAAAATGTTTAATACCTTACTCAGTGGAATGTAATAGTTTTCCCCAGATTATGATATTATGGTTATGTCGGATTAATATTATTTGTCCTAAGGTCGTGAATATGTTATGGTTATGTCAGATATATTATTGGTCCTAAGGTCGTGATTATGATATTGGTTGGATTTTGAGAAGTGTTTTATCCTTGTAAAGGACATGACAATAGTATCTATACATATTGATACTTATATTTGTATTGCTTGGATACAGGTTATGACATGCATTGATTTGGTAAATTCATTATGACTTAGCTAGTAAATAGTACGATTCCAACAAAAATATGGTTTTACTACTCTTTTCCTATAAAGGGATTTTTTTTTACATTTCACTTTTAAAACAAATTTCTTCCTAACTATCTTTATGAAAAACTTATGAACCTTTGATACTAAAAATGATGTTTTAGAAATTTAACCGAGATATATTCTGATCCATAATTTTTCTACTACTATTTACATCAGTTTAGAGAGATTTTGACATGTTCTAAACTTTTATGATGATATAGTTCCATATTTTACCCAAGCATTGAATTTATGAACTTATATTCTTTTAGAAACGACATTAGCAATAGGTAACAAGTAAGTTTGTCTATCTAGGGTAGAATGGATGGAAAGAAATCACATAGTGTTTGTCTCTGTTGAGAATTGAACTAGAGTACTCATGGTGCTCAACTTAACTTCATTGAACCACCATGCCATACCTTTTTCAGTACCTGTGTACACCGACTTTGTATCGATCCAAGATTTCCAATAACGGTCATCAAAATCGATCCACTCATCTAGTACCATATATATGTATATACATGCATATATATGTATGTATGTGTGGTAATGAATAGAATGCATTGATTATGATGATGGCTATTGGAAATACTGAATTGGTA
>JAPEIP010000006.1:138854896-138896073 GCA_026120095.1 Capsicum chinense | reverse complement strand
TGCAGGTACGAAGGAATGCCCTAAGTGTTGATGTAATGTCATTGCTTGAAATCTATAGTCGGTATGACAATATAACTTAATTATGCCTTAATCATTGACTCCTTGAATTTGGTTTATGTCTTCAATGTTTTAGATTGGCTTCAAGGGCGTTGTGTTAGCAAGCCGTGAGGTGTGATCCGAATGTCTAATATTGGAAACTCATGTTTACCGACGTGAAGGTTGGTTTTGATGACCTTGTACTTATGGGATACACGGGCATCCCCAAAGTATATATACATAATTGTATCATGGTTGGCGAATGGTACATGGGAATCCCCATCCTTCTATAATATTATCGGTACGTGCAGCTAAAACCCACTTGGTCCCGACTAGGGTTTTATAACTTGACCTATATATTCCGTTGGTGAAATTTATGACGGTCAATCTACACATCCCAGCTTAAGATTCAAAAAGTTTTAAATGCTCAAGCTTAGCCTTGTTATCTACCCTGGCATATATTATATATATACGTATTTGTATTTGATGGTATGTATGGGATTTGACTGGTTTTGAATTATTATATATGGCATTAACTTTTCCCTTATCCCTCAGTTATATGCTAGTGCTCTAATTTCTAATCGTCCTCACATGTTATACTCCTATGTGATGCAGTATTTGGAAATACTTCTTCTCCTTCCGAGTAGTGACTATGATTTAGGAGCATTTCGTAAGCTTCCATACATAAAAAATCAACAATTCATGTTTTGGTCTCTTATTTCTCAGACTTGTTTAGACTTGTTTTTGGCTATAGTCAGGGGAATATCCAACACTTTATTGGTATTCAATTTTTTAGAGGCTTTTTGGATACTGTGGACACAGGTATGCTTGTTGCCTTTTGATATTGGTTTTTGTATTGTTGATAGTTTTACATATTGATTTTAAATAGACTGTTGAGTTTATCTTTCATACCTAGCTTATTATTGGTATTCATCCATTGCTAGGAGTCCTCGAGTATAATAGAGTAGGATAAGGGGGAGGTCTTCGGTCCTCTGTAAACTTGGGATACCTGTCACAGCCAGACCCTGGTTCGGGTCATGACAATTAACCACAAGACATGACCTCCAGGGGATGTGCTTAGTCCATGTAGCAACATCCTAGACATCAAGTGTCTTCCACCCTTATCCCTAACAATATAATTTCTGCCTTATTACAATATCCCTTTCTGTATACTTGTTGAATTTGACCAATTCTATGATGATGCCCTTTCATAAGTTCGTCTCACAATATAATTTCATGGAAGCATATACAGTTAAAATATCAGATAAGACCTCCATACTTGCATTTCAAATAAACATTTTACACGGGGTTATTTTAGGTGATTAAACAACTTATAATACTATCCAACCTATTAATAAACATATCGTGCATTGAAACAATTATACAATGAAACACCCTGTATTTTATGTGTACTTGTTCTACTTATACGAAACTTGATATAGCCTTGCGGTATAAGTAATGGACTATATTTTTTTATGAAATATTGATGTCTTAATTAAGTTTCTAGATATGAAATGTAGAAAATTATTTAAACATTGATGCAATTATTTAATCTTAGAATTACAAGCTGGTATTTAAGTCAAAAGCTCAAAGTACTTGAGTGAATATAAGGTTTGAGTTAGATTGAAAGTTTTAAGTTATACTAAAGGAATTAATAATTGAGATTCGAATAAAATATTGAGGATCTTTCTTGACTTAATTAAGCTAGTTGGTAAGTCATCTACTTAAGCTATATGGACCAAATTAAACAAGTCATGGCTATGGATCAGATTTGGCCATATATTAGTGTACTCAATTGACACCCAAACAACGTAATAGAAAAACATGACGGAGAAAGGGACCAACACCTAAACATATTCCCAAAGGCACATTTTAGACATCAATAAAGCAAGTAGATGCATTACCTACTTTTACGGTTTGACCAAATTGAACCCTTAAGCAGGTGCATCACCTACTTTGTATTGACCCTTTAGGTAATTTCCTTGATTTGCATGCATTTTTGGAATTTGGAGCCTCCACAGTGGCAAGAGGTCATTTATGACACATCAAAACTATTTGATTTAGTTATTGGACAGTTTGTTCTGATTATGCACTCGTTCTTTATTTATGAAGCATTCGTTATTTAAGATTAAGTGTCAGACTAAAAATACAAGTATATGACCTCATATACGAATTCTGACTTTGCCTTCAGCTCAGAAACATTGATTTTCGGATATAGGCCCTTTTTTCCTAAGTTTTCCATACTAATTTTGGGCTATTTGACAAATTATATGAAAAATTAAAAAATAGTTGTTGTCCCCACACTTAGTTGAAAAAATATTGGATGGAAGTTTCAATTATTCCATTGAGTCTGGAACATTGAATTTGATGTGGTAGAATATTTTGCTTAATGCATAGGGTTCTAAAAAAATCCCAAGCACCCGATCAAAGTCCATTTCGGGTATAGAAAAATCTTGTGCATCAGGTTATCAATGTGACCTTTTAAGAAGTCATTGTGTAAGCAATATGGTGTCACTTAAACGATATTGACCATTTGTTCAAAATGGCCGGTTAAGCACTGATTGTGTCCGCTTAAGCGTATATTGCATAAACAGCCCAACAGTCACTTAAGTAGAAATCATCGGCCTTGCCAAATCGCTTAAGCTATAATGGAGTCGCTTAACAGATACTTGAGTGGCTTAAGCGATAGGGTGGTCACTTAAGCAACTCTTGCTGGCATTAAATTTCCTTTTCTTCACCCATTTTCAACCTTTTTTTCTACCATTTTTACATCAATTTGAGATCTCAAAGAGACGAAAAAGTTGAAAATCATTGATATAAGTTGAGCTAAGCTAATCTAAATCTTATTGGCCATTTCCATTTATTTTACTTTCAATTTAAATCCTAATTCTTAGAAATTCGGTCTTAATTCTTAAATTTTGAGGATTAATTTTAGACCCAATTTGTGCTTCATTTGTTCTTTACTTTTGAGCTCATATTTCTTTTCCTTCGAGGGACCTTGTTATGAATTTAATTTTTTATTCTATTTGTAGGCCTCGTGTGCCCATTCATCACCAAAAATTTGACACGACCTATCATTGAGAAACATAGGTCTCATTTAATTTCTAAGAAAGTGTAGGTTACTAATTTGACAAACAAGGATAATTCATGGATGATTCAAGGGTTGCGTTTAGGCATCGAAGTAAGCTTTTGTCTACTCTTCTTCTTGAGATGCTGTTTTTAGATATGTCACATGTTAGATAGGAATGTTAGGATTTTGGTAGAATACTGTGACTTAGCCTTATTTATGAGTTTGAGATTTACTAGGATAATTTACCCAAAAGATGAAATACTTAGTATGCTTCTAGAATCCTATTACCTTAGGTTGCTAGCATGTTATAAATAGTTGAGGCTAGTCAACCTTGAGTAAAATGTTTAATACCTTACTCAGTGGAATGTAATAGTTTTCCCCAGATTATGATATTATGGTTATGTCGGATTAATATTATTTGTCCTAAGGTCGTGAATATGTTATGGTTATGTCAGATATATTATTGGTCCTAAGGTCGTGATTATGATATTGGTTGGATTTTGAGAAGTGTTTTATCCTTGTAAAGGACATGACAATAGTATCTATACATATTGATACTTATATTTGTATTGCTTGGATACAGGTTATGACATGCATTGATTTGGTAAATTCATTATGACTTAGCTAGTAAATAGTACGATTCCAACAAAAATATGGTTTTACTACTCTTTTCCTATAAAGGGATTTTTTTTTACATTTCACTTTTAAAACAAATTTCTTCCTAACTATCTTTATGAAAAACTTATGAACCTTTGATACTAAAAATGATGTTTTAGAAATTTAACCGAGATATATTCTGATCCATAATTTTTCTACTACTATTTACATCAGTTTAGAGAGATTTTGACATGTTCTAAACTTTTATGATGATATAGTTCCATATTTTACCCAAGCATTGAATTTATGAACTTATATTCTTTTAGAAACGACATTAGCAATAGGTAACAAGTAAGTTTGTCTATCTAGGGTAGAATGGATGGAAAGAAATCACATAGTGTTTGTCTCTGTTGAGAATTGAACTAGAGTACTCATGGTGCTCAACTTAACTTCATTGAACCACCATGCCATACCTTTTTCAGTACCTGTGTACACCGACTTTGTATCGATCCAAGATTTCCAATAACGGTCATCAAAATCGATCCACTCATCTAGTACCATATATATGTATATACATGCATATATATGTATGTATGTGTGGTAATGAATAGAATGCATTGATTATGATGATGGCTATTGGAAATACTGAATTGGTACCATGTCGGTGTACACAAGTACTCCCAAATTACCTAGAGGCCCATTCATTCGTGCGCGATGATACTAGGGAAGAGAGGTTGAAATAGGTCCTTCCTTTGTGACCCATCGAGCTAGATAAGGTGCATATGCTGATTTAATTTATAGTACTTGGATAGATTATGGTATTATGGACTTTATTGGTATTCATCTTTTCATACGCATTGCCTATCACCAAAATTCCCTATATCTATTGATGTTGCCAACTATTACATAACGCAAAAAGTATAACACCATGGCTATCAATTATAATCCAACAAAGGTAGGAGTTGAACCCGTAAAGAATAGTCCATATATTTTATCACGAACTTATTGAAGTATCCAAAAAGGTATAGAAAAGTAAATGGGGGTATTTCGTGAAAACAATAATAGTAATGATAGATCTTAATTGATTTAGGTTAAAATCAATATGAGGTGAATACTAGGATTGTATCCCCCATGACTTCCTATCATCACAGACTTATCCTACTCATAGAACTCTCTTGATGCCTTACATGCAAATTATAACATTATGTGTATCACCAATAATCTTGTGAATGACTTTGGTGAATATAAGTTATCACCTTTTGAGTTTCAGAGTGTCGCCTTTACAAACTCTTGTTCTTTATCTCGGATTAACTATTACCTAGTGGGTCTCAAGTTAATTTGATGAAGGTTACAAGCTTCAAATTACTGTTGTGATTTTTTTTCTTAATCTCAACCTCTCTTGTGAATAACGTGTCAAGTACAGAATAGTTCTTAACTTCTGTAGTCATTAAAAAAGCAATCAAACCGAATAAAATCACTATATATACAAAAACATAAATTAAGAATGACTTTTCACTTCCCCTACTTCATTATTTAATCTGGGTTCCCACAACCCTAGGAGGTTTTAGCTTCTCATATTTGAAAGAACATCAATTGAATTCATGAAACAAAGCATATGAATGATATTATAATAATTCAAGAATAAAAATCAGAATCTCAAATTAATATCAAACTATAAAAACCAAGAACCATTGATTCCAAGATAAAAAATATATCTTAGAATCAATATAGTATTGTAAGTATAAAGAGTGTAACTTACTATAAGCACATCAAATTGGCATTTAAAGAATACATTAGATTCCTCAAAATCCTAACAAAAAAAAACTAGGTAAACTTAGGTCGTTATCCACCTATGAACCCACTTACGAGCTGTAGGTACTAACTACGGACTCTAAGTAGGCCATAGGTATCAGAAGAAATCATCATATTTTAGAACATCTATCTACAGGGGTACCTATGAGGGACGTTGGTGGCAATTACGTCCCATAGGTAGCCTTTGTAACTCTCAAAGCTAAAATCAGACTTTCAGAACATTTCCTGTCACTTACAGGCCTACATATGCCACTCGTAAGTACCACTTATGGACTGTAAGTAGGTCCATATGTGTCCTTCAAAAGCTTTTCATCATCTTTTTATCGTCCTTGTCTCCAGAACGTAGTTTCCAGTAGCACAAACACAAAAACACATAACATCTAAAAAATAACCTAAGTTCTTGCATATTTTCTAGTTTTAAGCATTGAAATTTACATAAACCATGGCACATCAACACTCTCAATGTAGAACATTTTCATGTTATGAGGAAACTAACATATTACAAACACAACACAACACTTAACTAAGATAAACATAAGGCATCTACCACAATCAACTCTATTTCAACTTAAAGACCTTTACCCCCTCATATTCCAAACTTTTCAAAACTAATTGTGTGGATCTATGCAAAAAATATAATGATGCAAAGGAATCAAGCAATGGAACTACATTAGCAACAAATAATCAAGAATGTACGCAAGTAAAACTACCAAAATAAATAAGTAGTTAGCAACACAACCCATGTACCCTAACAGAAAAAAACACCCAATTCTCACAATATCATCATGTCAATGAAAGGGACTATGTAAAAACACTCATTATCATAAAAGAAGTTCAAACGTGCATAGAATACCACATGCTTTCCCTTATTTTCAATAACGCAGGTTTTTGGAAAATTGGACTAGGATAACTGCAGGACTTAACTAGACCTGTAATATAGGCTTGGGGGAGGTATGGTACATTTAGAAATAAGTGACTCACCCTCCTTGGCACTACACTTGCATTTTGGATACACTACTGAACCATTCCTCTTTTATTCCTCCCTTATGTCATTTATTGATTTTTCATATTGGATGTGGTTTCTTTTGCTTTTCCTTTATTCTTTTTATTCTCTTTCTCACTTTTTTATTTTCTCTTTTATTTCTACCACCACCAACTTTATTAGGTTTTTTATTTTATATTACACCCTTTTGCATACCCAACATTTACCATACACCCCTATGATAGCCACCCTCAACTTAGGCGATTTTACTGAGTTGAGGTGCACAATGTCGAATGAGGGGCCAGGGCTAAAATAGGTTCATTGTTATTAGCTTGGGAAGGTGAAAGCTGAAAATGAGAAAATAGGTCAATGTATGCTAAAGTCTTGGATTAAGGGATACTTATTCACATTAATAGGTAGATTAGGCTAAAGGTGGACTAAGTCAAAAAGAGCCTATGATATTGTCCTTACCAACTATTTTCCAACCTAGGAAAGAACTAACTGGGAAAGTTCTTGATTAAATTCAGAAAAAGAACTAGGTCAGTTTCTCACACGCATATATATATAGGGTTATATTACCACCTAATACCTATGAAGTTCATGCAAATGATAAGCTATGATTATTTTGTCCCTAATCCTAATGCTATAAAAAAAATTCACAGAGTCACAAATGTATTTCTATCACATAGTTCACAAAATTTTCTGAGGGGTGTCATTTTTTCATGACATTTAAGCACAAACAAAACATATCAACTGCCTTTAGGTTTCTTATGATTCTCCTAGTTAATTAGAAACAAAATAAAATACAAAAGTAAAATACAATACAACCTAAACATGCTAGTCTACTTGGTTAATGCAGCTGACAAAAAAGATACATGTCAACAGAAACCCTCGCTTGTGGCATCCTGCAACCCCAATTAAAGACTATACACTATCCCAGTGCATAACTATAATGTAAATACAATGGATGAAGACATACCTAGGATGCACTAGGCGTTTTAGTCTGACTCTCCCCATATAGAGGGCAGCTTGTGGTTCAACTAGAGGAGGTGGTGGAGGTGCCTGACTAGAGAAGGCGCCAACTGCCATCTCGATGAGCCTTCACTCATCAACTATAATTGAAACATCCAAATTGTGAAATGCCCTTTCTAGGTCCTGCCTAAAGTCCTTGGTTGGATTATGAAACTCATCCTCATGAAATTTCTTTGTCCTAACCTTCGTAGCCATATCATCATCATCAAAAAAACTAATAACCGAATAGGAGCTCAGAGTAAAGTTTATGAAAAGACTGCAGTTAAAACAGAGAACATGTTAATATGACTCTTGGATAGTGATTGGACCTCTGAACACAAAGTAATTATCTCCTCACATATGCTTGATAGGTCTAGTGCCTGAACCTTATTACGACATGAGGTCATCCTACTCTTAAAGTAGATAATGTGAGCATGTAGCACCCTAGTACACTCCTCTATCTAGCTCTCATCCTTCTCTTAAATATGGCCATAGAAGCCGCTAAAGTTGTCCGAACGCATGGATGGATCTGCGAAAATAATTTAGCTAGAGGAGTGTCACGACCCAAACCAGGTCATGGATGTAAAGGGCATCACAAGTCCACCGAAGACTGGAGACCATCCCCCTAGCCTAGTAAACATAGTGCATAACACCTAGCAGTGGCTGAATTCTAACCACATAATAAGATAGAAAAGTAATAAACTAAAGACAACGAAGAATGTAAATACCAATACCCAATCCATAGTAATACCCACAAAGCTTCTACAAATCTGAAATCAATCTAAGTTGAGACATACCCTTGATCCTTACAATAAAAATGACAATGACATTGTTATTGTGAACTCTTGAATTATAGGTTATGAAAAGAAACCAAAGGAATGATGATGACTTTTGGAGAATAGAAGCTTACCACTTTTCCGTAAACGATCGATAAACTGAGCTTATCCACCTAGCAATGCGGTAGGAAAAGTAGGGTTACCTTTGAACCCTGTATTATATGGGGATACATTGTCCGAAGATGGTTAATAAGTTGATTACTAGCATGTAACTTAGGGATAAGGATAAAGTAATGAAAATTCAAAAATCCAGTTGAACTCAATATGCATGTTCATATACATGTGTGCAAATATAAATAATTATATACAATACTGGGATAGGGAACAAGGCTTATCATGCACTTTAAAACTTTAGACTGAATTGTGTAGCTTAACCACATATAATATTAGTCACGAGCTATATAGGCCCCAACTCTCAGCCCCTGGTCGGGTACTAATGTATGTAGCCACATGTACTGGAGAATAATCTTATATATATGCATGGGGAACTCGAACCTCCCAATCATATAATAAGGTGAACTCAAACCACCTGGTCATAAGCTCGAGGATTCCAACCCCAGACCATTTAGACCTCCATACTAGCAAATGGAGTTTCCAATTTTGATCCCTTCAGACCACCACTTTCATAGCCCAACTACACAACCCTCTTTTAAGCCCTATTTAAATATTTATCACACATCTACATTCATTACATCCCCTTTCATAAAACCATAATACACTTTAAGGCATACACTATTGGTATCATCATACCAACTACACTTGCAAGGTAATATCAACATGCCATTTGAATTCTGTTAACTTGGGTTTATTCATTAATACAAACCGTAATGTTTTAATAACCTCTTTAGATCATTCAATAGTTCCAAAAGTAGTTCCAAAAGTAGTTCCATGCAGTTTTTCTTGTACTCAAAACCACTGCCACAAAATTTGAGTTTGGGTTATTACCAATTCAATTGTCAATATTCATAAAATTTAGGGAAATCACAATTCACTAGTTTATTCACCGTACCTATGAATCAAATTGATTTCAAAACCATGATTTAAAACATAAACAATGCATATGTAAATATGAAACATCGCATAAACAATAGCATTCAAAAACCTCAACCTTTGTAAAAAACCAACATCAAAACCCCATGGAGAACTATCTAAAATGAATGCTTTCACAAATTAATAATTGGGGAAGAGGAACAAGGCTGAAATACCAAGAGTTATGGAGATAATTAGCCATTGGGAGATCTAATTGATCATCATCTTGAAAACCTTAAGTATCTTAACCTTAGAGAATAAAGAGTGTTTGAGAAGTAATTTCAATTTTTTTTTTGGAGTGATGATGACACCCTAAAGTGGTTTTAAGTAGTGACTCCTAATTTTTGAAAAATGAGAAATGTATAAAGTGCCTTTAATTAAATATTGAAAAATTGCCATCGGTGACTACGTTTCACTATATGACTCACAAGGACACGTTATGGATCGTCACCATAATTCATAGTCTAGACTGTAGCTAAAGGAAACTTTTTTGATGTCTATATAATTCACACCATATGAATCGTCAGGTGAAATTATGACTCGTAGGGTCTAAGTCTTAGTCAAGATAGAAACACATGGGGAATACACTAGTTTGGTGATGAATGTGACCATACGACTCATTTAAGGTCTTTACGTCTCATTAGGAGCCACTTGTAATCAGAATAGTAACCTAGGATACCTTTACTAGACACTCTATGATTTGGGTCCTATGACCCACAAAGACACACTGCGACTCTAGGGTGAGTCGTATTCAGGACAATAAGTGCAAAACTTAAAATTTTGAGGCGGCCAATACCTGGGGTGTTACATTTTCCCCCTTAGGATCATTCTTCCTCGAATGATGTGTTAAGGAATTAATTAGCATGATTAACACAGAAATACACCCACACTTACCTTTAACAAAGATAAAAAATAAAGATGCTAAGATTAACATATACCTTAAGCACGATTATTTGGAAAGGGGAACTAGAATGGGTATTTGGACTTCATGTTCTCTTCAGCATCCCAAGTAGCTTCTTCAAACTTTTGGTTCCTCCATAGAACAGCCATAGAAGCCATAAACTTTGTTCATAACCGATATCCTTTTGGATCCAAGATCTCAACCGAGACCTTCTTATATGATAAGGAGTCCAAGACACCAACACTTCCCAACAAAACCACCCAGGAAGTATCACCCACACACTTTCTCAACATCAAAACATGAAAAACTAAGTGAACAAAACCCAAATAGGTAGGAAAATCTTACTCATAAACAATATTACCCACTCTCATCAAAATTAAATAAGGGCGCAAATAACAGGGACTAAGCTTTACCTTATTTCCAAAATGCATCACTCTCTTCATAGGAGGCACTATTACAAATACCCAATCACCATCTTTAAATTCCAACTACTTTACCTCACGTCTGCATAGGACTTTTAGAGAAATTGGGAAGTCTTAAGACTATTTTGAATCGCCTTCACCTTCTTTATATCCTGAAGAACTAAATTATGACAAAACAACCTAGCCTCGCCAACCTCAAATAATCCAATAGAAGAATGACATCTCCTACCAAATATATAATTTCCTAAAAATCTGCCTCAAGATGTTACACGATGCTTAAGATGACAATTGATCCCAAGCTAACCCTTCTACTGGCATAACTCATAATCAACTGAATGATATGCATAAACAACTGAGTTTACTATGCAGAAACATAATAATAGTGAAATCTGAGAAAATACAATGCTGATATAACTTTTACATTGTAATAAAGTCTAAAAGAGGGACTGAAATCACATAACTGACTCTAACTGACATCTGCAGAGCATCTACTCTACTGAATATAGATAGCTGGAACGCGACTCCAACTATCACTAATAAATACATAAGAGAATAGAATACACAAATAACATCTAACATACGTCCTCGAAATAGGAGGACTAATCATCTGCTAGATGGAATTTGCAAGATGTCTGAATATGTTATGCTTACTACAACTGAACTAATACCTATATTATGAGAGAATATAGCACACAGACATATATGTGGATTAGTACTTTGAGGATGTACTGAGTATATGGAGTGAAATACATAAATAAAACGTCATATTATCATCATAATTTGTAAAACAATGCATGTTTAATTTACCACTCACATTAGCTGAAATATCTGAAATACTAAAAATAATAATCATGAGAAACAAATCATACTTCTAAATCTAATGAGCCATAAAATTTAGTTCTAAAACTTATGCTAATACTCTATATTTAAATCGTACTGTCTAAGTGTAGAAAGGACTCAGTTCTAAGTCTGAAATCTGAAAACTGAAATCTGTAACTCTTATCTTTCTGAAAAGCATAATCTGGGTAAAACTTGTGAGCTTTTACACTTGATTTTCTAAAATCTGGAAATTACCTTATCCTAGGGCTTAAAATCATAAAACCATTTCTTCTAAAACATATGCTTGTATCATAAATCTTAAAATCAATAGACTATCTAAGAGTGGAGGACATCTAGTGGGAGGTTCTTCTAACCGACATATACTATGTGAGCATCCATGGAGTCCCATGACTTTTCCCCGTTAGGTAGGGTTGTCCTACTCTTGCCATCGAAGTAGAACTTTTAATCTTAGTGATCACAATCTGAGTCATCCTTGTAGAAGTGGGAATAATATGATAATATGTACCTACGTTGGCACGTAGTTCTAGGGGTATGAAATCATTGTAACTTATCCATCTCGGTGCTAAATACTACTCCCAATCTATGCTTTAAATCTTAAGCAATCCACTTCAACACTATCTCAAGGGTTTACAAGAAAACCAATTATGCTTTTCTTTCTTCAAATCTAAAGTCATATTAATAAAGTGGATCCTTTATCTTAGCTTAGGACCAAAAAGGCCAAATCTTTATCTAAAATATCAAAATAATCTAGTCATAGGATGCTTATAGCGCAAACAATCTTGAATTAACAATCTTTAATTGGGGTCTAATGACCCAAACATCAAACTCATGTTAGAACATTTAAAAATTCATACTTGGTAATGTAACCATTCATAAATCATCTAAAAAACTGAGAATTTCTCCTATATGCATGAAAATATAAATATACTCATGTAATTCAATTTCTAAATTAATGAAAGTCATGTAAGTTTATGAATAGCAATGTTGGGTATAAACCTTAACTTTAAATTTTTAGGAAAACACATAAAATCAAATAACTTTTGTAAATAAAGTAAGTTTTGGGCACAAGGATGAAAGGAGTATCCTTGTTCATAACACCACATACTTTAATTGATGATCTTTGATGAAAATCTTGAATCTTTGATTCCTATTGATGCTTTTAAATTTGAATTCTTGGAGTGTTTGAGTTGGGAATAGTTAGTCTTGAATTATAAATCCTAAATCTTGAATTTCCTTGGAGAATTATTGGAGAAATCGGGTTTTCTTGGAGAGAAAGGTCTGATGATTTGGGGTTTTTGTTTTGAAAGAGAATAGGTGAAATAAGCATAAAGTGCTTTGGAAAATGTTAAATCTTGTGTTTTGTATAGATTTGTGGCATGAGAATTTACCAAAAAGCCCCTTTAAATTTCTAATCAGAACTGGAAAAGAACTAAAATCTCGATTTACCATGCCACCACGATGCGCAACTATAGCGATGGCTCACTGTAAACTAATGAATGGAAATTGGGCATGCAACGCGATGCACCACCATCGGGGTGCCCTATAGTTTTACCATTTTGGCCATTGGCGCAACGCTCCACTATCACTTAGGCTTGTTGGAAATTGATAAATATGAAATGGGACTTCTTCGCAATGCGGTGGAATTGTGGAGTCTCACTGGAACTTGACAATAGCCAATTTTCTTAGCTCCGCGATGGGCGGAGATTCTAGGTGACACATTGTCAACTTAAAAATGCCATTACTCCTATACCTAGTGTCGGATTTAGGCGAATTTAGTATTGATGGAAAGGTTATTAAATTTTCCATACAATGAAAAGTATGGGGTATTACATTAAAACCTTCTTGGGAACATTCGTCCTTAAATATGGCTAATTAGACTAAAATTATTGGGAATCAAAGGCTGTTAGTTATAATGCACAACTGAAATAAATTGTATGATAGAATCCCAACGTAGTGGGCTACTGAACTGATCTGTGAGTGCCTGAGCATCATGAAAATAGTTATATGGCTGAGAACGGAATGAGAGAATCAACTTAGGGGTAACAATTTATTTAGGTTGGATCTGATTTTGTGTGAAAAAGATGAGAGGCTTATTATATGAAAACACGGGGTATTATAATATCTTCTCTTTGGGATGATTCGTCCCCTAGTGATACTAATTTGGTTGAAATACTAGGAAAAGACTGACATAATACGTAGAATACTTATGAACTGAATCATGACTTAATATCTGAATCTGAAACTGATGCATGATGTATATACTGAAATGGCCATACTCACAAAATTTCTAGTAGTAAGACTAGTCTAAATTGGAAGATAGGAAAAACTATAGAGATTTGCCTATCTGACTATTAAACTGGATTTCTGGCTACACGAACCGAATCAAACTGAATAAGAAACTCTAACAATATTAGGGAGTGAGGAACTTTGGGCATGATCTAAACAAAACATCTGAATAAGAACTCACAATATTGATACATCTCTATAGCATTAAACATATACCCATAAATCATAAGCTAGGATAGAGTTACTAGGCGTTAAGCAATGCAACTTATAACTTTCAAACTTAGCAACACTTCCCAAACACTCCCTCTACTATACTATTGCTCTCAAATACCATACATGTTTGATTCAACTTATAATTCTCATATGGCATTGATAAATCTGTCTACTAAAGTCTAAACTGTACTAATTCTTTTATCATGGTCAAGCCTAACTCGAAATTACAAAGTACTGCACATAACACCATAATACTAGTCTGAACCACGGATTCATTACCCCAAGCATTGTCATAACTACTCACTCTAGGTGCATTCCCCTTATAATTTTAACAGCTGAATTCAACCTCCTAGTAGAAATTCATTAATACACCACACAACTATCCTCCAATATAAAACATACCATTCAAGCCTATCTTCATAACCACATATGCACTTCTAAACAAACACCCATAAAAATATCTTTCTGGTATTCTCTAATACCTCTATCAATAACAATTCCCATGCACTATACAATTCTTAGGAATAAACACATAAAAAATTCTCAACTAAATAAGTTATACACAAAAGCTTCACCTCAATATTTTCCACTTGTAGAATTACATAAAATAAGCATGCAACAATTTTTTTCACCAACATAACATATATCTCCTATCTACACAATATCATCACTCTCTTGACCTAGGGAAGGTTACTAAAAGATTGGAATGCCAGGGTCTAAAATATGAAGGGCTAGGTAGAACTTGAAACTTTACTGAGGCCTGAGGATGAGAGTATTCACATCACGGATTTACAGCCAATTTTCTTAGCTCCATGATGCACTGACAGTCTAGGTGACACACTGTCAACTTAGAAATGCCATAACTTCTTCAATGAGCATCCAATTTGGGTAAATTTGGTATTAATTGAAATCTTATTCAATTTCCCACATAATTTAGGTGAAATCTTGAAAATTCCACAATGGAATAAATATTATTTATTTTAGAAACTATGCCTTAACATTGTACGAACAAATTTAAGCTAGGAAAAAGTATGGGGTATTACAATACAAAGCCTCAAATAGAGCTATCCCAATCCTTGCGTGATAGCTATTATTATATGCAAACACTGTGAGAGGCAAGTGATCAACCAAACTGCAATCAAAGTACATCCACACAAGACCTTAACATATTCTCCAAAGTCTAAATAGTCTTCTTTGCTTGCCCATCCATTTAGGGGTTGAAAGAAGTGCTAAAGTTCACCTTATTTCCTAAACCTATCTGGAAAGAACATAAAAAATACAAGGAAATCTGAGTACCATAATTAGATATAATAGAAATAGGCACACCATGAAACATATTGATTTCTTTAATGAATAAACTTGTATATTCCATAATAGAGATATTTGTCCTCAAAGGTAAGAAATGAGTATCTTAGTAATCCTATCCATGATGAGGCAAATTGAATCAAACTAATGGTGATACTGTGGATGACCAGTAACAAATTGATCACTTCCCATATTTATTCGGGAAACTTAATATCTTAAGACAACCCACCAGGTCTCAAGTACTCCACCCTCATTTGTTAACAAACCATACCCTTGGACATAAAATTTTCCACATCCTAAGTCATGTTATTCCACCAATATATCTCTTTCAAATCATAATACATCTTCGTCGAACTAGGATGAACAGTGTACCTCAATTCATGAACCTCATCCAAGGTCCTCCCTTGTAACTAATTAATATATGGAACACACAACCTATTTGGTATCATAAGATACTATCACCACCAATCTAAAAAATGATCACTCTTTGTTGGCCTACGTCACCCTTAATTCATATCAAGTTAGGGTCCAAAACCTTCTTATCCTTAACATCAGCACTAAGAGATAAGTTTACCACCTCTTGTACTATCACACCTCAATCTTAAGAGTTCAAGAGATGAACACCAAGGTTAGATAATCGGTGAATATCCTTAACCAAATCTCACTTCTTCTCATCCACATAAGCTTGGCGTCCCATAGATAACATAGTAAGAGAATTAACAACCACATTAGATTTTCCTGAATGATAGTGCACACTCATATCATAGTCCTTGAGTAATCAAGCCATCTCTTTTTCCTGAGATTCAACTCCTTCTCAGTGAACATATATTGCAAGTTCTTATAATTTGAATAAATGTCAACATGAACCTATCCAAATAATGGCACCAAATCATCAAGGCATAGATCACAACCAACTATTCTAAGTAATTCATCAGGTGATTCTTCTCATGAACTTTTAACTGCCTAGAAGCACATAAAACTGCTTTACCATGCTGTATGAAAAAATAAAATAGTCCCATGTGGGACACATCATAATAATCCACAAATCAATTAGTACGCTCGATTAAAGTAAAAATTCTAGTAAAAGTAATCTTATTCTTCAACTTCTCAAAACTACCCTTATAGGCATCAGACCATTAGAACTTTACCATCTTCTGAGTAAACTTAGTCAATGAAGTAGCAATAAAAGAGAAGCTTTCCAAAAACCTTCTATAATAACCGGCTAAACCTAAGAACCTCTGAATATCTATTGGATTCATGGGTCTAGGCAACTTCTTAACTACCTCATCTTTCTGTGGTTCTATGATGATCTCTTTATTAGACACAACATGACCGAGTTAAGTCACATAATTTAACTAGAACTCATACTTAGAGAATTTAGCATACAATCGCCGTTCCTTGAGGGTCTATAATGCTAATTGGAGATGATCAACATGATCTACCTCACTCTTAGAATAATATAGGCTATCATCAATAAACATAATAACTAACGAGCCATGAAACTGATGGAAAACTTAGTTTATAATAACCCGCAATTTATAAAGGAACAAGACAATCTTGCTCTAGTGGTTGAAGCTCAACTAGACCTCAGGACAGTTTGTGAAGTGGAAATCCTATTTTCGATAAATTTGACATCCCCTTTTCAAAAAATCAGTTGCTGGAGTTAACTTTAAGTGGAAACAAAACATGGTGCAACTTTTGATCAGCTGCGGATAGTTTGCGAGGCTTTCACATAAAGATCCACAAGTCTACCTGCGGATATTCTTGGAGATCAGTGACATATTCATCCCTAGAGATGTGTCAACTGACTATGTTAGGCTGACACTTTTCCCCTTTTCACTATTGAAGGAAGTGAAGAAGTGGTTGAACGCAAAGCGGACTAGTTCAATCACATCCTGGGATGACTTAGCCTAAAAATTACTCATCTAATATTTCCATCTAGCAAGGCTGTCAAACTATGCAGTGAGATTGTGAGATTTAAGAAAAGACTGGATAAAAACTTATATCATGCTTGGGAGAGATTCAAAGATCTTCTTCAGGACTGCCTACATCAACAGTATTATAATGAGGTATTAGCTCACACTTTTGTTAAAGACTTGATCACAAAACAATGATTTTGCTAGATTCAGCTGTGAAGTAGTCATCATTAGAATTAACGTATGATGAACTATATACATTATTGAACTGTATTACACAAGGAAATCTTAAGTGACATTTTAACTCAAGAAATGATACAAAGAAGGTTGCAGAAATATTGAAAGCATATTTGTTTATCGATATATCCGCTCAGATTGCTATATTACAAAATTATTTAACAACTTAATTTAGTTATATAAAGTTTGGGGTTACACAACCTGTAACAATAGTCAATGCAATTCAGTAGACAAGTACTTGGTGTGAGGTTTATGCCAATAGTGGCCATTCTATAGATATGTGTGCTACCAACCCTGAGTCAGTGATATTTGTAGGAAATGTTTAAAGGATGATTTATGGGAGCTCCTACCATCTAAATTAGCACACTAAACCACCAAATCAATAATGGAACACCCAATAATATCATTTTCAACAACCATGGGCTTAAGTAAATCATACTACTAGCAATATAGAAAAGATGCTGAAACAAATCTTAGCTGCTCAAGAATAATTGGAAGTTGATATACAAATCCAGCAAGCGGCTACAATGAGCTTGGAGTTACAGTATGGCCAAACAGCAGCAATGCATAATATAAAGCCTCAAGGTGGATTGCCAAGTGATACTGAAAATCCTAAACAAGTAATAACAACTACTTTGAGTAGCGGTAAAGAGATTAATGAAGAACCTCCAAAGAAAGCTAAGTAGGTATATGCTAATTTTGTTCCTAAACAGGTTAATGACAAAACTGCTAAAAATTTAAGGAAGTCTGAGTACTTGAAAACCAAAGTTGTTAAATAGTTGTAGGAGAGACTTCCACTACTTTTCCCATAAATGTATATAAAGGCAAAGGTGAAGGCACGCTTCAAGAAGTTCTTTGACATATTCAGAGATCTTCATATTAACCTTCTTCTATTAGATGTTTTGCAGGGAATGCCCAAGTACACTAAGTACTTAAAGGATGTGGTTACTAACAAAATTAAGTTATAGGATGTCGAGACAGTAGAATTCACTAATGAGTGCAATTTTGTGGTGATGTAGAAGATTCGTAAAAAGCATAAAGACCTCCGAAAGTTCACTCTCCTTATTCTAATTTGTAATAATGAGATTGTCCATGCACTGACTTAGTGGCAATCATTAGTTTGATGAATCTTTCTTTATTCGACACATTGGGCTTAGGGATGCCGAGACCGAGCTCCATGTTACTATAACTTGAAAATAAACCATTGCCCATTATGAAAGAGTCATAGAGGATGTTGTTATGAAGGTTAGTAAGTTTATTATTCCTGCTGACTTTATTATTTTAGATTTTTAGACAGATGAAAAAGCACCAGTCATCTTGGTACATCCATTCTTAGCGATAGGAAGAACATCAATATATGTAAGAGAGGGCATGCTCTAAATGAAGATGGATGATAAAAAGGCAATGTTCAAAGTGTCTAAACTGCTTAACACACTATCCTACTATAAATTTTTGTGCATGATTACTGTGATTGAAGGGTATAAGTGCGGTGTGGTGGACTCTACTCCACAAAACACCTCTTCAAACATCCTTATTGATCAGTCCAAGCCATCAAAACCCAACCCTAAAATAATGTAAATCGATATTCCTAGAAAGGCTATTATTAAGAGAGTTGTTAACTTTGAGAGTCCATACTCAAGAGGCCAGAAATGAATAAGAAGATGGAGTCTAAGTATGAGGAAGAAGATAAAGGTAAATGGATAAGTGAAAGATTGGGTTATCCTGTGACACTAAAGCAGGTGCTTTGGATGAAAACCAATTTAAGCTAGATTTTATTTTCAGTATTTATAGTTTTTACTTCACTAGTTTTTGTTTTAGTTGAGTCACCTGTTGATGAGAAGTCTGAGTACAGGAAAACATGGGCTAAGAAGTATGGCGCAGACTAAGTGTGGGGTTACTTAGACCTTCTTGATGTGTAAAGATATTATAGCTAGACCTAGAGGTGTCAAGGAATATTTCTATCTCTATATTTTAAAGTAAACTTTTGAGATAAAGTAGATTTTTAAGTGTGGGGTGGGAAAATTCCCATTTTTAAGTATATTTTAAATTTTTTATGTTAAGAATAAGTGTAGGATATTCTTGTTAGTTCTATATTTGACTACATGATGCAAATGTTTAGGTTGTAAAAAATATGTTGATTTTATGAATGAGTACTTTTTAAACTCCTAGGCTAATTATTATGACTCTTATACTTGTTGGCTTAAAGTTGAATTCATGTGATTATTTGATTGAGTCTATGAAGATCATACTTAAGTTGAGCATGTGCCATGTCCATGTGAGACGTTTGTATATTCCTTATTGCATGTGATGTCTGGAACTTCCCTGGTATTTATACAAAGCAAAATAAAGAGCTTAGGTTTAGGAGATAATATTAGCATTTCTTTGATAGCCATGTTTTATACACTCTTTTGACCGACCATTATGCATAATATTAGTCAGCCCCATTAAGCATTTAGCTTATTCTTTAGTAGCCTCATATGTAGCCTAATCCCTACTTTAATAGACCTTAATTTGATCTAAAGCTCCTAAGTGCTTGAGTGTAAAATTAATTGAGTGTGAAAAAATAAGTGGAGAAAATGAGAAAGTGAAGCCCCAAAATAGTGGTTATTGGTATGTAAAGCTTATGTGTTGTGGTTGAAAGTAAAAAATAGAATTTCTTCTCAAAATTGAATCATGAATTAATAGAAAACACTCCAGTCACATTGTATGTGAAGGAGCATAATGATGTGGGGTAAAAGAAAAGATGTGTAAAGGTATTACAGGCGAGAGTTGGTTGTTAAAGATTGATTTTAACTGTATAAAGTGATGTATTAAAGCGCTTAGGGAAGATAGTCACTATTCATGGCCAAAAAAGTTCCTAATCATCCCTTAGCGTACATTACAACCATTAAAGACCTATTTGATCCTACGAATCATCATTATGATATTAATGAAGTACTACACTAAGGGAAATCCTATGGTTAATCATTTGTAACTTGCTAGTTCTTTGTGAGAGTGAGTGCAATTTGATTATTGTACCCATTCTGTTATAAATTGCATTTATGTGACTGATTATGGGCAACTCTTTTGTTGTGAGGGCACATGTTTGTTGATAATTGGGTGAATTATATGAATAAATTAATATAACAATATGTATGAGTTTTCCAACTAGGGGAGTCAATTCTTGAGGCTAGGATGTTTTGGAGTTGTGTTCTTGAACTATCAATTATGTATGTAACATGCTTAGAGTAGAAACTTGAATTATATATAGTCATTGTAGTACTATCTTGATGTCTTGAGTATAGTAGAAGTGTTTAGTCACCTCAGCTTATGATGCTTAGATTAAGTATTTGTTGAAGGACTAACCAGGTTTAAAGTGTGGGGTGGTGATCTGAGGTGGTTTTATGCATCTTATTGTTGTTACCTTAGCTTATTTAGCCTTGTTTTGAGGAATTTTTGTGTACTTTATCAGTGAATGATGATATAAATGAGAATAAAAGTGTTTCATTACTTTATGATAATGTTAAAGGTGTCTTTCAAACAAGTTTGGAATCAAATTTGTCATTTAGAGTTTCATATGAGAAAACTAGTGTTACTAGCTTGAGCAAGTTGTTGTTCTAGTTGTTCTCAGTGGATTCTAATGTGTATAATGAGTTCCTAATGATATGATTGTTTAATTATTTTTGGAACAACTTGTTTATAGTTTTTAAAGTACAAACAAATCAAGCCAAGAGTCAAAACTTTGTGAATGATAAAAAGGGGCAAAACTAGTATTATTAGTTTAAGTTTCTAGTTTGTCGTCTTGTATTTTTTGTTGTTTTAAGCTCTAATATGTTTTGTTTAATTCTATAGGATGATTAGTAAGTTGATTATGACTATATATGAAGGTTATATAAGCTTCAAATCAATTGGAAACAACACAAAAAGTCTTGTAATGGATCAACAAAAGCCCAAGACACAACTTGACCAGAATAGGACACCTCGGATGTCAAGACCGCATTGTGGAGCTAGACGTGGAAAACTCGCCCCGCATCATAGTTAGGGTTATTATAGAGTGGAAAAATCCAGTATCTCTAAACTATAAGGCCGCATAACAGAGCTATTTGCGGAAAACTTGCCTTGCATCGCGGTGAGGTGCAAACATCGGAAAATTGAGTCCCATTATAAATGGAACGCTTTAAATCAATTGAAAAGACCTTGGACAAATTTTAAACTTGGAGAGGGGATGGAAAACAATTAAATTGGGTTTTTTTTTTTTTACTTTAGATTTTTAATTAATTTTATCTTTTATTCAATTACTTTTATTGCGGTGATGTCTATTAATGACTAAACTCCCCATTTCTAGAGTTAAGGCCAAGAACATGTTTACTTTTGATTTGAATTGAGTTTGTTTGAATTACATATCATAATTTGTTGTTTCTTTATCCTTGTTATAACTATTTTAAGGATTCTCTACCGTTAGAATACATATATTGTCGACCTTGTGAACTCAGCAGGGAGATAAAAGTTTCTTATTCTTTTATAAAATAAATAATATGAATTAGAAAATAGGTTAGGCATATAACTAGAAGCCTTGTTTGGTTCACATGTAGGATGATAGCTTCATGCATCTAAATGTATTATTACATCCCTACTCAACGATGTAGTTGTAAAGTCCAGATAGGTAGAAGGTTAGAGGTTAGGAGACCATGATCATACTATAAACCCTATGAATCAACAACCAAGATAAGCAATCTAATGAATGAAGTTCATTAGCTTAGTATGATTGTTCATAGTGCCTTAACCATGGGTTTCCATCCATTGATTGTCCAAAGTCTTTACTTTTCTGGGTTACTTTAGTTTAATTTTAATTACAAACTTTCAAAACTCTTTTGGTTACATTTGCACTAGATTAATCTCAATTGTCGAACTAGAATTGAATAGTTGGTTAACACAAGTCTCTAAGAGATCGATATTAGGCTTTCTAAAAGACCAATGTATTACTTGATGAGACCACGTACACTTGCGTGTGCGCTTGGGGGTAATATAAACAAACCCATCGGGTCCTACAGTCATGAGATGTATTGCACGAGTTCAACTAATCCATCCCAAAAATCATATCAAAGTGTAACATGTCCAACTTTATTAGATCCACTAACGTCTCCCTACCACAGATAGATACCACATGGCCCCAATAATCTCTTTTGGCCACAATAGTGTCACCCACTAAAGTAGAAAAAGATAAGGGGACCCAAAAGCACGTGGGACCAAAACCAAAATGAATAACCACATATGTTGTCACAAAAGAAAGGGTAGACCCCGGATCAAGCAGAAAATACACATCAAGGAAAATGAGTAGTAACACACCAATGACCACATCCGGAGATACCTTGGATTACTAGCGAGTGGAAAGAGAATAAAGGTGATTCCAACCAACACCGAAGCCAAAGGTAGCAGCCTTTGGTGCATGATCTAAAGAGGTGGAAACTGGAACCTTATTAGCCCAAGTAGGAACCCTGATTGATGGATAGTCCTAATGCAGGTGGCCCAACTGACCCCACTTAAAGCACTTATTCGTCCCTTTCTAAAAAATCCATGATGCACTTTCCAACAGAATCGACAAGGGGGATAAAATGAGGCCGAATGAACTCCACTAGCCTGAAATAGGGTACCTTATGCCCTAAATCAATTATTTCTCTAAAAATGACGATCACTATAGGACTTAGGATATGAACCGGCAGTCAAAGAATAAGAACCATAATTTACCCACTTCTTCTTCGACCACTTTCTATCATCTTTACCACCCTGCAACTAATCTCCACATAGATCCAAAAACCAAAACATCTTACTCTGCCGCTCCCTAATTTTACCTGATTTTTCATTTCCTCTTAAAATATTGTATATACACCACAAATCGAGAGTTATCCATATCCTTTTTCAAAAAGGCAACCTTAATCTCTAAAATCAAATTGTGGGACAACCCACAAGAAAATTTCATCATTCTAGCTCTCTTGGACGACACCAGCTAAGGATCATAATGGGATAACTGGCGAAACATCAGGGCATACTCTTTCATTATCTTTCTACCCTTTTTAAAATTCATGAACTCCTCAGCTTTAGCCTTCCTCAACTCTTGAGAATAGAAATGATCCAGTAAAGAACTCGAGAACTCATCCTATAGTTCTAACTCCGTATCGTCACCCCTAAACAAATCCCACTCCTCATAGCACTGATATGCCAAATCCTTCAGTTGGTATGTGCCAAATTCCCCACCCTTAGAGTCAGAAGCATACATAACTCTAAAGATCTTCTCAATCTCATCTATGAATTCTTGAGGATCCTCATCAACCTTAGTACCAGTAAAGCTTAGAGAATTGAGCCTCATGTGCTGCCCGACTCAAGTAAACTTAGAAGAACTCACAGCACTACCTGTAGGAATTAACTCATATGATTGAGATGTCACCAACTGGGTTAACAGATGAATAGATCAGTGAAACTCAGCATTAGAAATGTATCCTTGGGGCAATGGGGCATGATCATCATCAACACGAGAGGCCCAAAGAGGAAAGGTAGAGATTGATTGAACACCATGAGAATAATTAGAAGATGAAGGCCTAGACCAATTTTGAACTCTATGAGTATAAGAAACTTCATTGACATAGTCCTCAGATGGGACAGAAGGGTTTCCACGTGCATCAGATCTTCTTGTAGGCATTATCTTAAATTAGAACAAATAGAGATTAGAGGGTATTCAATACCTTATACTCTATTGCTCGAAATAGAACAATAAGAGAGGAAAATATTCCAAAATGTCTCATACCCTCTCCCTTACCAACATGACACGCTATACACCCATAAAACAAACTCTACCTGACAAGACATTATGGATTCCTAATGATACCAAACCTAGGATCTTATACCATATTTGTCATACCCTGAACGAAGTCCTGGCCATGACGGGCATCCTCAGTCCACCGAGGAATGGAGACCACTCTATTAGCCTAGTCAACACAAAATATAACACAAAGCAGTGGATTCATTCCAAACATATAACAAGATAGAAAATTAATAAACTCAAAGACAACTAAGAATATCTAAAGAAATACCCAAGCCATATTAATATCCATCAATACTCTACTAATCTAAAAATAATATAAGTCAGGATATGTCTGGTACGACCCAAACTAGGGCCTGGTTGTGTTGGGCACCTTAGGTCAGATCGAGACCGGAGATCGCCCCCAAAATCCAACCATAACAACCCTGGACCCTATGTTGGATGTATTTTGAACATATAAAAAGATAGAAAAATCATAAATCTAAAATATTAGTTAAAGTCAATATACCTATCAAACCGGTGTAAACCAATACCAATGCCAATGCCAATGCTAACATAAATACCGACACTTCCCATGCCCAAAGTAGTCAGACAGAGCTACTTACCAAAAATAAATAATAGTCGGCTAGTACGTGCCCCTGACCATATCAAAAACCAAAGGCCAAGAAATAACAAAAAGTATAAAATAAAATCAATAGCATCAAATAGAGTCTTCCAGAGAATTAAAGCTCACTATTTCAGTCCAACACAAAGCTATTCCTAAATCAAAGATCACTGAGCATGAGGATTAATATGGTCGATTCAAGCATTGCATGGGGATACAGTACCTGAAGACAGGTTAGCAGGTTAATGCTAGCATATAATCACAAAGAACGATAAAGTAATGTTATTATTCAAAACCAAAGTAAATATTCAAATGCAGTCACATCTATACATATATAAATATTATGCTGGGAAAGGGAATCAAGTTTAGCATGACTTTATATTTTTAACCTAAAATATGAAGCTTGATCATGCTCAAACAACCGATGAGATTTATGGGCCATGTGTTACCCCCTGAATGAGCCCTAGTGCGTGTAGCCGCACGAACCAAAGATATCATAGGGGCTAGGGATTCCTGTGTACCCTTTTCCCTCTATGATACATATATACAAGTATAAACTTTGGGGATTTCCATGTACCCACAAGTATATGGTTTCCATAACCAACTCTCACGTTGGCAAAAATGAGTTTTCACTATCCATCCATCGGACTCACACCTTCAAAACTGGCTATCACCAACCAATATTATTATCTAATTAAAATCTTTAGCATAAAAGCAAACCACCAATTCCAAAGTTTATTACCCAGGCATTATGAAGTGGTATCGTCATATTGACTATAGCTTGCAAGCAATGTCATTAGCCCACACTTTGGGGATTCCCATGTACCCCATAGGATTTCAAACTTATCAATATCATGGCCACCAAGACCTTTCCAAATCATTTAATTCAATCAAACTATTTCGAGTTCCATTACCATATTATGCAATACAAAGGTTTCAGGAATAGTAATACAATGTGACAAAAACATTCTCATATGCATTTAAACAAACATATTAAGTGCATATAGTTTTCAAAACCAAAACGAAGTATAAATTAAAATCAAGCAATCGCATGATAAAAATCATAAATATAACATGAAAATTATATGTTAAACATGGGAGTGTATTTTCAAACTATAAACAATCAAAATCCCCAACATATATTTCAAAAATTTAACCATATCATAATATAACCATGAAAATCATCCATTAAAGTATGATTATAGTTAAACTACCAATGAGGGAGAAGTCACATTCCCTTGATACAAAAGAAGGCAGAGATAAACCACCCTTGAGAGCCTTAATTGACCACCGTGAAGAAACCCTAGCCTCTCTTTGAACTATGATATTTGAAAGAGATTTTAGAGTGTTTAGAGAGTGTTTGATTATGAATAATAGGTTAAGAAATCCTCCATAGATGTTTTATGTTGTGGGATCCAAAGAAGTTATAAGGGGGAAATGTCCAGAGTACTCCCAACTTAAACTGTAATAATTTCTCAAGTGGGTACAGTTTGATCCCTTCCACTCATACCCACATCACACACGTGGCACCCTTCACTCGTACACAAAATAGAAAGTTGGACTCTATATTCTGTGCAACATACAACTCCTCTTGCCTAAATCATACCATCACTATACGATAAGTAACTACCTAGTCATACCATAAGCAGAATGTCAATGGCTAGACACCAAAAAACTTATGATTTTGACTATACTTCTCGTATATATACATACAACTTTTATGGGGTCTTTTCGTACCTTTTATAGAAAACAACCAAAATAACACTAACTAACATGTGACCAAGACCCCTAATCTGTATCCACATCGTATGATAAGTAAGAATGAGTCATATGATAATTAGGAGGCTCAATCTTAAGAAATTTATAAGGGTCAAAACTCAGGGTGTTTCAATTTCCCCGAATGATTGAACGAGGCAGTACTAGCACAATTAAACCTTTGAACTTCTCAAACCTTACCATTTAGATAGAAAATATCATAACAAGGAATCAATCTTTCCTTTAATAAAGTTTGAAAATAAAGACATTATGAAAAACACACACCTTTTGTATGAATTTCCAAAGGAAAAAATAGGAACGGATACTTGGACTTCATGTCCTCTTCAGCTTCCCATGTAGCCTCTTACACCTTATGGTTCCTTCATAGAATCTTTTTCGAGGCCATATATTTTGTCTGCAGCTGACAAACATGATGATCCAAGATCTCAACTAGGATCTACTCATAAGATAGGGAATACGAAATATAAATATCCTTGATAGGCACAATTTGCAATGGATCACTATTAAACTTCCTCAACATAGAGACATGGAATACCAGGTTAATGGAGCCCAAACTAGAAGGCAATTCCAACTCACTGGCAACATGGACAACACTCCTCAAAATCATGTAAGGATTAATATTGGGGAATATGCTTATTTTTTTCCTAAATTGCATCACTCCCTTCATGGGAGACACTTTCAGGAACACCATATCTCTAACCTCAAACTCCAAGTCCCTTTGACTCACACCTGCATAAGACTTTTGGCGACTTTAAGAAACTTTAATCCTATCCCAGATCATCTTCAACTTCTCTATAGCTTGGTGGAACAAATTTGGGCCAATAATATCCGCTTTACCAAGTTTGAACCATACAATATGAGACCTATACATTCTACCACACAACTACTCAAATTGAGTCATCCAAAAGCTAGAGTGGTAGTTATTGTTTTAAGTAAACTCCATAAGAGGTAAGTGCTCAACCCAACTACCACTATAGTAAATCACGCACCCTCGAAGCATATCCTTTAATGTTTAAATAGTCCTTTCTACTTGCCCATACAAATTTGGGTAAAAAGTAGCACTTAGACTCACATTAGTCCCCGACCCTTTCTGTAATGACCATCAAAAGTGAGATGAAGACTATATTCTATGATCAGAAATAGTAGAAATAGGTTCCCTATGTAACTTCACAATCTCTTGGAGGTACAACATTGCATAATCCTCAGTTTAAAAGTCAATCAATACTGGCAAAAAGTGAGCCAAATTTGTCATCCTATACACGATGGACAAAGAAAAATCAAATTTATTTTGAGACCGTGGAAGAGAAGTAACTAAATCAATGTTGAATACTTCCCACATCCATTTAGGAAGCTTAATTTCTTGATACAATCCTCTTGGCCTCATGTGCTCAACTTTAACTTGTTGGCACACCATGCACTTAGTTACAAAATTAGCCATATCCCTCTTTATATTATTCCACCAATACATCTCCTTGAGGTTATGATAAATTTTTATTAATCCAAGATGAACAATATAGCGCGACTCATGCGCCTCATCCAAGATCCTCCATTGCAAACCATCTATATCAGGGACACATAATCTTTCATGGAACCGCAAAGTACAATCACCACTAATTTCAAAGGCCAAAACCATTTGTCCACCTATAACGTCCTTGAGTCTCATCAAGATAAAATGTAACATCTATTTTCCTTGATTGTAGCACCAAGGGACGGCCGCACCAATACACCGCTATCCTTAAAGTCTAAGAGACGAACTCTAAGATTAGAAAAACAGTCAATATCCCTCACAAATTCCTATTTCTCCTTATCCACATGAGCTAGACTTCTCATGGATAACCTATTAAGAGTATCAACCATAATATTAGCTTTACCTGGGTGGTAGTGAAGACTTATCTCATAATCCTTGAAAAGCACTAGTGACCTTCTATTCCTAAGGTTATGGTCTTTTTGAGAAACACTTATTGCAGGACCTTATGATAAAAAAATATATACCTGCATGCACTCCATACAAATAGTGATGTCATATGTTCAATGGAAATACCACAACCAGCAACTCTAAGTTATGGGTTAGATAATTTTATTCGTACACCTTCAATTACCTAGAGAAATAAGCTATTATCTTTCCATGCTGCATCAAGAGACAACTAAGTGCAATAGTGGATGTATCATAGTAGACCATAAACCCATCAGTGCCTTCAGGAAAAGCCAAGACTAGAGCCAAAGTTAGCTTAGCCTTTAGTTTTTCTTAACTACCCTCACAAGAATCAGACCACAAGAACTATACCTTTGTATGTGTTAACTTTGTTAATAGGGCATCTATATTAAAAAAGCACTCCATGAACCTCATGCAGTAACCTTCTAAACCCAAAATACACCAAATATCAATTTGAATCATGGTTCTAGGCCACTTAATCACCACAACGACATTTTATGGATCGACCATGACCCGTTCACTACAAATTATATGACTAAAAAGAGTGATATCGTTGAACCAAAACTCACATTTGAAAAATTTGGCGTATAATTATTGCTTTTTCAAGTTCTACAATACAATGCAGAGGTGATTTGTATGATCCTCCTCACTCTTAGAATACATCAAAATGTCATCTATAAAAACAGAAAAAATTGATACAAAAACTGACGAAAGACCCTATTCATCATATCCATGAATATCGTGGGGGTATTGTTCAACCCAAAAGACATGAGCAGAAACTCAAAGTGCCCATATCAGGTACAAAAATCAATCTTAGGGATATCCACCACCAATCCTTAATTAATAAAACTCAAATCAAAGATCAATCTAAGAGAAAAACTTACTACCTTGTACTGATCAAACAGATTAACTATCCTTAAAAAAGGATACTTATTCTTTATTATCACTTTATTCAACTGTCAGTAAGCAATATACATCCGAAGGGAACCATTCTTCTTACGAATGAATAACATCGGTGCATCCTCCAGGGACTCATTAGGATAGATGAAACCCTTATTTAGCAAATTCTTCAGCTACTCCTTAAGCTCCTTTAACTCAGTTGGGGCCATCCTGTACAAGGGTATAAATATTGGACTAGTGTCTGAAACAAGATCAATCGCAAACCCAAGATCCCTATCAGTAGGAACACCCAAAAGTTTATTAGTGAATACCTCAGGAAATTTATTCACCACTAGAAAAGAATGCAAAGAAGGACCATCTAAGTTAGAGTCTTGAACACAAACTAGATGATAGAGACATCCACTGGAGATTAATCTTTGAGCTCTAAGATAATATATAAGGTTTCCCTTGAGAGCTTGGGAACCACCCTCTTACTCAATAATAGTCTCATTGGAGAATTTAAGGATAACCTTATGAGTCCGACAGTCTAGAAAAGCATAGCACATGGGCAACAAATTTGTCCCTAATGTGACATCAAAAACAAAAATATCTAATTCAAAAAGATCCACTAAAGTTTCTTTAGTAGCAATAGATAACACATATCCCCTATCGACATTTCTAGCACTCACAGAGTCACCTATCAGGCTAGAAATAGAGAAAGGGTATGAAACATACTCGAGACCAAAACCAAATTGTATAGCCATAAATATGGTCACATAAGAGAGAGAGGACCCCATAACAAGTAAAAAGTAAAAATCATGGGAAAAGAATTTTAATGTACCAGTGATGACATTATGCAATTCCTCGGACTCCTATCGGGTAGTGAAACCATAGAGATAGTTTCAACTAGTCTCAAAACTAGATGGCATACCCTTTGGTGCATGAGCTAGTGATGAAGCAAATGGAACCTAGTTTGCCCCGGAAGAAACCTTACCAACTGGATAGTTTCTTAGAATATGCCCTAGCTGACCATAGTTGAAGCACTTGTCCCTCACCTCATCATAGAAACCCCGATAGAATCTACCGTAAAACCTACAAAAAGGGTAAGATAGAGATGACTGGGACACACTATCCCGAGATTTAACATCGTGTTTTTGACGTTGTAACCACCTTAGAAATACCTATTACCCAATGACTTTGTAAAGGGAGCACTAGCCATTGACTAAGACTCAGAATTGGCCTACTTTTTCTTGGGCCACATCTCCCCCTCCCTACGACTATACTGTTGGAAACCACCCTTCTTAGAGAACTTATAATTCTTGCCTTTCCTTTCCCCTATCTCAACCTGCTATTTCTTATCTTTCATTACCTATTGTGTGTACGCAATCAAACAGGAGATATCCATGTCCTTGATTAACAAGGTAGCCTTACTCATAAATATTAACTTCTTGGACAACCCAAAAGAGAACTTTATTATGATAGACCTCATGATAGAAACCATCTCCAGAGAATACCTAGCTAACTAATGAAACTTCAAGGCATACTTCTTGACTGGCATCTTTCCTTTCCTTAGATTAAAAAATTCTTCGGCCTTTACTTCATTCAAATTTTTAAAAAAGAAGCGGTACAAAAAATCATTAGAGAAATCCTCCCATAGAGATGACTCAACACCGTCACCCCTTGGCTGATTTTATTCCTCGTACCACTGGTATGCTAAATCCTTCAACTGGTAGGCAACAAACTCCATAACCAACACACTTGTGGAATGCATAACACAAAAGAACTTTTTTATCTCACCCAGAAACCCCTGAGGTTCCTCCCTCACCTAATCACTAATAAAGGTCAAAGGGTTCAACCTCATGTACTGGAAAACCCTTATGACGTTAAAAGATGGAGTAATAGAACTACCATACTCAGCCTTAGAAGCTACAAACTATCCCAACGTATGAAAAGAGTAACGACACCCAATATTTGTCATATCACCCTAGGAAGCTAGAGCAGGATTGGAGGGAACCGATGGGACACCAGTACAATTAAAAATTGGACCCCTAGATCAAGTGTAGACCCCATAATTAGAATGGGTCCCATCAGCATTGTCATCAAGTAGGGTAAAGGAGTTTATGTGAGCTTTGAATCATCGAGAAGAAATGATCAGAACAGCAAACAAGAAGGAATTAAAGGAGAATTTAGGTCCTTAGATTCTACAACTTCAAAATTAAACATGAGAATGAGAAATATTCCTAAAGGCCTCATATCCTCTCCCTTATGATTGTGGTGTGACAAGCACCCTTAAAAGAGACTATACTCGACACAACTTTGTGAACTCCCAATTGACCATGAACCTAGGGCTCTGATACCAATTTGACAAATCTTGAACTAGGGCCTAGTCATGTTGGGCTCCTCAGGTGCGACAAAGACTAGAGGCTACCACCAAAACCCAACCATAACTGCCCTGCACCTTATGTAGTATGCTTCGAACATATAACAAGATAGACCAATCATAAATCAAATTAATTAGTTAAAGTATATAGACCTAACCAACCATTGCAAACCTAATAACAATACCAATGCCAAGGCTAAAACTAATGTTGACTCTGCCCATGCTCAAAGTAGTCATACAAAGCCTCTTTTAAAAAACAAAGAATATCTAGTCAAGATATGCCCCCGACCATAGCCAAAATGAAAGTCCAAGAAATAACAAAAAGTATAAAAAGAATTTCATAACATGAAATAGTCTTCTGGAGTATGGAAGCTTACCTCTTTAGTCCAATATAAAGTTGTTCCCAAATCTAAGATCATTGAGCAGGATTAGTAACATGGCCAGTTCCTGCAATGCATGGGTATATAGCACCCGAACAAAGTTTAACGGGCGAACGCTAGGTTTTACTCAGGAATTAGGATAAAGTAATTCCATTATTCAAAACCAAAGTAAATAACCCAATGTAATCACTTTCATACATATATAAATATTATGCTAGGAAAGGGTACCGGGTTTAGTATGCCTTTAAATCTTTAACTTGGGATGAGTAGCTTTACCATGTTAAAACCATCCATGGGCTATATAGGTCTAGTGTTGACCCCTAAATAGGCTCCAGTTCGTGTATCCACATAAACTAGAGATGTCATAGGGGTCGGAGATTCCCATGTACCCTTCGCCCTCAATGATATATGTATAAAAGTATAAACTTAGGGGATTGCCATGTACCCCACAAGTATGTGGTTATCATGCCCAACCCTCAAGTTGTCAAACATGAGTTTTCAGTGTCCCTCAATAGGACTTACACCTTCAAGGCTAGCTATCACAACCCAAAACTATTTCTCAATTAAAACCTTTAGCACAAAGCTAAACCATGAATTCCAGAGTTTTTACCAAGGCATTATAAAGTGCTATCGTAATACCAACTATAGCTTGCAATAAATCTCTTTAGTTGATGACATCCAAGCAATACCTTATTTTAGATGATAGTACAGTTGCTATCAATATATAGTAACCCAACATAAGTTAGGGTCGAATCCTAATGAAATATGTGGTTTATAGTTTTCAGCAGTTGTATTCTATGTGCAATATTGGAAAGTAAATGGGTGATTAGCTTTTAGTAATCTTGAGCAAGTAACAATATTAACTTTGGTTGAAATTAGTTATGGGTGAACACAAGGATTGTGTTCCCCGTGGCATCTCACTACATAGGTTTACTGTGCGTGTTTGAACCAACGTAATACCTTTCTTATTGAATTAATATGTTATGTACCTCCTACCAATCTTTGGACGAGTAGCAAGATTTCACCCTTTACATATTGAGTCTTAAAGTGTTGCATTACTAACCCTTACCCTAGTCCTATTTAACTATCACCTTTTGGGTCTTAAGTTATTAGATAAAGACTAATAATCATTCACATATACCATTTTATTGTAATGAATTGACAATAAACTTCCTATATTACTATTATCTTTATTTATTCCAAGTTACTACCGCTTTATTAGAGAAATTAGTAATATCTTGGGAGGATCTTAATGTTTGCAGCCGCTAAGGCAACTATTATATTGAAGATAAAGCAATGCATGGCTTGATTATTGTTTTCCTATTAATAATCTCACTTTCCCTACTTGGTCAATTTTCTAGGGTTTCCACAACTCCAGCTATAGGTTTTAACTGTCATGATTGTGAAGAAATTGATAAAATTCATTTTGTAAAGTTACAGTGAAATCATATTGATAAGATGAAAGAAAACCCACAAGAGTAAATTAAATAATCAAGAAAAGTCAATACGATGAAATCCCAAGATCAAAGATGGATATTGAAATCAAAAAATGTTTACAAGTGTTAAAAGTGTTGAATCCAAACTAAAAAGTACATAAAAGCTAATTATAGTATAAGAGAAAACCCTAAAAACTAAGCCCAAATATAATAGGAGAAAACAGGGTCGGTGCTAGTCGCTTCCTACACCTGCGGTCTAAAAGGGTGCATGTACAACCTGTGGCTCAAGCATAGTGTTCAGGTACAGGGTGCAGGTAGCAAGAAGAAAAATCCTGCAATGTTCATCTCTCGGTGTTTTTACTTTCAGGAACCTGCTTTGTGTACATGTGGTCCGTAAGTCCTTCTTACGTCCACATGTTTACTTGGTAGGTGCTGGGAGTCAGTTTCTTAGATCTTTTTTGATCCTCAAACATGAATTAATCATGATCAATCCATAAAATATCTCAATCATCTATAATCGCTCCCAAAGAAACCAAAAATACCTTTTTCACGAACATATCATTCAAAAAATGGCTTTATGAAAAACATACCCAAAACAAATCAAATATAACAAAATGCCCTTAAAATATTTCATATTTTCCTCATTTTTAGAATCAAAAGTGCTATATTTCTATACCATATTAACACCCCCAACTTTAAATGTTTGCATGTCCTCAGGCAATAAAAATATAGTACAACAAAACCAACAGTTAACTAGGAGAATCTAAGATATTAAAGGCAGTCAGTCATCACATTTAGTTCAAATAATAACATCCCATCAAATCTTACTTTTCAAAACCAATTGTGAATTAATATGACGCACAACAATGTGACACAAAGGAATGAAGGTATGGAAACTACAGTAGCAGTATACAACCACTTATATGTACACCTTACAGTACCCGATCAAGCATATAGCTAGCAACATAACTCAAGTGACCTCAAAACAAGAATGTCCCACTAACTCATATGAAATTATAAATTTCTATACAAGGAACAAACACTCACTCTCAATGATGAAGATCCAGGCAATGCATGTGAAATACCATAGGCTTGCCCTTATTTTCTTTACCTTAGCATTCGGATAGTCAAGTTAGGATCACCATAGGGCTTTTGTCATCTTATAATGTTGTCTTAGGGTATGGTATGATAAATATGGAAATTTAAAGTGACTAAGCCTCGTTGGCACTATACTAACTTTTGGGGTCTCACTAACTAGCCAGTTTCCTTTAATTATACCTTATTTCTCTCTTTTATTATTTTATTGTACATTCAGGTTCATTGTATTATTTTATTCTTTCTTCATAATTTTAACAAAAAAACTTTTTTCTTTTCTCTTTTTTTCTTTTTCTACTGCACCCAGCCTTACTAACTTTTTCTCTTATTTTTCCTTTCTTCATACCCATTTTATACTACAAACCCCCATGATAGCCACCCTCAAATAAAGCTTTTGTTTCCTATGTTGAGTTGCATACTATCCAAGGAGTAATATGACAAAAATAAGTAAATCATAACATAAATGGGAAGGTGAAAGGTGTACCAAGAAAAATAGGCTATAAGGCTCAAAATTGGGATCAATAGATACATTTTGCACAAGTTATTTAGGATAATGGTGGAATACAATAAAAAAATAGCCTATGATTCTTTCTTAATCGACTGTCCTTAAATGTAAGAAATCCTAACCAAGCAAGTTCTAAATTTAACATCAAAAGGGGACTAGGCAGCATCTCACACTTATATTGCATAAAGTCAATCTTACCAACTACTACCTATTTAGTTCATGTAACTGTCAGCAAATGGTTTTCATATCCTTAATACTAATGCAATAACAACATCCATTGATTTCACACATATACATCAATCATAGTTCTAAAACATCATATTTTAGAGGGGTATGAACAATCAGTTAGAACCTGATTACTTCCCTAAATACTTAAAATCTCCTAATTACACAGAACATTAGGAAACAAAACACAAAACTTTTAAACATTTTGTCTCTACTAGGAACAACACTATGAGGAAAAGAGGTACGAGGAAAAAAAACCTAAGAGGACATCAAGACCCATAAGCAGCTCCACCATAACTAAAAATCATGCATCAAACAAAAAAAAGAGAGTTAGGAACATACCTACGGCACTATGGAGATGAATATTTAACATCAATCACATAATATGAATAAAAACAACATGCCTTGGGTTGCCTCCCAAGAAATACTTGGTTTATTGTTGCAGCATGGCATAGATCCCTTCACTACTCAGACTTTTTCAAGGTCTATAATTTTCACAAACTCTAACTTATTATAGGTTTCCCATGTAATGTTTTTCACACTACCAGTTTACTTTAAACAGGACAAACTCTCATAAGCATAGATCCAAAATTCATCAAACTCATTTACCTTGCTCAACTTCAAATTTACTACCTTACACCATACAAAATTCAGCCTTTTCGACACCTAATGTTCTTTATTTTCTAGCCCAACCGGTAAGTGACATGATTTTCCATAAACAAGCTAATATCGAGATGCACCTATGGGATTTTTATAAGCTATATGGTAGGCCTACAATCCATCACATAGCTTTCTAGAGCAGTCAGTCCTATGGGCATTCACAGTATTCTCCAATATGGACTTTATTTCCCTTTTGGAGATTTCAAATTTCCTAATAGTCTGTGTTTGGTAGGTTTTGCCACTCTATGCCTCGCACCAGATCTATCAAGCGGGGGATAAATTACAAGTTTCTATAATTCTCATCATCTTTATATCTAGTATACATCTCTAAATCACTCTATTAGCACAAACCCTAAATAGATATGGCTCATCCCAGAAGAATTTCCTTACCTTATGCATAAATCTCGATCACTTCTGGAAGGATAAATCTTCTAGAATTAGATCACTTGCCAAGTAGTTCATAAAATAAGCAAACTAGGGAATCAGATCATCATATGTTACTAATAGACACTCATCTAGAAAATAATCATCTATCTCAAAATCATTCCCTAGTTTCTAGATTGTCTCTTCTCCAAGGTTGGATATGTGGTTCGCGACATGATTCTCTTTCCCTTTTTAGCCCTTGATATCAAAATTAAACTCTTTCAGTAAGAGTACCCAACTAATCAATCAACGTTTAGCTTTATTCTTCATCATTAAGTTTCTCAATAATGCATGGTCATGTGAAATATCACTTTTATCCCCATCAAGTAATCGTGTAATTTTTATATGTTAGGTTTAGGGATTTACTTGCATAATAGAAGAGATGTAAGATCTTCTCTTTTCTTTTGCCAAGAATAGCACCCAAGACCACTCCACTTGCATCACACATTACCTCATAAGGTATAGACTAGTCTAATAACATTATAATTAATGCTGAAATAAACCTCTCCTTTAAGCATTTGAAAGACTTGAGACACTAATCATCAAACAAAAACTTCACCTCCTTCTCTAAAAGTTTTCATACTGGGGCAGCAATTTTAGAGAATTCCTTGATTAATCTTCTATAGAATAAGCGTCACCCAAAAAATTTTGTATACCTTGAACTGATATTGGTAGAGGCAATTTATCAGTCACCTTTATTTTCACTTTGTATACCTTAATTCAATATTTGTAAATCTTGTGCCCTAACACTATAACTTCATTAACCATAAAGAGAAATTTTTCCTAATTTATCACTTAATTGTATTCTTCACATCTTTATAGTGCACTTGCTTAATGTGCTAGACAATCATCATAAGAATCTCCAACTAATGATAATTCATTCATGAATACCTCGATCTAATCTTCCACCATATAAGAGAATATTGACATCATACATCTTTGAAAAGTGTCAGGTGCATTACAAAATCCAAGTGGCCTCTTCTTAAATGAAAAGGTCCCACAGAGGCAAGTAAAGTAATCTTTTCTTGATCCTAGCGAGCAATCATAGTGTTATTATATGCCAAGTACCCATCAAGAAAACAATACCAACCCCTACCGTCAGGTCTGGATAACATATGATCCATGAATGGCATCAAAAAGTGGTCTTTTCGAGTCCTCTTGTTTAGCTTTCTATAGTCCATGCATATTCTTCATCCATTCACTGGCCTCATTAGTACTAACTCATTTTTTTTATGTGGAACCACTTTGATCCCACCTTTCTTTGGTACGCATTGAATCAAATAATCCACTTACTGTATGTAATAGGGAAAATACACCATCTTTTAAATATTTAATTATCTCCTTCTTTACCATTTCTTGCATAAGAGGGTTTAGTTATCTTTGATGCTTAATACTGGGAATGTTGTCTGGATCAAGCTATATCTGATATGTGAATATACCTAGTGGGATCCTAATAATGTCAGCAATGGTGCATGCAATAGCCTTTTTGAATATCTATAATATCGATATCAAAGATTCCGCGTATTTGTCTGCCAAATCGGCTATAATAATCACTAGTAAGATATTATTAGTCCCTAAAAATATATACTACAAGTAAGGGAGGAGGACCTTTAATTCAAATATCAGTGGTTCTTCAATCGATGGTCTCACATGAGGTGTGGTTTTATTCATCAAGTCAAGATTGAGGTTATTAGGGGATACTTGTAAGAGTGCATGCCATTTAGAGCTTGAACCATCTCATCATAGTCAGCTATTCCATTATCATCAAAGTTTATGATTACCAAACGTAAGTCTTATACCATTAATCTTTTCTCAAAAGGCATATCAACTATTATCATCTTATCATCCACCACATCAATCACTGCCATAACTCTTATATCATCTCGTCTTTGTACTGTCATGCATATATTCAAAAGAATTTGCTCTTCATTTCACTTGAAGGTGATCTTTTCTAAGTCCACGTCAATCAATACCCTGCTAGTAGATAGGAAGGGTATACCTAATATAACTGGAGATGGGTATCCACTTTGCAATCTAAAATCATGAAATCTTTCTGATAAGCAAATGATGCTACTTTGACTTTTATGTTACACATGATACCTATTGGCCCCTTTACTGATTAATTAGCCATCAACATCCTTGCTGACATTGGTTATAGTTTGCCTACCCCCAATACCTTGTATATCACCGATGGCATAATATTTAATCTTTCTCAAGTATAAAATATGGCTTAACTAATCTCAAATGGTACAAAAAAACATATGATGTTTACTGCACCTGAAGCTCCCTTAGTCATTTGAAGTTGTATGAAAACTTAAGGTAAATTAATTGACTATGTTTTGGAGCTATTTGTCAATCTATTCATCATCAACATTACTATCTAAATTGTCATCCATACAACTCAGCCTCACAAATACTACCTCCGGTGGTTTTTCAGCATCACTATCTTTATTCTTTTGCTTATTTGTCATAGGAAAATAGTGCTCGTAAGGTAAAGAGTTATCCCAAGTATAAATGAGTATACACTGAACAAGTGTCAAAGGATGTTGCATAAATCATCAAGTACTATTTCTGACTGTCTTTCTGCCATAATGATAGAGATTTTCCCATAGTGATGCTCTAACAGCCTAATAGTAGTTTTATGTGACTCAACCTTTTTGTTTGATTTGATAATTTCATCCTTATATTCATTCAAGCATGCCTCATCAATCTATTAATGCTATAATAACATGGTCAACATCTCTTCAATTTTAGACACTATCTCTTGTTTGCCATATGGAATATGCTTATCTCTCATCTTGACAGATCTGACTGTGGTTCTATTTTCCTTGGGCTTGTAAATCCACTGACTGATGATCTACATAGTTTAGCACCTCAAATACCCTAAATTCATGCACTTTGAAAGAATTGATAGATGTAAATTACTTAACCAACTCACTACTTTTCATTTATAATAATGAAATATCCTAGGTTACAACATCCTTATCTACTCTCTATGTACTATAAAATCCAATGTCACACATATTAGAACATCTCTCAACCTCCTAAGTTTTCCACCCCTAATTAGTTAATGAGACCTGATCCATAATGCCCAAAGATATCTCTTATCATAATCTCATGAAGGCTCATCCAGAAATAGGGTCTGCCATAGCTCTTGAATTAGTAGTGAGGGCTCTATTGAATATCTCTATTAAGCTTATCCCTTATATCTTGTTGTTGGGTACCATACTCAGTCTCTTCTTGAATTGGAAGAATGCATCATACATAGATTTTAAATTCAGCTACCTAAAATTGTAAATCTTGTCCTTGAGTTGTAATACCCTGGATGGAGGAAATAACCTATTAAAGAACTATCTATGTAAATTTTTCCATGTAGTAATTGTTTCTCTTAGAAGTTCCCCAAGCCATAATGATGCTTCTCAAGTAAGCAAGAAAGAAAAGAGCCTCAGTCTTAGTGCCTTGAGATCTACCTATGGTATGGTGTATGAAGTGCATATCTCAATGAAATTTTCCAAGTGTATGCTTGTGTTATCTTTTGGCACCCCTGAAATCACACCGTTTAAGTATCAGAGTGAAATCATAGCACTAGATGTATTGAATTTCACATCATGAGATAAGGCAGAAGGGATAATGGCTCATGTATCAGCTGACTCATTGTATCCTAAATCTTCTTCATCATCGACATATGGCCGAATAAATTATATGCTGGTATCACTTGAGGTCAGCTTCTAGTCTGATTTCGACTGAGTTTTGTATGATGGTCTACTTTCTATCAGTCAACAACATTCTAAACTTTGTCTTCAAGGAGATTATCCCTCATTCCTTCTTGCATCCTACTATATGATTGTAAGATCCTAACTAAAATCACTGGGGGTAAGGGATTGCCTCTACTCCATATTCTAGGCATACATCAGTGTACGCCCATCGAAGAAAAAGAAAAGAAAAACCTGAAAATAGCAACAACTTCAATCAACAAACCAACACCGTCTTTCTATCAATGGCATCAATTTCTTAATAATATCCAATAAACACCTCCTTTTAGTTGATGGTATGGTTGCTATTAAGATATAGTAACCCAACTAAGGTTAGGGTCAAATCCCAAAGAAACATGTGGTTTGTAGTTATCAACAGTTGCAGTCTACATAATGTGCTAGAATATAAGTGGGGGTATTTGTTTGTAGTAATCTCAATAATGTAGCAGTATTAACTCTGGTAGAAATTAGTTATGGGTGAACACTAGGATTGTGTTCTTTCTGCCATCTTAAATCTATAGGTTTACTGTGAGTTGTTGAACCAACCTACTATCTTGCATGCAGAACCAATAAGTTATATACCTCGCATAGTTTTTTAGACGAGTAAAATGATTTCACCCTTTACCAATTGAGTTTTAGAGTGTTACATTACTAGCCCTTACCTTTTTCCCAGTTAAATGTAATACCCTGCATGTTTCTAAGCTAGGAAGTAAATAAGTATTCCTACGTATGAAATTTCCTATCTTGTGATTCATACTTGAGTACATGACTTACAATGAATATCCTAATGATAGGATAGCTTATGATGCATTAAGCATGTTCATATGAGTCACTTAAGGTAAT
>JAPEIP010000006.1:138802938-138850549 GCA_026120095.1 Capsicum chinense | reverse complement strand
GTTTTGAGTTATTTTAAGGGTAATTAAGTCTTTTAACACTCCTTACACGTCCCTAAACTTAACCCTACGAAATATATAGCTTCTAAACATATTACAACCCTATTATCATCTCAAAGCTCATCATCCAAGAGCACTAAAAGATACAAATAACTAGGGTTGCATAACTAAGCTTGAAGATCCAATTTCAAGAAAATTCCTACGTCAATCATCAAGAATCTTCCTTCTAAGGTATGCGTGAGTTGATTCATGAACTCCTTTCGTCTGTGAAGCTCAAGAACCATCTTCTAAATTTTTTAATTATGATGTTCATGTGGTTTGAGTTTGATGATGCCTAATATGGGATCTTTGTTTGTTTATTGTGAGGATATGGTGGTATTTGATGTATAAATATGTGAAATTAGTGGTTGAATCTTAGCAGGTTTTCCACGGGTATTCTAGCTCATGTGGATAGGAAAAGGGAGAGTTGGATAAAGATATTAACTATCTGTCTAGACTTAGAGTTCTCATTTTTGATTCCAAGGAGGGTGGTGTGTTGGTACAAGAAGTGTTGTGTTCTTCTTTTGGTGCAGAGATCAAGGAGAAGAAAATGTTAGATCTAATCTTGATAAAAAGTAAGGGTGATGTTGGTAGGCAAAAGGTAATGCTATTTGATATTAATGGTGATGTTACCTCATGATACCAAAGGAGGTTGTGTGCTCCTAACATCAATTATTTGTGAGAAAGAATATTTGCTTAGGCGTATGAGTCGCAATAAGTAGGGGAGAATTGAAACACCCTAGGTTCAGGTCCTTGGAAATTTCCTGCATTTTAATTCTTCTGGACATCATACGACTTAGGTTACGGTTTAGGGTCCTCATCTCGTATGTTTATCTGTGTGGTTTGGTTAGTTTTGTCCAAGTTATGAATGGATCATCCTAGTCCTATGTTAGTGTAGTAGTGGTGTGATGTCAACCATATGATGCCCTATGTCTAGCCTAGGTGATTTTATTCTACCTAAGGTACAGTTCGATAGTACTTGTCATATAGTTTGATATGACTTGGCCTTGGTGGTCGAATATTGGCTAGTATTGGGGTCCAAGGTGAGGCTTGGGGTACGAGTAGCAGGTACCACTCATATGGTATGGTACGGTTGGGGGAAGTGGTTGTACCCCACTATGGGAAATTTATACAGTTTAAGTTGGGGGTATTCTAGACATTTTTCCTCTTAACCTCATATGACCCCACAACTGAAAACACTATTGGGACTTCATTTACCCTATTATTTTAACCTTAAACACTCAAAAACTTTCTCTCAACTTTATCAAGCTCTTATGTTAAGTAAAGGTTAGGGTTTAAGGATCAAAGGGTGATTTCTCTCTGTCTTCTTCGTAATCTAGGGTATGTTACACCTCTTTGATTACTAGTTCAATTAAAAAGATGTTTTATGAATTGTTTTATGGAATAATTGTGCTATGTTTTTTGATTTTGAATTATATGTTTGGGGTTTTGATAATTAATGGTTGATTTATACTTTCCCATGCTTTTACTCATGGGTTTAATGTTTTAATGGTGGTTTTAATATGTGGTTGCATGGGAATGATTAATTGGTACTTGGTTTTTGTTTTGGAAACTATATTCCCTCAACATGTTTGATAAAATTCTTATGACAATGATGTTATTACATGGTTGGACTTTTATTGAAAACATTGCATAGTATAATTTGATGGTGGAACTTAAACTGTTTGGATGGTTTTAAATGGTAAAATTGGAAAGATATGTAGTCTTTGAAATTGGTTTAAACGAATAAACATATCCCCCATGCAAATATAATAATGAAACACTTGTGGTGTAGACGACAATCCCCTAAGTAAACTTAATAATAATAAAATCTTTGGGAACATGGGAATCCCTTAAAAGGTTGCCTAAGGACACTGATTGCAAGCTATAGTCGGTATAACAATATCACTTATTATAACCTTGGATAATAATAAATAGAATTTGTGGTTTTTTTGCATGCTAATGGTTTTAATTAGGAAATAATGGTGGGTTGTTATAGCTAAATGTGAAAGTCTGAGTCCAATGGACGGACACTGGAGACTTATCTTTTCTGACATGAGGATTGATATTGGAGACCATATACTAGTGTGGTACATGGGAATAACCTATTGTTATACTTTTATATATGTATAATGGAGGGCGAAGGGTACAAAGGAATCCCCTACACTTATGGTATCTCTGGTTCGTGCGTCTATATGCATTGTGGTCCGTCCAGAGGGTAACACTGGACCCATGTAGCCTGTGAGTTGTTCAAGGATGTTTAAGCTTCACATACCCAGGTTAATTGTTTTAAAGGCATGCTAAACTTGGTTCCCTTTCCTGATATGGATTATATATTTTTATATATGGATGGAAGTGAATGCATATGGTTCTTTACTTGGTTTTTAAGGTTGGTATACTTTTATCCTTATCCTGAGTGCATGCTAGTATTCACCCACTGACTTGTTTTTGGATGCTCTATCGCCATGCGATGGCGGAACCTTCCATACTACTACTCCTATTTTTGATCGAATTCAGGATCAACTTGTATTAGATTGAAGTGGTGAGCTTCTATACTTTGGAAGGTTCAATTTTATGTTATGGTTTTTATTATATACATTGGTCCTTTCATAGACTTGTGTTTTGTCTATGGTCGGGTTCATGTTCGGACCGAATATTGTTTTACTTTTGAATTGAGGCTTTGTTAGACTACTATGGGTTGGTATGGTTGGTGTCGGTATTGTTTTTAGCCTTGGCATTGGTATTGGCATTGGGGCTGCCACCAGTTGACAGTATTTGATTTTTGATTTTTCCATTTTGTTATGTTATATATATTTTCAGAATTCATCTGACTTAAGGTGTAGGGTGGCTATGGTTGAGCATTGGGGTGGTTTCTGATCCTAGTTGGGCTTGAGGCACCTGACTAGGCCCTTGTTCGGGTCGTGTTAACCTAACAATGGTGATGACAATGACAATATTAGTGTGAACTCTTTAATTCTACCTTATGTAAGGAAACCTATGGAATGATCAAGTTTTTTGGAGAATGAAAGGTCACCACTTCCTCATAAACGACCGACAAACCAAGTCAATCGACCTAGCACTACACTAGAAAAGTAGGATTGCCTTCGAACCATATATCGAATAGGGATACAACATCTTGATGTGATTAATGGGTTGAGCAATAGCATGTAACTCAGGGATAAGGATAAGGTTATGATAATTCAAAAATCTAGTTCAACTAAATGTACAAGTTCACATACGTGTGTGCATATATTTATACATATATAAAATATTGGGATAGGGAACAAGGCTTAGTATGCACTTTAAAACATTAGGTTGTATTATGTTTCTTTACCTTCATGTAATAGTACCCACGAGCTATATGGGCCCCATCTCTCACCCCCTAATCAGGCCCCTGTACGTGTAGCTGCATGAACTGGAGAATAATCTTATATATATGGTAGAGGGACTCGAACCTCTCAACCATATACTAAGTCGACTTAAGCACTCGATCATGCAGTGTATTAGGGGGTACTCAAGCCTCCCAATCATATAATAAGGTGGACCGAAACCACACTATATAAGCATGGGGACTCAAAACCCAAGACATTTAGACCCTGCAGTGGCAAGTTGGATTTCTAGTTTTGATCCCTCAGAATTGCCACATTCACAGCCCAACTACATATCCCTTTTTAAGCCCTGTTAAAATATTTATCACACATCACCATTCATTTAACCATAATACACATTCAGACAAACATTGTTTGTATTGTCTTACAAACTACACCTGTAAGGTAACATCAACATGACATTTGAATTCCATTATCTCAGTAGAACAACTCCCTTTCTGCATTAATAAAAACCATCATATTTTAATAACCTATTTACATCATCCAATTGTTTCGAAAGTAATCCCTGCAATTTTTCTCTTACTCAAAACCACTATCACAAAATTTAAGTTGGGGTTATTACCAATGCAATTGTCAATATTGACAAAATTTGGGGAAATCATAATCCCCTAGTTTATTAACCTTACCCATTCGTCTAATTGATTTTAAAACCACTATTTAAAACATATACAATGCATATATAACATGAAACATTAAATAAATAACAATCATTCATCTAATCCAACATGAAAACCACATGGAGAAGTAATTAAAATGCATGATCTTACAAAGTAATAGTTATAAAAGAGTAACATGCCTGAAATATCATGGGTCATGATTTGAGGAAAAGGGGTAATGTCAAAAGTGCTCTTAATTAAAACAAGAAAAATTGTCACCAGTGACTATGAGTCACTATGCGGCTTGCAACGACACGTTATGGAAAGTTACCATGAATATTTGTCCATATAGTAGATGAAGGACCCGTCTCTGGTGACTCTACAATTCTTACTATAAGACTCATCAAGAGTCCTTATGACTTAAAATGTCCAAGTCATAATTAAGACAAAAACACCTAGGACACATGTTTGGCTACTAATTGGACCATATGACTTGTTTAGAGTCGTTATGACTCATTAGGAATCTTAAATAGCATAGTAGCTTAGGCTACCTTTACTGGACACCTTATGATTGGGGTCCTACTACCCGCGATGACATACTAAACTTATAAGGGGAATTGTAGTTAGAACAGTACGTTTAAATCTCAAAATTTGCAGTGGCCAACATCTAGGGTGTCACAATGAGTCTCCGTGATATGAAGTAGGAGTCAACTCTTAATACCTCCATACCATCTATTGTAGAATCTTATGCAAAACCATAATAATACCTTAAGATATTATAGGAGGTGGCTAAGTGGATGCCTCAATCAGCTATTAAATAAAAGTTAGGGCTGGTGTAGATATAGTCGTTGCCTCCTCACCTGCAGTAGTCACGATCTTAGATATCTACTCACCCATCATAACAATAATACTAAAATCCATCCTTTTAACAAGCTTGACTGAAATACAAAGGCCCTCAAAGTAGGTCATAATAGAAGTAGAATATAGTTGTTCTTTATGTGCAAGGATTGAGTTTTCCATATCCTTGATCAAACTAATATTGGACTTGTATGCAACCTATATTCGAGGATCTACATTGGGAATAGGCAACCCTTAGTTGCATCACAATGCTGCCAAATAAAATTAGGGAAGAGGAAGGAGGTGGTCTCCACAAACACCATAATATGGATCTCCAGTCAAATTCATCTAGAAAAATTAATGTCATATCCTGCTATCAGACTAGAGATCAAAGAAACTCTATTCTATGTGGGGATGTTGTCTGCAAAAGTTGGACTTAAACTATGACTTTTTACTACCCACCAAAAACTTAGTTGTAAAGTGTAGTATTGTTTTCTGTATCTCTCCCTTGTCCTTAAACCATGGGGCATCAATGCCCAACTCAGCTATCTTCCTAGCCATCCATATAGCCAAATCAAGTCTCAATGATCTGTGCTCTAGGTCCGTCATGGTAAGCCTACTTTGTGTAAACCTAATGAAATATTAAAATTCATCTATTATGACCGGCCCCACATAATCTGGCCTAAATAATACTCAACGGAAAACCACCATAAAAATATCAACTTATACCCCTTGACAAAAGTATGGATTATCTGGGGCTGCTCAACTACTTTACCTTCTGTTGGGATATCCCAACACACCATATAGATGTATGATACATAGAATTCTTGAACTAGAGTAGATCTATATGATCTTGCAAGATGGTTTATCCACCCCAACCTATATTGTAATGACCCTCTAGATTATTTCCTCTATTTGTATGTATTTTTTGAATTTCAAGCCTTTTCATAGTGGTTACTAGTCATTTATGACTTTTCTAAAATATTGGTTCAGTTACTGGATAGTTTGATTATATTTTAGGCATGTTTCCCTGTTTTAGAGCTTTTATTGATTAGAATTTTGTCTCACACTAAAAATCCTAGTAGATGACATAAGATGATAATTCCAACTTCTCCATTAGCTCTTCAATAGTGATTTTATTATGGGGGACCCTTATTTTAGAACTTGATACTTCCAAACTAATTTTTAACAATTGAGAAAATTCTCTGAAAAAAAAACTACATTTTTGGGTCCCACACATAGATAAAACAACCTCAGATTAAATTTTTTATAGTTTCATTGAGTCTGAAACATCAAATTTGGTATGGAAGCATTTTTGTTTATGCATACAGGATTTTAAACAAATCCCTAGCACCTGATCAAAGTGTATTTCAGAAGCAAAATCTAGTGCATCAGGTTACTAATGTAATTTCTTAAGCGAAGATAATGTCGTTTGAGTGGAACCCACATACGTGACACATTATCGCTAAAGCAACATTGACTATTTGGTCAATGTACTCTTAAGCGTTCACTGAGCTCACTTAAGAAGGTATCACCTAAGCGGCTTAGGGATCACTAAAGGGATACTCAACCATAAAGCTAGATCGCGTAAGCGATGTCAGTGTCACCTAAGCGGTTGTCTCTTAAGTAATAGGGTGATCGCTTAAGAAACACTTATCACTCTTTAACCCTCTTTCTCACCCCTCTTTTATATCACTTCTTCCACTATTTTTATGATAAATTGTGAGATCAAAGAGAGGAAAAAGTGGTAAGTTATCCACAAGGTTAAGGTATGCTAACCTAACTCATCTTGTTCATTTCTTATTAATTTTCTATTCTATTTCTTTTTTAATTCTTGATAAATTTCTAAAAAAATAGGGCTTCAATTAATTAATTTTAAGGTTTCATTTGAGACCCAAATTCTTCTCTATTTATGCTTAACTTTTTTACATAACTTCAATGTCCTATGAGAGACCTCATGATGACTTCAATTTTGGATTCTGTTTTGGGGTCCTGCGGGCTTATTCTTGACCTAAAATTCAATCCAACCCTTAATATAGCAATATAGGTCTCATTGAACCTTCTGGTCCTATGGCAGTGGGGGTTTCCAAAAGGCCCTATTAGATATTTTTTGTTTGGATTAGCTTTAAGGGACATCTAAACAAGTTGTAGCATTAACTATGATTGCAGACCTTGGTTTTTTCTCTTTGTGTGCCCAAGTAGTGCATTATTGGCTTATTATCATTTTTGCTTTTAGGGATTTTCATTGGAGTAGCTTCTCTTCTTAGGGTTTACTTTGATGGCACTACACGGATAGGATTCGAGTGATTTCTTACTGCTTTGTTGTGGATAGTGTGTATAGAAAGGTAAAAGAAGGTTATAATTGAATTTGGAATTGGTTATGTGACTCAAGACATGGTTAACCATTGGGATTTGATGAGTTTTTATTTATGATGCTGATATTGGTGCGGTACCAGTGTGTTGTAGTTTGGATTTGCCTGTATTAGCCTTCCTCAGTTCAGATGGAGCAGTTGGTAGTCGAGGTTGAGTTTTTGTTGTTTGAGAGTAAAGTGCGAAAGTTGTTTAAAAAAGGGATATTTGTGGAAAAATCCCTTGCAAGCGTTATTTCTCCATGGAGGTTAGCTAGGAAATAATGCTTGGAGCTTGTGGGCCTAGTATCGTATCGCTTCAAGCTTTCATAATCTTTCTATCTATAGACTTTTGCGGATGAAAGTTCTTTTAGTAGTGGATGTTAAAATGACCTTTTAGGTCATTTCCTTGATTGGATGCATTTTTGAGTTTTCAAGCCTTCCCAAACTTGGTATAGGCTATTTATGCCTAGCTAAAATTATTGGTTCGATTATCAGAAAACTTGTAAGTATTTTAGGATCATTTCCCTATTTTGCAGCTTTCGATGTTTAGGATTTTTTCTTAGACCAAAACTACTAGTAGATGGCCTTGGATGAGAATTTCAAATATTGCCATAAGATCTGGAACATTTAGTGTAGGCTAGAGGACTCTTGGTTTATGTCTCGAGGCTTCAGAACTCATTTTGGGCTATAGGGCGGATTATATGAAAATGAAAGTATAGGTGTAGGTCCCATACATAGTTGAAAGGACCTCGGATGTAAGTGTCAATAAATCTATTGATTTCAGAAAGTCAAATTTGGTATGATAGCATGTTTTGTTTGCACATATAGGGTTCCAAATGAATCTCAAGCACCCCATCAAAGTCTAGTCCAAACACACCAAAATCTGGTGTATCAAGTAACTGATGCAACCACTTAAGAGAACATAGTGTCGCATAAGTAACCACCACGTAGGTGCCATATTGTTTGTTAAGCAACATAGACTATTTAGACAATTTCAGCATAAGTGATCATTAAGCTCACTTATATGGGTAATTTCTAAGTGTTTTGGGGATCAGTTAATTGATATTTGACCATAAAGCCAGATTGCGTAAGCGATGTCACTGTCGCCTAAGCGACTGTCTCTTAAGCGACAGAGTCATCGCTTAAGCGACACATGACAATATTTAACCTTGTTTCTCCACTATATTTTCCATCACTTCTTCAAAAACGGAAAAAACTAGAAATCATCCACCTAGGTTAAGTAAGCTTACCTAATTTATCTTCATCATTTCCCTTTAATTTTCCCTTTAATTTCCATTCTAGCTGTTGATATAATTCTTAGAAATTAGGGCTTGAATTCCTAAACATGAATGGCTGATTTGGGACTCAAATTACTCTTCATTTCTACTTAATTTTTTAGCACAACTCCCTTATACTCTGAGGGACAACATGATGGGTTTAATTTAAAATTCCATTTATGAACTCTGCAGGCCTGTTCTTGACCTAAAATTCTACCTGACCCTTAATATAACAATATGAGTCTCGTTTTTACTCCTAACAACATTTGTTTACTCTTTTGATAGCGGACACTATTTTAGGATTATGGAGTGAAGATGGACGATTTGTGGACCATTCAATAGTGGTGATTTGGCATTGAGGTAAACTTCTCTCTACTCTTTTCTTAAAATATGTTTTATTTATATTGTATAATAGATAGGGATGTTAGAATGTGATTGTGGGTTAAACACCGTTAGTTAGCCTATATTATGAGTTTGTGGGCTAAAAAGGAAATTGACCCTTAAGGTGAAATACTTATTATGCTTGTAGGATTATATTACCATAAGTTGCTAGCATTGCAATCAAAGCTAAGACTAATAAACCTTTAGTATGATGTTTAAAATAATACTCATGGGTTTTGACGGTTTCCCCAGATTATGATGTTATGGATATGTCGGATATATACATTATTAGGCCTAGGGGCATGATTATGATATTTCTTGGATTATTTTAAGTGGCTTATCCCTATAAAGGAAGTGATTGCAGTTTTAAGGTGTTTGGACGTTTTGATCACTTTTTTATTACTGGTGATGACATGCATAGTTTTTGTACAATCAAGATCACTTAGCCATAAATGGTGCGATTCTAACAAAAATATGGTTTTATTACTCTTTTTCCTAAAGAGGGGCTTATTTCCACTTTTACTTTTTAAAAGGTTTTTTTCATAACTGTAATCATACTGCCTTAATGAATAACTTACGAGCCTTTAGAATCGAAAAATGATGTTTTAGAGATTTAACCTAACTAGATTTTGTTTAACAAATTTTGCTACTACTATTTACCCTGTTCGTGAGAGATTCTCACCCTTCTACACTTTTATGAAGATTTAGTCCAAGAGTTTTCCATAGGTAATGGATTTATAGACCTACACTCTTTTAGCTATGGTCCTAGCTCTGCATTATATATATATATATATCTGATACTAGAAAGAGTAGATTGATTTATGACATTAATGATATGAGTTCCAATTTAAGCCTGACAATTGATGATACGAGTTCCGATTTATGTTTGGTTACTGATGATGATATTGTTGATATGAGATTATACATAGGGTTACTTTATGACATTTGGATTAGTAATGGAATTATGTATCCTCCTAGAATTCATTCATGTGTGTGCATTGCCTCTCATCAGTATGCTCCTATATCTATTAGCCATATAGGGGGTTGTATAGGTATAGGTGAAGAGTATGGTTGGTGGTGTACAGTGTGTTAAATGAACCTTTTGAGCCTATGACAGTGGTGGTTTATTAAAGGCCCAGTTAAGTATTGTTTATCAGAACTAGCTGGTTATCTTTTATTATTATTATTAGTAGTACATGGAAGGTTGATTATTAGACTGGTATTGAGATTTAAGATATGATTCTGATTCCTTTCTTTAGTTTGCTTTATTATTGTAATTATCTCATGTTTAGACATATGGATTAGAGTCCCTAATTATAATAGCACTAGTTCTTACTATGATTAGAAGGCCTGAAGATTCTAGTGTGATTACTTAGTTTTTACCATTGAGTCCTCCTGGTTATGTGCATGTATCCATCTATAGTATATATGGTAATATCTTATATCCCTCCTTTCAATTATTAATATTCTATATCTATTCCTTAGCCTGGTATACTACTATATATCCCACTTCTATTCTTTATTCATATATTGGCCAGTGATATATAGTATACTTAAAGGGTCTCGAGGTATGGTTGGAATAGGATAACTTAACTTTATTGTTCCATTAGCATAGTATGTTATATTTTTAGATATGAATAGAATAGTTATCCTTATTATGTTCTTATTTTTATTGCGCAGTTTGCTAGATATCTAGTCGTGGTTACATTCTTATTTGCATGCTTTTCTTATTTACATCATCTTTGGAGCTCAGTCAGTAGTTTCTTACTATGTACTACGTGTTTGGTACTAATACTACATTTTTGTTGCCTGAAGTTTATCGTATGGGTTCTCTCCATTGTTGTGTACGTCGTCTGAAGCAACTATGGTTTGGAGACATAAGGTGAGCTCGTTGCATTCAGTGCATTATTAGTCTCCCTCCTATGTATTACACTGATCTCTATGTTGTATTCAAATATTGTTTATATCAGTATAATCATTTTGTACTCTAATTACATTAGAAGATCTTGTACTAATTCTACTAGGCTTTTGGCACTACCTTATGTATTTTAGGCTTTTATATAATTTATTATAAATTTTTCTGCCATTTCTCTTTGTAGTTCATTACTTGCAATACCAGACTATGAGTTGTTTTGCCTACTAGTAAGTTATAGTAGGGATCATCATAATCTGAGAAATTAGGTCATGAAAGATATCTCTCGAAAGAGGCCTGGAGGTCTAGAACCCCTGCTAGCCCAGTCAACTATTTCCTAACCTCTATTTCTATACTGCACTTTCATCACCCATACTTTATGATTTAACTATCTCTCTAAAAAAGCTGTTACATCCCCTCCATACACCATCTCAGAGGAATCTGAGTTGTAGGAACGACCAAGACATTTGTGGAATCAAACTTTGAGGTTGCAGGTGGTGAAATTGTTGTTTGAGTTCCCTATACAATCGTCTTAGTACCCTGTGCTGAAAATGATGATATCTATTGTGGTACCTGAGCAACACACTCCTAAGACTAGGGTTCAGCTAAGACCAATTCTAACTCACTCTAAGAATCGAATGTAGCCTCTAACCCGTCCTCAGACTGGAAGCCTACTACATTCTCATCCCTTCTAGAACAAAATACTAACCTAGCCTTTGCCTCATCTCCGTTCCCTTATCCTAATTCCACCTTCTTCTTTAACCAACATCTTAATCATCCTCTTCCTTCTCGGATTAGGAACAGTATGGTGGTGACTGGATCAAATTATTCATTTGAAGCCTAGTTTGGATGAAGGTCATTGGTGCGGCTGTAGCCCTTTATATCGTGCCTGTGGGGCCTGTGGAGGCTGTGATGGTATGGGACGGGTGCCAAACTCAGTAAAAACTTTAGCAGATGTAGCATGTCTCTATGATCGGCCTTGAATCTGTCATGAGGAAAATAGAGTTCTATCCTTATTCCCGAGGTACTCCTTCACGGAGCCACTCTACTTTAGAGACTCGTCATGAAGCCTAGACTGAACTATGCTCTTTTGTGGATATTTTATTTGCATCGTACCTAAAATAGTTGTTATTAGTGCTTGAAACACAAGAAAGGAATGAAAAATTTGAAAAATTTGACAACCTAGGACAGAGGCTACCTGCGGGCTGTAGGTAGTACTTAAGGGGGTTGTAGGTACCCTCATAAGTACCAGACAAACCCCTAAAGTTTTAGGGATTCAGTATTAACATATACCAAGATACTTGCACTCTATTAGTTATTACTTTCGAGGTCCATAAGCACCCTTCTGAGGGTAAGTATGCTTTTCCTATAAAAATTTATCCCATAAAGTGTTTATTGCAATTTTTAGCCCAATTTCATACTCTAGAACAAGTCAATTTAACTTTAACAGGTATGGCACATTTATTTTTTTTTATCTCATAATTTAAGTTTTACTTACACTGTGAAAGTTATCAAATGTTTTCTAAACACAAATAATTCAATAAATCCAATAATACCTTTTTTAGGCTCCAAAATTTTCAACATTCACGAGACATAAAAAAATTCAGGGCTATATCAAGTATTATCTAAAGTTCTATGATCAGTAGTGTAGTGTTAATAAGTTGGAAACAAGAATTATTTACCTGAACTCGAATAGTTGGATGTAGAATATGAACAAAGTGAAACTTTAAACATAAATTTTGATGAATGTGCATGAAAGTGAAACGGGGATGAGAGGATTTTTCTTTTTGTCATTTAGGAGTAAATTTGAGGAGTTTGAGCATAAGTGGTACTTTCAAATTTAGAGGAAGTGGGGGTATTGGATCGAATTTTGATATTTTAAGGGAAGGGGTAGTGTCGGATTGGGTTGGGTCACTTGGGCCCAACCAAGATTTGCAAAATTTTGACCCCAGATTTTGGTCAACTTAAAGGGCCACTTATAGCCCATAAGTTGTACTTATAGCCCCCGTATGTGCCTCTATAGGAATTGCAAGTTATTTTCTTATCTGATATACAAACCTAATTATTGAGTCATAGGTTTTACTAACGACCCTCGTAAGTGGGTTCATATGTAATATTTCAGAGACCAAAAAATCCTTTGAATTTTATTCTGATAACCACGACACCACTTACCTGTCGTAGGTTGGACCTACGACCCCCATAGACTTGTATGTCCAACTAATTGTACTTGTCTAAATTTTGCAATTTTACCATGGTCCATGTATTTTCCCATGCCTTAACCCTACAAAATATAAAACAAAGTGAACAACAAAAAATTGCGCTTTCTCCCAATCAACGCTTGATTTAATATTGTGGCATGGCGATGTTGGATACTCTTTCTTCACCAAAAACTCCATGGGTTTCCTTCCATGAATCACCTGATTTATAGTCATGGAAAGACTCATTCACCATGGTTACTTAGACTTTGCCAAGGGTTACATCAACACAAACTTTCAACTTCTTCACATTTCCCATATAGTGCTTAACACGTTGCCTATTTACCTTGAATGGGGCTTCTCCGTCTCTCTTAAACTCTATTTCACCATGCAGAAATACTCTAATCATGGTGAGTATTCCCTACCAACATTACTTCAACTTTCCAGGAAACAAGCGAAGGCTAGAATAATACAACAAGACTATATCACCAGGCTGAAATATACTTTTCTTAGTGTTATTGTCATGGTACAACTTCATCTTATCCTTGTACAAAGTTGAACTCTCATAATCTAGGAGGAAAAATTTACCCAACTCATTCACCTTACTCATCCTCAGGTTCACAGCATCGCTCCACTCAAAATTTATCTTTTTCAATGCCCATAGTGCCTTCTTCTTTAGTTCAATTGGCATGTGGCATGCCTTATTGGATAGAAGGTGACCTGGAGAGGCACCTATGGTGGTTTTAAAAGTTTTCTAATAATCCTAAAGTGCATCTTCTATCTTCCTTGACAAAAAAATCTGGTTAGCATTCACAGTGTTCGCTAATATGGACTTAATCTCATGATTGGAGACCACGACCTGCCTATTTATTTGTACATGGTAAGGTGTTGCCACCATGACTAATGATATCACGTGTAGTACCAAACCTCAATAATATTTTTTTTTTAATGAAATGTTGTGACACTATGACCATCGTCATTGGGAAGGACCATTATTTCCACCCATTTAGAAACATTGTCAACTGCCACTAATATGTACTTCATACCCTAATTACTCACTGAAGGACCCATGAAATTAATTCCCAGCACATTAAACAATCAATGTCAAGAATAGATTTCATCAGGAGCTCATGCTTCCGTAGTATATTTTCTTAATACTGGCACTAGTCACAGGTACAAGCATAGTCATTTGCATCTTTATAAATAGGTGACCAATAGTAACCACACTATAAGATATTATGGGTCATGCGAGTACCACTATGGTGATCGACAATTGGGGACGAGTTACACGCCTTAAGAATATGCCTCATCTTAACTTTTTGAATGCACCACCGAATCGTACCATCTGCACACACCCAAAATAAGGGCGACTCATTCCAAAAAAGATTTCATACCTCATGCATAAAATGCTTTCTCTGCTAAAATGATAAGTTTATTGGGACGAGGTCACTTACCAAATAATTAGCAAAATCAACAAACTAGGGGATTAAGTATTGTGAAACTGCCAATATCCACTCATCTGGGAAAGTATCATCAATATCAAGCTCTTCCCCAGTTTGAGCATTGCATCTTCTTCTAGGAAGGATAAATGTTTTGAAACCTAAATATATGTACCCTTTCGGTCCTTGACCTAAAAATAAAATTCATGCAACAATAGTACCCGTCCAATCAACCTAAGCTAAACATATTTCTTCGCCATAAGGTTCCTTAATTGTGCAAGACCAATATGAACAATGACTGTGGTCCCAATTAGATAGGACTAAAATTTCTCAAAAGTAACAGACCACCATGTAACTCCTTCTCAGTCATAGTATAATTCTTCTATATGAGGTTGAGTGCTTTGTTGGCATAGTATATAGGATTAAGTATTTTCTCATGTCTTTTTCCTAGAAAAACTCCTAGAGCCATACCACTAGAATCACACACCACCTCAAACAACAGAGACTAGTCTTGACACATAATGATAGAAAAAGAAATCGACTTGTGTTTTAGTAACTCAAAGACCTTGAGACATGCATCATCAAACACAAACTTCAGCTCTTTCTCTAATATCTTGAACAAAGAATTTGCAATTTTGCTGATGTCCTAGATTAAATGCCTACTGAATCCTACACGACCCAAGAACTCATAATAGCCTTGATATTTTAATTTTTCAATATCCTCAATCTTTGGTCGTTCAACCTTTATTCCCTTCATCAACATCTTATGCCCTCTTACACTATAAAGAGATATTTTGCGCAATTCAACACTAAGTTGCACTCCTCACATCTTTGAAGTGCATTGGACAAATATGACAAATAGCCATCAAAAGATAACCCATGAATGAGAAATCATCCATAAAGACCCCTATAGTATCCTCTACCTTATAACAAAAGATAGATATCATATAGTGACAAAATATGGTGGAAGCATTATAAAATATGAAAGGCATCCTTTTGAACACAAACGTATCATGTGGACATATGAAAGTTGTTTGTTCTTGGTCTTCAGGGGAAATAGAAATTTGATTATTCCTGAATGAAACATCAAGTCTACCTCTAAGATGGTGTAACATCTGGTCCACGAGTGGCATAGAAAAGTGATCCTTTTGCATCTTAGTATTTAGCTTTCAATAATCAATACAAACTCTCCATCTTGTAACTGGTCTCATGGGCACTAACTCATTCTTCTTATTCATGGCCACAGTAATCCCACCCTTTCCTGGCACACACTAAACTAGCTTGACCACTTGCTATTGGTAATATGATAAACCACACTTGCATCTAACTACTTGATGATCTCTTTATTTACCACCTCTTGCATTGGTGGATTAAAAAGACATTGATGCTCGATGATAGGTACATAATCTTATTTTAGCTAAATTATTCTTGATCAAATCTTAACAAAATATCTGTAATAGTTCAATCAATGGCCCTTTTAATCATCAAAAATGTTGAGATCAAGGATTCAATGTATATATCAACAAAATTAGCCATAATAATAAAGGGTATGGTATTATTGGCCTTCAAAAATACTTAACACAAGTGAGAAATAAAGCCTTCAATTCTAATATCGATGGCCCCTCAATCGCTGGTTGGGATGGTGAAGTTGCTCTATTTTCCAAGTCCAAATAAATCTTCTTTGGCACATTAGTTTAAGATCCTCTCCCGATAAGAGTATTCACCATCTCATCATACTCATCAATTTCATCGCTGTCAAAGTTTATGATCACCTCCGCTAATGCCTCTACACCAGGCTCTCTTCAACGGGCGCACTCATTGCATCATTTGCAACAGCGCCTATCACAGATATCACATTCATATCTTTTAATTGTCGTATCGACTAACCCACATTAAAGGTAACCTATTCATAATTGATTCTAAATTTCATATATCCTATCTCTATGTCAACTAATTCCCTACCCATGGCTAGGAAGGGCCTTCCTAAGATAATCAAAACATTGAAATCAACCTCATAATGAAGGATCACAAAATTAGTTAGGAATATGAAGAAAGATACCTTCACCAAAACAACACAAAAAATACAAATCAATTTATAAATAATCCGATCAAACATCAATAGTATCATCCATGTCAGTTAGGCGATCCTAACCCCAACTTCTTGTACACAAAGAGCAGTATTAAATGTTTTCTAGCTACAAAAGCACTGAATGCTGATAAGAAATACAGGGATCCGTTAGTGCAAGGAAAAGTGCAAGATCTAGGATCCTTTTTCTTTATAACAAAAGATAGGAAAGCAGTAGCATCGCAATAGTGCATATTATCAGTAGGCTCAAAACTAACCTTCTGCTTCTTAATCACTAAGTCATTCAAGAACTTTGCGTGACGGGCATCTACTCTAATTATTTTACAAGAAGGATATTAATAGACCATCCTTCAACATAGACATAACCTTATGATACTTACCTTCTTATTACTTCTTCTTCAACCTCAAAGGAAAAGTTGGGGAAGGTCATGGAATGGTCTTCAAAATTGGCTTAAATTCCTTACGCTATCCTTTTTCATCATCAAATCTCTTCTCAACATCCATTGAATTCAATGAAGTTTCACCATTAGTCACCATCTTCTTAGTTTCAGCTCAAGGTGCATCATCAAGAAAAATAGCATCATTTCTCACCATATCAACTACCTATATATGAGGATTAATAGTATCCTTTCTACTCTGAGTGGTAATGGTTAAATAATAATTTTCATTCTTTGAATTCTACATAATATAACATGAAAGAGTGCAAGATTAATATCGATTTAACAGAGCTGACATTTTATCAAACTGGTGCTCTAGCTTCTTAATCACAATAGTATAAGATTTTATCGATTGGCTCTGTCCCAAATAGCTGGATTAATCTTCTTAAGATAATTATATTAATTATATAAACCCTTAACTAACTTTGGAAGTAAAGTTTCCATCTTAGAATTAGTATCATAATTCCCTAGTAGAACAAGCACACTACTCATCTTATTATAGTCATCCTTTCACACCTAGTTACCATTTATCTCTCTGTTTTAATCATTATAACTATCCTCATAATAGTTTTGACCTTGATTCCTTTGCCTCGAGTTCCTATGGTTTTGATTGGACCCTTGGCCCTTAGCTCAGAAATCTATTATCTCTCTAACCAAGTACTTTACCTCTTCCTGAAAGTCAATCTCATCATGTCTAGTGCACCTCGCACAACCACTACATTCACTTTCTCAGCATTCATATCAAAAAATTTCTTAGTAAGCAACCCAATCTTATCATTTAGGGTTCTGTACTTACTAAAAGCACTTTTAGCATAAGTACCGACTTTTTTTCTACCTCTAATGTTTGCCATCCTCGGTTAGTGTTAGAGACCTAGTCTAAGATATATGTAGCTATCTATAACTAAAGGATCATACAAACCCCACCAGTAGTAGTATCAACAACATCTTTGGTAGTCACATTTAGGGCTTTATAAAATATCTCAAGTAAATTCCTCCCTAAAATTTCATAATTGGGCAAATTTATCAACTTCTTTTTAAATTGTATCTAAATCTCGTGTAATGCCTCTTTATCCAATTGCATGCAATTATATATCTCATCCTTTAACTATAACATTCTAGAAGGTGGGAAGAAGCGATCCAAGAATTGTTTTAACAACTCATTATAATTAGAGATGGAACCACAATGTAGTTCTGCTAATAATAATATCATTTCATAAGTAAGAGAGAAGGCGAACAACCCAAGTTTTAATACATCCTAACTCACCTCAAGTAAATTATACAATGTACAAATCCTAAAAAATGCCATGATATGCATGTTTGCATTATTAGTTGGCAAACTAATAAATACACCCTTAAGATTAAGTAACTGAATCATATCACTCATAATATAAAAATTCACCCCTTGGGGTGACTCAGGAGGAATAATATCTCCTATATCAACAGGCTTAATATGCCCCAAATCTTTCTTTGGGTTATCAAATGCTAGTAAGTATAGAAAAGTTAGAGGTGCTTATGATCATCTCTTCAAGCTATATTGAGTTGTTCTCGAAGCTCTTCTTCTAGTCTAACTCTTTCTTTTTGAGTTACAAAACAATATTTAACATCCCTCCTCAAATTTTCTTTTGACAATAATCAAGTAGTATCTTTTGTGGCTATTGGTTGAACGGTATGTAGAGATGGCATATTTAGATTAGGAACATCATGAATCCCACACTCCTACACTTTGTTTAAAAGGTTCTGTCATAAGGTCTACTCTAGATCAATATCAAGTGGGATCAATGGACTTCCTTGACTTTGAGAACTGAGCGTACACCAATATACGCCATAAGACCAAAAGAAAAATAAAAACCAACAACCTCAACTACTTTAATTAATCAATTTGTAAGCATATTCCCCACCAACAATATAGAAGTTTGATGTCTCCCAAGATTACACCTCCAAAAAAAAATACTATATTCGTAGTCAAATATATAACCCAACAAAAGTTGGGGTCAAACCCACAGCGAATAGACTAAATCTTGATCAAGAACTTACTGAAGTAGACATAAAAGTGCAGAGAAGTAAATAGGAGATCTCATAAGAACAGTAATAGTACTAATAGATCTTGATCACTTTAGTTTGAAATCAATATGAGGTGAGTACTAGGACTGTGTTTCCCTTGACTTTCTAACTCCATAGACTTATCATTCTCATTTAACTTTCTCGATGCTTTGCATAAAAAACCTAACAATATATCACCAATCGTCCTATGAGCAACTTTGGAGAATTAAAATCATTGCCTTCTAAGTATTTAATTGTTACCTTACTAAACCTTGTCCTATATCTCAGATTAACTATAAACTTATGGTTCTCAAGTTAATTAAATGAAGGTTGTTAGCTTCAAAGTACGGTTATGATCTTCTTTTCCTAATCCAAACCTCTTTTATTTAGACCATGTCAAATACAAGAAAGTCTTAACTTTTGGAGTCATTAAGAAGGCAATCAAACCAAAGAAAATCACAATACATTCTCGAACATCAGTTAAAAAATTATTTTTCACTTTCTCTACTTAATTATTACATTAAGGTTCCCACAACCCTAGTTATGTAGTTATTAGTCTCTCGTGTTTTCAAGAACAACTATTAAATTTATGAAAGAAAGCAGATGAATAATTTTACAAAAAATTTAAGAATAAAAACTAGAATTTAAAACTAATATCTAATCATAAAAATCAAGAAAAATGGATTCCTAGTTCAAAAGTATATCTTCGAATCAATATTGTTTTGTAAGTATATAGAATTATTAACCTACTACAAACACATCTAAAGGGTATTTATGAATACATCAGAACCCTTTAAAACCTTAAAAAAACAAACTAGGAAAACTTTGGTCGATATCCTATAAACCCATTTACGAGTTTAGGTACTACCTAAAGATCTTAGGTGGATAATAGGTGTTGGAATGATTCAACACACCTAACTTTGGGAGTACTTATGAGGGTCATAGGTGGAACTTATACCGCATACGTATCATTCATAACTCTTATAGCTAAATCATACTTTTAAAACTTTTCCTTAGTCACTTATGGGCCTACTGACACCCGTCATAAGTAGCACTTATGGGCCATAAGTAGGTTCGTAAGTGGGCTTAATTTGTTTTTCATCATATTTTTCTCCTTTTTTTCTCAAGAACATAGTTTTCTACATGACAAACACAAAAACACATCACATCTAACAAAAGAACCTAAGAACTTGCATATTTTCTAATTTTTAGCCTTGAAATTGCCATGAAACCATGGCATATCATCTATCACCCTTATGAGGGGTTTCATAAGAATAGGTATGAGTATTATTTATAGTATATTATGTGGGGTTTGTATCTCTCAGGCTTATAGGGGGTTGCATAGGTATAGGCGTAGATAATTATTTTCTGAGTGTTGATTGAGCCCATTTAAGCATGTGATAATGGTGGTTAATGAAATTCTTATTTGTTCGGACTAGTCAGTAACTTTATATTATTATTATTATTGTTAATTATCGATAGGTTGATTACTGTACTGGTATTGCTATTTGACATATGATTCTGATCCCTTGATCTTCCAGATATTTTATTTAGCATGATTATCTTATGGTTAGGTATTTTGGCTTTGGACCCTGATTATGCTAGCAGTAGTTCTTACTTTATAATGATACCTTGAGATGGTAAAGTGATTAGTTAGGTTTTTTGTTTGAGTTAGCCATGTTTATATATATATATATATATATATGTCTTTCTATGTATACAGAAAGTTTTACTGTATATTTCTTCCTTCCTTCCTTTCTTCCTTCATTTATTCATCTTGTACATATATTCCTTAGCCTTTTATACTGTTATATATCCTTCTTAAACTCATTATTCATATGTTGTCTAGTGATATTCTGTATGGTTTTTAGGTGTTTGAGTACAACTAGAATATGATAATTTATCCTTATTGTTTCATTAGCTTTATTATTTAGTTTGCTAGATAATTGTATGTAGATTATGTTTCTACTTGCATGATATTATATTTAAAGATCATCTCGTAATTTCTTACTGAGTATAATGTGTTTGGTAATCATAATATACTTTTGCAGTTTGCAGATCATAGTATGGGTTCTCGTCATTATTGTATGTGTCATCTAGAGTGGCTATGGTTTGAAGATATTGGGTATGCTCCTAACATTTATAGTGTTGTTATTCTCCCTCTTATGTACTAGACTAGTATCTATGTTGCATACTAAGATGAGTTGTATCAATATTTTCAATTAGAACCTTATTTTGTAATCTTATTTATTGACATCTCTTGAACTGATTTCACCAGGTTTTAGGACTATTTTATGTTTTTCAGTCTTTTAATATATTTATTCCATGTTCTTTCTTCTTTTCTCTCGGTAGTTATTTACTTGCCATTTTGAACTATGGGTTGGCTTCCAATGGGCTGGTTATAGTAGGTGCTATCATGATCTGAGAAATTGGGTTGTGAAAAATTAATGTTAGAGCCTAGGTTTTACATATGTTTTTATACAAGAGCTTATTGTATGGTAGAGTACTACAAATCAGTGTGGATACATTTTTAACCTATATTTGAGAGGCTATAGGTCATTCTTAGAAAACTCTATTCTCCTTCTCGTGTATATGTTTTTAGTTGAGCCTCACGTACATTCTTTAACTCTATTTTACTAAATATGGATAATGCAAGGATGTGTCACCAACTGAGGCTACATCCTAGTTGTGACAATAGTGCTTACGGTCACAAGTGAGCACAAGCTAATCCATGAGTTGGTACCAGCTCCGAGCACTGAATAATATACGTAAAATAAAGACATTTACGGAAAATAGCTGAAAATTCCATATGGTTTTAAGTATTAAAATGTAAAACTAAAGTCAAAGTTTTAGAAAACATCTGCGAGAATAGTGCAACATGACCGATAAAACTAATAAACTAACTAACTGTATGAAATGTTTGAAAATCCTCTAAAACCAACCTATTGGAGAGTTGATAGGACAAACCCCCAACTAACATCGACTGACCATATAACTAAACTGCTAACTCAAATGAAGAAAGCTATACCTTCCTCGAAGTATAAGGACTCACTACTGCTGATGATGCTACCTAGCTGATCTTGTCTAGGCCCGGTCGGGAAACTGAGTGTTGAACCTATGATATAAGAGATCATAGTGCAAGAAATGAGTATGCAATCAGTGCTTTGAATATACTGGTGTATGAGATGAGGTTATTCTGTAATACATGGGTTAATTGAACATAAAGTAATGACTGGATGAATAACATGAGATAACTGCATAAGCATGCATGAAAACTGAAATACTACAAGTGCAGGGCCAGGCATATAATATTTCTAAAATAATCTATAAGACTAAAATATAGAAATAATTAAATCTGGTAACTGCATAATGGATAATCTGCATGCCTTGTTTAAGTAATCTGAACTAAATTCTGTAATGAGTGTTGAACTGAGACTGTGGGAGGGATCATCTAAATGATATTCCTAATTCTAAGCTGATTGGCGTCCAACCTGTGACCCCACATTAAAGGGTGTTAGTACCGTGCCACCGAAACTAACAATGATTATGTGGATCCACTAAGCTACTGAAGAACTGAGGTATCAAGCCTAAACTAATGGGTCATCCCTGGGTGGAGTCAATCCTAAACTGATGGGTGACCCCTAGGAGGTATTCAAGCATAAACTAATGGGTGACTCCTCATAACCCATGCTTGCTATGTGGTTCTGGAATATAGGGACTACTACTAACGACTATGCCTTACTAATGGGAAAGCCACCATCCTGCATTCGCGCAGTGCTAAATCCTACTCTGAACTAAAAGACACTGATTACTAAACTAAACTGGGATCATCTAAGCCAACAACTGAGTAGTGATACTAACTAAATAACAAGGCTCACAGTTTATCTGAAACCATTCTAAAGATTCAGAAAGCTAGGTAAACAGTTAAATTTTTGGTATTCATAACCCCCAACACTGAATAATAATAACAATAAAGGCATGTAAAATCTTCAAAACCATAATGGGGAAATCATTCTACAAAATCATTCTCTTTGGCATTTCATCAAACACTTGGAATTCATAGACTTGTGTATGGGAATAGTTAAAACATATGCTACTAACGTAATTGCAATACTAAAATCATGATTCAAGGATGCAACATGCAAAAATCACCGTTCAAAAATGTCACGGACAAATTCCAATGAAAATACATGGTAAACATGATTTAAAATAAAAGTTCATAATAGCTTCATGAAGATAATTCATAACAACATGTAAAAATCATAACTTTAAACTTGAAAATGGATTATTGAACTCCATGGATAAAAAGGGCCCATGGATGAACATCAAACATACCTTTAATACTTAAATCTTGAAAGAGAACAACTTTCTTAAATTGAAGTGCTTGAGTCCTTGGTTTTCTTGATGAAAGATGATTTAAATTGATAAATTTGGAGAAAGGTTAGGGTTTATTTGATAGTGAAATTGAGAAATTTGGGTATATAATTCCCTAATAGTAGTTTAATCCCATTTTCTTACAATATAGGTGTTGGTAAAAGACAAGACTACCCTTCTGGGATTCAAATTCACAACTAGAACAGCGATTGAAGCCTTGGCGCAACGCGATGAACCCTTCATCACTATTCCTATCACCACATGGTGCAATCACATTGAGCTGCTGGAAATAAAATCCAAACATGCCTCATTTCTCATCCAAAAAATCCAAAACTTATACGAGACATGCTCCTTACACCCCTGAACATGGATGAAATCAAAAACATACATCTATGGGTCGGGAAGGTTACTTTAAAGGGCATCAAAGTTAAGAGGCCAAAAATAAAATTAAGTCCCCAACACCTAGCTAAATTTTCAGGACTTAAGCCTCTTATGCATGCACTATGAGCTGAATTAAACTAGGAGAAATATGGGGTATTACGATATCTTCCCCTTGGGAACATTCATCCTCAAATTATAATAATTAAGCCAAGAATACGGAGGAACTGAGATTACATACTGAACATTCGTATTTGGAAACATGATTACATGACTGAACTTATTAGTGAATGCATGCAATGTCATGAGTACTATTATATGGATAAAAATGAGAATGGAAAATACATAGCCCAAAGAAAAATGTTACCTTAAGTTGAGTCTGAGTTTGCGGAGAAAAGGTGATGGTACTTAGGTTGCATATCTACTTCTTCTTCCCAAGTGGCTCCCTCTACGGACTGATTCTACCAAAGAATTTTAACCAAGGTAAATTCTTTGTTTCTTTATCTATGAATCTAATGATTGAGAATTTAAACATGAATTTACTCGTAAGAAAGGATATCCTGAACATTTGTACTTTCTAAAGGAACAACCATAGTTGGGTAACCAATACACTTCTTTAACAAGGACATTATAAGACCCCGCAAAACTTCTAAGCTTAATTCAGTCCTTTAAGCTTATCAAGGGGTCCCAAACTTTGAAATTTTTGACCAAGTTCCTAGACTTAGCCTATTTGGGCCTTCAAAATTTGGCAATCTCATCTATCCATCTTAATGTCATTTAATGGCCCGTATTTTCATTAATTTATGATCAAGAAGGTCAATAGGTGTTCATGGATAAGTTTTGTATTTTTTGAAACACGTTTAGATCATGTTTCGAGTCCTAAATTAGTGAAACAATGCATCTTGGCTCACTGCATCGCCAATTGCATTGGTCAATATTTGTGTAGGCTGCTAGAACAAAAAATTGTGAGGCTTGATATGATCATGGGGAATGCGTCGAGTATCGCATCAAAGTCATCAATGTACTGCATCGCTTGTAGCGTCGGCACCGAGTTTTTAGTCATTCAATGACCGCATCCTTAAGGGAAAAGGGGTCAATTTCCCACACTTAGATAAGTAACAAACACATAATTCAACCAAATTTCACCCAACTTATAGTGGTTTCTCTCTCAAATCCATCAAGAATAAGCTTAGGGTTTCTAATTGAGTATCCAATTTCAAGAATTTCACCATTTACTTTTAAGAATATTCCATCCAAGGTATGCATAGTGTTGATTTATGGATTGCTTTTATCCATAAATCTCAAGAACCCTATTTCAAATATAAATCATGATGTTTATGTTGTGGGTTATTTTGTAACCATGTTTGTCTTGTTGTACGATTCCCAATTGGAATCTTTATGTGTTTTTCATGGAACTATGTTAGCATGCAAGTTGAAAGCCATTAATTGAGTTGTTAATGATATGTGATGATTACTCCTATGACCTAAGTTCTGCATGTATGATGTTTGATAAAATGCCTAAGAAATAGAAATTGTGTATTATAGCTCAATTATAACCCATATGATAAATGTATGTCTTATCCTTATGTTCAAATGACTCCCATGCTATTGATGTTCAATATAGATGTTTGTTGGAATGCTTATGAAGTTCGATTATGAAATTATGATACTTATTATATGCATTCCTATCATGTACAAGTTTATGATAATCATGTTCTTCATGAAATCCCCAACTTATTATATTGTGGATTGTTGATATTGGTCATGTAGTAAAGAAATTCATGCCTTTTCAGTTTCCTTCTATCGAGTCCTGGGGGTACTTGTACATGACAACTTAGTTGTGTGCCTAGAGCTAGTGTCATGTTTTCATGATGCTCTCAATCAAGACATGGTCAATATAACTCAGTCAGTCATGTGACTCAGGCAAGTTCAGTAATTCAGTAATCTCAGTATTATTCCATCAATCAATAGAACTAAGTTAACTCAGTCCAGTTCAGCTTAGTTAATCATGTTCAGTGTCTATTTAGATGGAAGTAGGATTTAGCACTGAGTGAACGCAAGAATGGGATCTCACCTGCCAGTAGAGGGTGTGATTCTTAGAAGTAATCCTTGCATTCCAGAACTACGTAGCCAGTGTAGGTTAAGACATCTAACCTGCTAGTTAATGGTTTATGAGGTGGATTACTACTAGTTGAGGGTTCCCATCATTCTCATTTGAGTACCTTCCAGTTGAGGGTCACTCACAGTTTGTCCTTAACAGTGGCGCGATATTGACACCCTTCCAATTGGGGTTACAGATTGGACCCTAACTCAGCTATATTACTTTATTTGGGGCATGTCAGTAAGATTAATTCCCACAGTTATAGTTTTAGTATCAATCTTAGTAATAGAACTCAGATAGTTCTACAAAATTCAGGATTGTCAAACACCGTCAACTCAGAATAGTACGGAACTCTGCTAGTTCCATCAGAACTTAGACTATCATATCCAGTCACTTATTATCAATTATTAGTGACTCATTCTATCAGTATTCAGACTCAGTAGTCAATATCATCACGAATTCAATTATATTCATTTATTCATGCATGTATTCTTATGTTCATGTTATATAGTAAGTTAGCATTGTTCATACATTTATCCTACCTCACATGCATACCGGTACATTCAATCGTACCACACATTTATGCTGTGGTGCTTTATACCATAGGTCTAGAAGTAGAAGTTCCAGAGCATCAGTAGCACTCCAAATTTCAGCAGCTAGATGTAGTAGTGAGTCCTTATCATTCGAGGATGATATTATTTATTTATTTATTTCACTATTTTAGTTTAGCTTTCAGTGGATGGAGTTTGTTGGGGAATGTCTCATCAACTCCTTATTCAGACAATACAGTCAGTTGGTGGATTTTCAGACTATAGTATGTTAAGACAGTTTATTTGGTTCTTGTTTTTGTATTGATATACTGTACTCTCAAATATTATGTTTTATCTATTTTGAACCTTATGGAATGTTTAAGTCTATTATTTCCACATTTTACCGGATGTTATAAAGTATCCAGGTACAAATATCAGTCATGGATTAGGTTGTGGTCTTTCGGGGTCACGAGCACCATGTAGCATTTCGGCTAGCAGATTCGGGGCATTACGAATTTGGTATTAGAGCCTAAGTTTCAATAGTGTCCTAGGAAGTCTGAAAGTTGCATCTAGTAGAGTCTTTTACATGGGTGTGTTGTGCGCCACACTTATGGGCAAGAGGCTATAAGATGTTTAGTAATAGCTTCCCAATTTTTAGTATTCATGTCATACTAGTGATCATAATCTCAAGTCAATCTCTGCATTTAATCCCTTTCTCTTCCATTTACAGAATATGCCTCCTAAGAAGAGAACTGGGAATCAGTCAACCACTCACCCCGAAGATCCTTTGGGCGAGTATGTCTCTCATGCAGTGTTCAGAGCTGCATTCACTACTCTTACTCAGTTAGTTACTACTCAGAATGAATGACCAACTGTCCTTATAGCCAACCCAGTGGGCAATTTACCTGCAGCCAGGATTCGGGACTTCACCCAAATGAATCCTCCATACTTTTTTGGGTCTAAATTAGAAAAGGATCATCAAGAAATTTATTGACCAGGTTCAGAAGGTTGCAAACATCATGGGGGTGTCAGCTATTGAGAGTGTTGAGCTAGCTATATATCAGTTGTAGGATAATCTTCACACTTAATTCAAAGTAGCAGAAGTCAGAGAGGTTAATTGATACAAGATCCATTAAATGAAAGGACTTTGTCACCGAATTCTTAGATAGATTTCTTCCCCTAAAGCTGAAAGAAGATAAGGTGTTAGAATTTATCAACCTTAAGCAGGGCAACATAATGGTGAAAGAGATTCTCTTAAGTTTACTTAATTAGCTAGATATGCTCCTTATGTGGTTGCAGATAGCAAGGTTAAGATGAGTAAGTTTGTTTCTGGGGTGAACCATAGTATGGTCAATGAGTGCAGGTTTGTGATGTTGAATAGTGAAATAAACATAGCTAGACATATGACTCATGCTCAGTAAATAGAAGAGAAAAATATTAAGATGAGGGAGAAGCATAATAAGAGAGCAAGGACAGGCAGTTTCATCTTTGTTCAGCCTTAGTCACAAGGAGAAAACCATTCTCAGTATCATCCTAAGTCATCAGTTCTAGGTCTATCTCCATCCAGTGCTCTAGCTCCTAAGTTCAGGGATGGTAATAGAGACAGGGCACCAGGATCTAAGTCTTAGGGCAACATTAGCAATGCCCAAACTAATCCTCTTTGTCAGACTTATGGCAAACACCATCAGGGTATTTGCAGAGTTGGCAGTGATATTTGCTTTGGATGTGACAAGCCAGGCCACAGAGTCAGAGATTGTCCTCAGATAGGTTCCTAGAGTTAGCAAAACCATTCCTCAACTCAGTCAAATCGCCCAAATCAGCAGGGTTCCACTTTCTGTGCTACTAGTAGGCAGCGTCCAACTAGACTTTCTGCTCTTTAGTCCTGGTAAGATTAGCAAAATTCTCCTGATATGGTAACTGGTACATTACAGATTTATCACTTATATGTTTACTCATTGCTAGATTTAGGAGATTCTTTGTCTTTCGTTACACCTTATATAGAAGTTGATTTTAGAGTCAGTCGCATGATTCTAGTAGAGCCTTTCTCAGTCTTTACCCTAGTGGGTAAAACCATCATAGCCGACAGGTATATAGGAACTATCCAGTGATGATATTTCAGAAAGTCACCTCAGTAAATTTAGTCAAATTAAAGATGACTAAATTTGATGTCCTTATTGGCATAGATTAGCTTTATTCCTGCTATTCCACAGTCGACTACAGAAACACAATTATCCAATTTTAGTGTTTGAATGAACCCATCCAGGAGTAAAGTGGTAATACTTTATCTTTTAAAGGTCAACTTATTTCCTACCTTCGAGCATAAAAAATGATATGTAAGGAATATGTCTATCACCTTTTTCATTTTAAGGACTCTAGTTTCAAAACCCCCAACCATGAATCAGTCCCAATCATGAATGAATATTCAAATGTTTTTCCTAAAGATCTTCTAGGAATTCCTCTCGAAAGGAAAATAGACTTCGGCATTAATCTTCTTTCAGATACTCAGCCTTTATCTATTTTGCCATACAGAATGGCACCAGTAAAACTTAGAGAATTGAAAGAATAGTTGAAGGACCTCTTAGATAAGGGATTCATCTGACTCAATATTTCCCCGTGGGGTGCACTAGTCTGGTTCCCTCAGAATGTGCATTGATTACCGTTAGCTCAATAAAGTCACGTTCAAGAACAAGAATTAACTTCCCAGAATCGATGACTTGTTTAACCAACTTCAGGGTGCCAGCTATTTCTCTAAGATAGACCTAAGATCAGGCTATCATCAGCTAAGAGTCAGAGAATGTGACATTTTAAAAACAGCCTTCCATACTCAGTATAGTCACTTCAAATTTCTAGTCATGTCCTTTAGTCTTACCAATGCCCAGCAACTTTCATAGACTTGATGAACCGTGTGTTCAAGCAGTACTGGGACATGTTCGTTATAGTCTTCATAGATGATATCCTTGTTGGTTCCTGCAGTGAGCGTGATCATGCAGACTATCTCAAAATCATACTTCAAACTCTAAGATATCATCAGTTGTTCTCTAAATTCAGTAAGTGTGAATTTTGGCTAAGGTCAATAGCATTCCTTTGTCATATCATTTCCTATGATGGCATTAGGGTTTATCCTCTAAAGACCGAAGTAGTAAGAAACTGGCCCAGGCCTGTCTCTCCATCAGATATCAAGAGTTTCTTAGATTTGGCTGGCTATTATAGATGGTTTGTTGAGAGATTCTCTTCTATTGCATCCCTATGTCCAGATTGACTCTGAGGAAAGTTAAGTTTTAGTGGTCAGATCCTTACGAGAAGAGTTTTCATGGGTTGAAGACTTGACTTACCTCAGCTCCAATCTTAGCTTTTTCAGATGGATCAGATGGTTTAGTGGTGTACTATGATGCCTCCAGAGTAGGTTTGGGTTGTGTCCTCATACATAATGGTAAGTTCATAGCCTAAACCTCCAAAAAGCTTAAACCCCATAAAAAGAATTATCTGACTCATGAACTTTAGTTAGCAGTCATAGTATTTGCCTTAAAGATTTGGAGGCATTACTTATATGGGGTGCATGTATATGTGTTTATAGATCATAAGAGCCTTCAGTACACCTTCTCTCATAAATATCTCAATCTTCAGAAGAGAAGGTGGTTAGAAACTTTAAAGATTATGACATAAGTGTCCTTTATCATCTGGGCAAGGCCGGTATAGTGGATGACGCTCTCAGTAGACTGTCTATGGGTAGTTTTGCTTATGTTGAGAATAGTAAGAAGAAGTTATCTCAGGAAGTTCATCAGCTTGCCCAACTAAGTGTTCAGAATCATCTCTAGTTTTTGAGGTGAAAGAAAATTAGGATAGAGATCTCAGTCTTGTTAAGTTGAAAAAATCAGTCAAGGATCAAAAAGTAGAGGTTTTCTCCCAAGAGGCAAATGATGCTTTACGTCGTTAGGGTTGTCTATATGTGCTAGGTGTATATTAATTGAGGCAATGAATTCTTCCAGAAGTGCATTATGCGTGCTACTCTATTCATCCAGGGGCCACTAACATGTACCATGACTTGCGGGAGATCTATTGGTCGATTAGGATGAAGAGAGATGTTGCAGAGTTTATGGCTAAGTGCTCTATATGTCAGCAATATAAGATAGAGCATCAGAATCCTAGTGTATCCATGCAGGAGTTCAATATTCCTACATAGAAGTGGGAACAAGTGAACCTGGACTTTGTGATGGGTTTGATCGTGATGGGTTTGCCTTGTACTCATCATCAGCATGATTAAGTTTGGGTCATTGTAGATAGGATGAATAAATCGACTTATTTTATTCCAGTCCGTACCTCTTATTAGGCTGAGATTACGCCAAACTCTACATCAGAGAGTTGGTTAGATTGCATGATGTTTTTTTATCTATTATCTCAGACAGAGGTACCCAGTTCACCTCTTATTTTAGGAAAGCATTCTAAAAGGGTCTTGGTACCCAAGTTTATCTTCGTACAACCTTCTATCCTCAGATAGATAGTCAATCAGAAAGGACTATTCAGACTTTAGAAGATATGCTAAGGGCGTCTGAAATTGATTTCATGGGTAGCTGGGATGACCCCTTGCCTTTGATTGAGTTTGTGTACAACAGCAGCTATTATTCCAGTATTCGGATGGATCTATTCGAAGCTCTCTATTTTAGGATATGTAGATCTCCAATTGGTTGGTTTGAAGTTAGTGAGGCCGTAGTCTTAGGGCCTGGCTTAGTATTCGAAGCCTTAGAAAAAGTCAAGTTGATCAGAGAAAGACTCCAGGCCACCCAGAACCGATAGAAGTCCTATATAGATATATGTAGAAAGGATCTCGAGTTTGATATTGGTGGTTATTTTTATCTAAATATCTCTTCTATGAAGGGAGTGAAGCGATTCAATAAGAAGGGAAAGCTCAGTCCCTGATATATAGGTCCCTTCAAAATTCTCAGTCTCTTCGGCAAGTTAGCTTAGGAGATCGAATTGCCTTCAGATGTAGCCTCAGTTCATCCATTCTTCCATGTCTCTTTACTCAAGAAGTGCGTAGGTGACCTAACAGTTGTAGTCCCAAATCAGAGCATAGATGTTCCAAATGGTCTCTCTTATGAAGAGATTTCTATCAAAATTCTTGACTATCAGACTCATAGACTGAGGAACAAAGAAGCCACTCTTGTAAAAGTTCTTTGGCGAAATTAGTCCATTGAGGAAGCTACTTGGGAAGCAAAAGCATAAATGCAAACCAAGTACCCTCACCTCTTCTCTGCTAACTCAGATCTAGGTCAAGGTAATAGTTCTCCTTAAGCTTTTAAGTTTCATGTTCAAATTTTAGTTACAACTTGGTATCCAGTTCATGTTCAAAATCCCATCATAAATTTGGTATTAAATACCATTGCATATTCAGTCATGCATTCATGTATCAGTTCAGTCATATAATCATGCATCAGATATGAATTCTCATTGTGAGAAACTCAGTTCATCAGAACACTCAGTCATATATTCATGAATTAGTTTTCCATGCACCAGATATGCATGCTCAGTATGGTGTATTCAGTTATCAGTCATGTAAGTCATGGAATCATGTTTTAGTTGCTCATGTTTACTATGTACGTCAGTTTATGTCTTCCCCATTTTAGTTGGTCTTATTCGAGGACAAATGCTCTCAAGAGAGAGATATTGTAAAACCCCATGAAACTTCGAGATTAATTCAGTCCTTTAAGCTTGTCAATGGGTCCTAGAATTAGAAAATTCTAACCAAGTTCTCAGACTTCGCCTATTTTTTCCTTTGAAAGTTGGCGATCTCTTTTTTCCATCTTAATGACCTTTAATGGCCTGTATTTTCATTAATTCATGATCAGGAAGGTCAATAGGTATTCCCGGATAAGTTTTGAATTGTTTAGAACATGTTTAGATCATATTCGGAGTCCCAAAATAGTGGACCAAGGCGATCTTGGCATGCCGCATCACCAATCGCGCTGGTCCAGATTTATGCAGGCTGCCAGAGCCAAAACTTATTAGGCTCGATGCAATCATGGCACGATGCATCGAGTATCGCGATGAAGCCATCAATGCACCGTGTGTCTTATAGCGTCGGCACCAAGTTTTTAATCATTAAATGACCGCATCCTCAAGGGAAAAAGAGTTAATTTTCCACCCATATAGAACTCACAAACACGTAATTCAGCCCTATTTCACCCAAATTATATGGTTTCTCTCTCAAATCTATCAAGAACAAGCTTAGGGTTTCCAATTGAGGATCCAATTTCAAGAATTTCACCATTTATTTTCAAGAATCTTCCATCCAAGGTATGCATAGTGTTGATTCTCAATTCCTTTAGCCCATAAATATTAAGAACCCTATTTCAAATTATAAATCATGATGTTTATGTTGTGGGTTGTTTTATTACCATGTTTTTCTTGTTGTACGATTCCCAAGTTGGAATCTTTATGTGTTTTTCATGAAACTACGTTAGCATGCAAGTTGAAATCTATGAATTGAATTTTTTATGATGTGTAATTTGATAATTACACCTATGACCTATGTTGTGCATGTATGGTGTTTGATAAAATGCCTAAGAGGATAGAAATTGTGCATTATAGCTCAATTGTAACCTATATGATAAATGCATGTCTTACCCTTATGTTCAAATAACTCCCATGCTATTGATGTGCAGTGTAGATAATTATTGGAATGCTCATGAAGTTAGAGTATGAAATTATGATACTGATTATATGCATTCCTATCATGTACAAGTTTATGATAACCATATGCTTCATAAAATCCCTAAGTTATTGTATTATGGATTCTTGATGTTGGTCATGTATTCAATAACGTCATGCCTTATCAGTTTCCTTCTATTGAACCCTGGGGGTACTTGTACCCAATAACTTAGTTGTGTTCCTAGAGCCAGTATCATGTTTTCATGATACTCTCAGTCAAGCCATGGTCAATAGAACTTAATCAGTCATATGACTCAGGAAAGCTCAGTAATTTAGTATTGTCATTAGTATTTTATCAGTCAATAGAACTCAGTTAAACCAGTCCAGTTCAGCTCAGTTAATCATGTTCTGTGTCTATTTATATGGGAGTAGGATTTAGCACCGAGTGAGCCCAAGGAAGGGAACTTACCTACCAGTAGAGGGTGTGATTCTTAGAAGCAATCCTTGCATTCCAGAACTATGTAGCCACCGTAGGTTGAGACATCTAACCTGCCAGTTAAGGGTTAATGAGGTGGCTTACATGCCAGTTGAAGGTTCCCACCATTCTCATTTAAGTACCAGCCAGTTGAGGGTCACTTACAACTTGTCCTTACCGGTGGTGCAGTATTGATACTTTTCTAATTAGGGTTATAGATTGGACCCTAACTCAGATATATTACTTTATTTGTGGCATGTCGGTTAGATGATTACTTCCTACAGTTATAGTTTCAGTCTTATTCTCAGTAATAGAACTCAGATAGTTCTACAAAATTCAGGACTATCAGATACAGTCAACTCAGAATAGTATGGAAAACTATTTCCATTAGAACCTAGACTGTCAGATATAGTCACTCAGTATCAGTTATTAGTAACTCATACTATCATTATTTAGACCCAATAGTCAATATCATCACAAATTCAGTTACAATCATTTATTTATACATGTAATCTCACATTTAAGTTATATATTCATTTAGCATTCTTCATGCATATGAACCCTCTGTATTCATCCTACCTCACATGTGTGCCAGTACATTCAATCATACTGATGTATTTTCGCTATGGTGTTTTATCGCATAGGTCCAGAAGCATGATTTCCAGAGCATCAGTACCACTCCAAATTTTAGCAGCCAGATTTAACAGTGAGTCCTCATCATTTGAGGATGATATTATTATTTATTACATTATTTTAGTTTAGCTTTTAGTAGATGGAGTTAGTAAGGAACATGTCTCATCAACTCCTTATTCAGACAGTTCAGTCAGTTAGAGGCTTTTCAGACTACAATATGCTCAAACAGTTTATTTTAATTCATGCTTTGATAATCATATACTATACTCTTAGATATTATGTTTTATCCATTTTGAACCTTATGGAATGTTTCAGTCTATTATTTCCATATTTTACATAATGCTATATAGTATTCCGATACAAATATCAGTCATGGGTTAGCTTGTGGTCTTTCGGATTCATGAGCATCGTGTAGCATTCTGTGTACCAGATTTTGGGCATTACAGACATATGGAACACTGGATGCACTGATGCGAAATCTGTAGGCAGCTCAAGTTCGTAAGCTACCTTTATATAATGACTCAAAATCCTGTAAGGGCCACGAAATCGGGGATTATGCTTCCCCTTCTTTCCAAATATCTTCACCCTCTTCTTGGTAGAGATTTTCAAATAGACTAAATATCCAACTGCAAATTTGAGATCTCTCCTACACACATATGCATAGGATTTCTGGCGACTTTGGGCTGTTTAAAACCACTTCCTGATAAATTCAACCTTCTCCATCGCATCAAATACTGAGTTTGGCTAAATCTATGTGGTCTTACCTACTTCAAACCAACCAATAGGTGATCTACACCTCCTTCTATTGAGAGCCTCAAATGAAGCGATCTGTATACTGGAATGATTACTAATATTGTAGGCAGGCTAGATCAAAGGTAGGCGATTATCCCAACCACCCTTGAAATAATTAACAAATGCCCTCAACAGATCTTTTAGGGTCTGACTAGTAATCTTTACCTAACTATATGTCTGGAATTAAAAAGGTAGTGAAATGAACTTTGGTACCTAGACCTTTGTCAAAGGCTTTCCAAAAGTAATAGGTAAATTGAGTGCCTCTATTTCAATTGATAGATAACGGGAATCCGTGCAACCTAACCAACTCTCTTATATATAGCTTGGCATAATCCTATGCTGAATAGGAGGTATGAACTGGAATGAAATGAGCCAAGTTGGTCATTTTGTCAACAATAACCCATATTGAATCATGCTAACGACGCGTATGGGGGCAACCCTATCACAAATCCATGCTCAACCTTAACTCGCTGATAATTAGGATACTTAGCTATAACTCTATAATATCTCTCATTATGTCACTCCACTAATAGATTTCCCACAAATAATAATACATCTTAGTGTCTCGTAGGTGAATAGAATAATGTGCACCACGCACTTCTGGCAAAATCCACTATCTCAAATCATCAACACATTACACACATAGCATACCCTGGCATCGCAACACACCATCTCCCCCTTAAGAGAAAACCCCTACTTTCTGATCTCTGACTGACTTCTTCAACTTAACTATGTTGGAATCCCTATCTTGCTTTTCCTTTACTTCGACAACCAAAGAATATTCTAAACTACTCTGACCCCATATACTACCCTTAGCTGAATCCACAAACCACACATCTAATATAGCAAGATAATGAACCACCCTGACTAACTGCTTCATAGAATCCCCTACATGAGCAACACTACCCATAGACAATCTACTAAGGACATCTACCACTACATTGGCCTTTCCCATCACTCATATCATAATTTTTCAAAAACTTCGGCCATCTTCTCTCAAGAAGATTCAAATCTTTCTATGAAAACACATATTCTAAGCCTTTGTGGTTTGTGAACACATCAACATGTACCCCATAAAGACAATGCCTCAAAACTTTCAAGGCAAACGCAACAACTGCCAACTCAAGATCATTGGTAGGGTAATTCTTTTCATGGGGTTTAAGCTATCTAGAGGCATAGGCTATGAACTTACCTCTCCTTTAAAATATAACCCAAACCAACTCTAGAAGCATCACAATAAATAACAAACCCAATTAAACTATCTAGTAAGGTAAAAACTGAGGCTGAGGTGAGTTAAGTCTTCAACTCTTGAAAACTCTTCTCACAAGAATCTGGCTACTGAAACTTAACTTCCTTTTGAGTCAATCGAGATATGAGGGGCACAATAGATGAGAACCCTTCAATAAACTATCTATAATAACTAGCCAAACCCAACTCCTAATATAAGATGGAAATATAGGTGTGGACTAGTTTCTCACTACTTCGGTGTTTTGAGGGTCAACTCTAATGCCTGCACCAAAAATAATATGGCCATGGAAAGCTATTGATATTAGCTAAAATTTGCATCTACTTAATTTGGAAAAGAACTGATGGTCTCTAAGAGTGTGTAAAAAGATTTTGAGATAGTCTGCATGATCATTTTCACAATGGGAATAGATAGGATTATCAACAATTAAGAATATGAAAAACATGTGTAAGTACTTCTTGAACACTTATTTCATTGAGTCCATTAAAGTTGTTGGGGTAATAATTAATCCAAAAAACATAACTAAGAATTTGAACTGACTATACCGACTTCTGAAAGTTCTTTTTGGAATGTCACATTCTCTGACTTTGAGCTGATGATAGCCGGGTCTGAGGTCTATCTTAGAGAAATAACTGTCACCCTGAAGTTTTTCGAACAAGTCATAAATTTTGGGAAGTGAATACTTATTCATGGTTGTGACTTTATTCAACTGATGGTAATTAATGCACATTCCGAGAGAACCATCTTTCTTTCACACGAAAAGGACTGGATCACCCCATGGGGAAACACTGGGCCTGATGAATCCTCTATCTAAGCGATTATACAACAGCTTTTTAGCTCCATAAGCTCTGTTGGAGCCATTATTTATAGTAGAATAGAGAATGGTTGGGAATCTAGAAGGATGTCTATTCCGAAGTCAATTTCCCTTTCAGGAAGAACTCTGGAATGTTCTTCAGGGAACACATCTAGAAATTAATTTCCTTTAAAAACTGATTCGAGACATAGGTTCTTAGAATTAGAGTTTTTGACTAAAACAAGATGGTAAGCACAACCCTTGGAAATAATTTTTTCTTGCTCTAAGATATGAAATAATCTAAATCCTAAGTGCTGAAGTACTACCACTCCATTCAATGATTGGATCATTGGAAAACTAAAACTCAATGATTCGATTCTGCAATCAACTATAGCATAAAATGAGTGGAGCCAATCTATGCCGACAATGACATCCAAATCAGTCATCTCTCACTCCATAATGTCAAATGAGGTGACTTTTTATGATATTATGATCAGAAAGTTCCTATATACCTGCTTGGCTATAATAGCGACACCTACTAGTTAGACACATAGAAGGGTTCAACTAAAAACTCAAGATTAACACCAAATTAACAACTATTTAGGGGTTACAAAAGAAAGAGAATCTCTAGGGTATAACATAGCATAAACATGGAGGTGAAAGACCTATACGATACCAGTAACCACATTAGAAGAACTTTTCTACTCCTGTCGGGATTAAAGTGCATAAAGCCTATTTTTACACTATCTACTAGTGGCAATGGAAGTAATGCCCTACTAGGTTTGTTGACCTACTAGAGCTAATGACTGGTTGGATGAACCTTCTTGTCACGAATCTATTCCCCTATAAGCAACTAATCGACATTTCTTTAACCTATGGTCTGGCTTGCCCATCCAAAACATACATTACTGCCAGCTCTACACACACCTTAATTATTTCTACCACATTTCTAGCAAAGAGGATTACTACGACCATTGTTAACACTAACTTGAGGCTTAGATCCTATTGTACTATCCGAATTTATATTCCTAAACTTAAGTACTGGCGCTCTTACTGAAGATGAGATGGGCTGAAAACTTTTGTCAAAACTGAGAATGGTTACCACCGTCTGACTTTGGCTGAGAAAAACTAAAGCTATCTATTCTGGATCTCTTATTCTCTCTCTCTTTCTCCTTAAAATTTTGCTTTTTAGTATGATAAGCATGGACCATAAGCCTAGATATTTCAATCTCCCTAATCAACATCGCAGTCCTACACTCCCTGACCACATTATTAGATATGCCAGACATAAACTTACTCATTCTAGATAGGTTATAAGACTCCGAATGAGGAGCATACCTTTCCAGTTAAGTAAACTTAAGTGAATACTCTTTCACACTCATATTGCACTGCTTTAAATTAATAAACTCCAGAACCTTGGCTTCTCTCAACTATAAGGTAAGGAATCTATCTATAAAGTTTGTAGCAAACTCCTCCTACTCTATTGGCCCTACATCTACGCCTCTATCCTCTTATACTTCTTAAACAAGGTGTGAGCTACATCCTGCAACTGGTAAGTAGCCAACTATACACTCTCACTAGACCTAAAACCCATAATATCAATCACTTTCTGAACTATGTCAAGGAATACCTACGGATCCTTATTAAACTTAGATCCTGAAAACTGAGGGGGATTTATACGGATGAAAACAAGAATTCTAGTTATGGCAATATTATCCACTGGATTGGCTAGAAAAGTGACTTGCTAATTTTTCTAAGCTACTAATAAGTAGGTTAAAGTAGTGAATGCAGCTCTGAACTCGACATGAGAAAGATGCTCATTCAGGGAATTTTCTTGAATAGGTATAGGTGCAGGTTGATTTCTAGTTCTTCTTCAGTTAGTCTTTTAGGGAGGCATTTTCCATAAATATAAGAAAGATTGAATTAGAAAGAGAATAAAAATATATCTCATGCTCATTCAAATGACATCAATACTAAAAGAAGGGAAACTTTTCCTAAAAAATCTTGTAGCCTCTTCTCCATTAGTATAACACACTTTACACACATGTACAAGACTCTAATCGACATTGTGTTTGGAGTTCCTCATATACTTTAAGACCTCAGGCTCTGATACCAAGTTTAGTCATGACCCGAGGCTACGCCTTAGTCGCATCAATGGTGCTTATGGTCATAAGTGACCACAAGCTAACCCATGAGGTGGTACCTACTACAAGCACTGAATAACATATAGATAATAAAAACATTTGTAAAAAAGCTAAAAATTCCATAAGTTTTTAAGTACTGAAAAGTATAACTAAAGTAACAAGTCTAAGAAAGAATCTGCAAAAAATGTGCAATATGACTAATAAAACTAAAAACTAAATGACTGTCAAAAATGTCTAAAAAACCTCTAAGACTAACCGACTGAGGAGTTGATAGGACAAACCCCCAACTAACAAAGAATGACCATATAATTGAACTGCTAACTCAAATGAATAAATACATACTCATCCTTAAATTATAAAGACTCACCACTGCTTTTGATGCTGGATAACTGATCCTGTCTAGGATCGATCAAAACATTAAGCATCAAAACCTATGATATAAGACATCATGGCATAAGAAATGAGTATGTGATCAGTCCATTGAATGTTCTGGTATATAAGAAGAGGTTACGCTGTATTGCATGGGTTAATAGAAAATATAGTAATAACTGGCTGAATAACATGACATAACTATATAAGCATGCATAAAAACTAAAATATTACAAGTGCAAGTATGGGCGTATAATGACTCTGAAATAATCTGGAAGACTGAAATACTGAAATACTCAAATTTTATAACAGAGTAAGCAATAATCTATATGCCTTGGTCAAGTAATCTAAACTAAATTCAATAACGAGTACTAAACTGAGCCCATATAGGTATTATCTAACCAACACACCCTATTTTAAGTTGATTAGGGTCCAACTTGTGACCCAAATTAGAAGGGTGTCACACCGTACAATGAGTACTAAGAATGGTTGTATGGATTTATTAAGCTACTGAAGATCAAGTCTATCAAGCCTAAACTGATGGGTGTTCCTTGGATAGAGTCAACCCTACATTGATGGGTGACCCCTAGGAAGTAGTAAAGCCTAAAATGATGGGTGACACCTAATAATATATGCTAGTTATGTAGTTCTAAAATATAGGGACTACTACTAATGACTTTTCCTAACAGACTGGGAAGCCATTGTCCTATATTCGCTTTGTGCTAAATCCTACTCCCAATTAAAAAACACTGATTACTGAACTAAACTGAGCTTATCAAAGCCAACAACTGAGCAATGATACTAACCAAATTACAAGGATCATGGTTTATTTTAAATCGTTTTGAAGATTTTGAAAACTAGGTAAATAGTTATACTTCGGGTATTTATAACCCCCAGAACTGAATGAAAATAATAGTAAAGGCGTGTTAAAGCTTCAAAAGTACAATGGGGAAATCATTCTACAAAATCATTCTCTTTAAAAATTCATCAAACACATTGAATTCATAGACTTGAGTATGGGAATAGTTAAAACATGTACTACTAAGCAATACAAAAATCATGGTTCAAGGATGAAACATGTAAAAATCACCGTTCAAATGTGTCGACAAATTCCAATTAATATACATAGTAAACATGATTTGAAATCAAAGTTCATAATAACTTCATTTAGATAATTCATATCAATATGTAAGAATTATAACTTTAAACTTGAAAATAGATTCTTCGACTCCAAGGATGAAAAGGGCCCATGGATGAACATCACACATACGTTTAATACTTACATCTTGAAAGAGAACAACTTTCTTAAAAGCTTTCTCAAAGTGGAACACTTGAGTTCTAGGTTTTCTTGAAAGGAAGATGATTTAACTTGATAAATTCAGAGTAAAGTTAGGGTTTATTTGAAAGAGAAATTGGGAAATTTTGGCATATAATGGCCTAACAGATGTTTAATCCCTTGTGTTTACTAATTGGGGTGCTAGGAAAAGACAACACTACCCCTATAGTAATTAAATTCATAACTAAAACATCAATTGAATCCTAGCCATGATACTACAAACCCTTCATCGCTATACCCACCGTGACACAGTGCAATCGCATTGAGTTAATGTAAATAAAATCTAAATATGTGTCAATCCTCATTGAAAATATCTAAAACTTACCTGAGAAATGCTTCTTACACCTTTGAACATGAATGAGCTCAAAAACTTATGTCTCAGGGTTATGAAGGTCACTTTAAAAAACATGCAAGTTAAGAGGCCAAAAATAAACTAAAGTCCCAAACACTTAGCTAGATTTTCAGGTCCTAAGCCTCTTATGAATGCATTATGATCTAAAATAAACTAGGAAAAATATAGGATATTAAAGGATGTTGATAGATATGAATGGGACTTTGGCACATATTTTTAGAACCTTAGTGCAATGTTGGACCAGGGAGTCAGGTATGGATGTAAAAAATCTTCAGTTTTGTTAGAGGATTTAGGGCCAATCCAGGCTCTAGTAAAGTTTGCAATTGCTTCAACCTTTTGAGATTTAGCTTTATCGATCCCAAGTTTTATTTTTGATACCTCATAACTAAGAATGACATTTGGTTAATCAAGCAGTTCTCAGGCTAGAGTTTGGTTTATTGTTGCACATTAGGATTTTATATTGATTTTAGAGTATGAGATTAGGTTTTTTCAGTATCCTAGGCATATTTCTATACTATATCCTTCAAAGTATGACATGGTGCATACATTTAGTAGAGTATTAGCTCTACTACTAAATTTGGAATTGAAGCATTTGGTAGTAGATAGGACTCTCTTCTCTCAGGTTATTGATCATGTGAGGGCCATAGAGAGAGCATATATTAAGATTCATGGAGGTGGTGGTAAGAAGCCATGTCATTAGTACAATGCTATTGGCATTTCATACATGGGTTAGGATCCTCTTAGTGAAGGTCAAATTTACTTATAGTCTATAAATTCCATAGTATTTTAGATTATGGGTGGCTCTTAGATTACTCGTGGTGATCACAGTGGGCAGATTTCTCTTTGAATTTTGTAAATTTTTTTATATGGGTATTCAAGCCATGATGTCTATTATAGATAAGGAGTGGAAATGTCCTAGAGTATTCTAGGATTATTTTTTAGTTGTGAAAAGGGTGGACATTGGTGTAAAGAATGCCCTAAATGTGAGTTGATTGTTCAAGCAGAGTTATCATGTGTTCCTTGCTAGCCTAGAGTACTTGAGGTGTGTTACAATTTTAGGAAAGATGGTTATTTTAGTAAGGAGTTTCTGGGGCATCAGTTTGTCTGCCAGTTATGGTTAGCTCATGTTTTTGCCAAGTTAGGGCTGTGAGGGTTAGTTATATCATAATAGAGAATAGTCACTATTCCAGAGAGTGTCTACAACATGGGATTAGTGGCTTTTGAGCTCATTCATACTAGTCACGTAGTTTTGTGGCCCTATTTATTGAAGATAGTTCACTTAAAGACTAATTTGGAAATTCAAATGCTCTGTCTAAGTATTGATGCATTCAGATTTCTTATCCCTCAGACCCATCGGGCATGTTTCTTTGGAATTTTTCATGATCGGTCCATAATTATTCTTGTACTTACCTTTTTCATTTCTATGTGTTTGGGTTCTCATAGCCTTTGATGATTGTATACCCTTTTAGCTTCATATTGATTATTATGTGCCTTTAGATAGAGTTCATGATTATATGTCTATCCCTATAGATCATTTTATTTTGCTATGGATGAAGTGGATTTGTATTGATATTCTCCCCTATAGATTAAGTAATAGGGTTTGAGTCTTATTTACACGACATATTGTGTTTATTATGGCCCTAGTTTTGTATATTCTGCTGATTTTCATTATTCTGCCACTTATTCTTTATAATGTTATTGTTTTCATTATTGTCATTATTTGATATTTATCGATCCTCGCTTGGTAAACAACTAGACTAGTAGTATCTAGTAGAATTTCCAATTCTCACAGTTTTATTCATTATCTTAGGCAGCTAGCTTGGTTGGATGATTTGTATCCTATAATGAGGTAAGGTTGGTCATTTTTCTTTTTTGTTCACTATGCTACATTAGTTTTGGAAAGAATTATTGTACTGAAAGGTAAGTTCACTTTTCACTATTCTATTATGGTTTGAGAGTTGGCAATTGGGTTGTGTAGTTTATTTTTGTGGTTTACTAGTCGGGTTCATTCTTTCGATGTGGAAAGGTTATTGCCCATTATTGTTTGTGATGTTGATGTCAAAAAGTCATGGTTTACTAGTGGGTTTATCCTTTGTGGTATGTGCCAATGGGTATTGTTTGTTGAGATGGAGTATTGGGTTGATTACTTTTAAGCTAGAGTAGCATTTTGCCAAGTTACTAGAGTTTTTCTTATCTTTAGTCTATTTTGTAGCCCTGGCAAGTTCTTAAGTGTGATTTGGTGGTTTGTGCCCTCTAGTGTATATAGAGTTGGTTGCTTGTGTTTTCAGTTGGTGATTTATCCTCAATTGTGATTTTGTTTTCCAACTATGTTTTGTTCCCTCTAGTGGATATAAAATTTGTTACCTGTGCTTTCAGTTGATGATTTATCCTTTATTTTGATTTTGTTCTTCGATTATATTTCATGTTTTGTTTGGAGTAATTTAACATAGATATGTTTGATTTAGTACTAAGGTCGTTAGGTTATTTTGCCTCAGATTAGACTAGTTGGCTCAATTTTGAATTTGATACCTTGGAATGGTGATTTGGAGGTTATGATTGATTTGGAGTGTATATGCTTACCAATCTTGAAGTTTGGCGTGAGTAGTGGAGATCGATCTATTCATCCTTGGTATCGAGAATTCATCTTGGAGTTGTGGATCCTAGGTGTAGCCCTCATTTTCAAAGTTCCTCCATTGGGGTTCATCCATAGGCTGGTTAAGTCTAATCTTCACCTACCTATTGGATCTTCTTCAGTTCAAATGAATAATGATTGATAGGTGTTTATATAGTAGTCCATTGGCATGGTGTTAGTTCTTTTAGCTTTGACCTTTGGCTCTAGTTATCATTGGGATTTTTTGATGATTTACTTAGTAGGAGTACTATGCATGAGTTAGATTCAAAATGGATTCATCATCAATTGATGGGACATCCTAGAGCAAATCATTCAGTGGTAAGTATGTGCTTTGAATTCCTAATCATCAGTTTTGACGATAATCTGAACCAGTTTTCGCATTGTCGTAGATTGCAGATCTTAGTTGTCTTTATTTATGTGCTTAGGTAGATCGTTATGAGTTTATTCTGATGTTTTCCATTATGGAATTTTAGTGGATCAACTTCAGTTCTACAAGGTTAGTGTGATGAGATTATGCAGACACGACTTGGGTGACTTTCTTCTTGGTTTGTAGTTGATAGCAACTTTAGGAAGGAAAAAGGAAGTTGCTTTTTGCATGACTCATGTCTTGGTTTTACTTTGGGTAGGATAAATTTTTAGTAGATTTTATAGGTATTAATATGGTATTAATGAGTTGTGGTTCGAATTTATGTGCATTAACCTTCCTCAGTTCAGTTGGTGGAAATTTGGTGGTTGAGGTTGAGCCTTGGTTGTTTGTAAAAGAAAGAAAGTATGTTGGATAAAAATAGGGTACCCATAGAAAAATTTCTTATGAGGGTTGTCTCTTTAATTAGGTTATCGGAGGAGTTATGTTCGCAGTATGTCATCCCAATACCTTATTCGTTCAAGCTTTTAATATCTTTCTATCCACTGAATTTATAGAAATAAAGTCTTTTTAGTAATTGATACTGTAAAAACCCTCTAGGTCATATCCTCAATTTGTATGCATTTTTATCATTTTGAGCCATCCCACAACAACTATAAGTCATTTATGACTTGGTTATCTGACCATTTATTTTGAGTTTGGGCTCATTTCTCTATTTTTAAGCTTTTGTTGTTTAGGATTTTGTCTCGGACCAAAACACCTGGTAGATGAACTTATATGTGCTGACGATACCATCAGCTCCATAATATTGATTTTAAGCTAGGTGGACGCTTGGTTCAGGTCCCAAGGCTTCCAAACTCATTTTGGAATATTAGGCGTATTATATGAAAATAGAACTATAGGTATGGATCCCATATTTAGTCAAAATGACCTCAAATGGATGTTTTGGTTGTTTGTTTGAGTCTGAAACATCTTATTTTGCATTGTACTATATTTTTTTGTACACACAGGGCTCTAAACTAATTTCAAGCACCCGTTCAAAGTCCGTTCCAGACATAGAAAAATTTGTTGCATCAGGTCATATATGTTACTTCTTAAACAAGTATATGACTGCTTAAGCGGTCATCGTGTACATGACATAGTGTCGCTTATGAGACATTGTCCATTTGGGAAATGGCCGCTTAAGAAATGACTATGTTTGCTTAAGCGGATATCATTTGAGCGGCCTGAGTCACTTATGTGGTATTCACTGACCTTGCCAGATCGCTTAAGCCATACTGGAGTAACTTAACCAAAAATTTGGTTGATAAAGCGAGACCTGGTTGCTTTAAATGCCCTTTTCCCTACCCAATATTCTACCATTTCTTCCACTATTTTTACACCACGATGAGAGCTCAAAGAGAGGAAAATGCATGAAATCATCCATATAGATTGAGGTAAGGTAACCTAACTATTCTTGGTCATTTCCCATTAATTTTTCCTATATATTCTATCCTAATTCTTAGTAAAGTTCTTATAAATTATGTTGCATATTCCTAAATATTGAGAGTTGATTTGAGACTCCATTGTACTCAAGTTTTGAGCACACATTCCTTGTCCTTTAAGGGAAATCGTGACATATTCAATTTTGGATTCCATTTGTCGTCACTGTGGGTCTATTTTGGAATCACAATTCAATGCACCTTTAATATAGAAATATGGGTCTTACTCTACAACTACCAACGTGTAGGTTACTATTTTGATAGAGTGGCAAAATTTTGAGATTGTGGAGTGAAGTTAGATGATTCGTGGATGATTCACGGATTGCAGTTAGGCATCGAGTTATGCTTTATCTATTCTTCTTCTTGAGATGGTGTTTTATATATTTTGCATGTTAGACAGGGATGTTAGGATGTGATTTTGGGTAGAACATGGTGACTTAGTCTAACTTATGAGTTTTGGGGCTAGACGGGTAATTGACCCTTAGGGTGTAATACTTATTATACTTATAGAATACTAATGCTCTAGGTTGCTAGCATGTTAGGCATAGTTGGTACTAATGAACCTTGAGTGTAATATTTAGTATGTTACTTTGAGCATTATAATTATTTTCCCCAAATTACGATATTATGGTTACATCATATATATATTATTTAGCATAATGTCGTAATTAGGTTATGGTTATGGTTGATATATTAATGGGCCCTAGGTTGTGATTAAGATATTGGTTGGATTCTGGGAAATGTTTTATCCTTGTAAAGGACGTGATCGTACTTTCTAGACATATTGATGCTTATATTTGTATTATTTAGATAGTATTGATGGCATGCATAGATTAGATACATCCATGATCACATAGATAGTAAATAGTACGATTCCAACTAAAATATGATTTTACTACTTCTTTCCTAAAATGGGGATTTTCCCCAATTTTCACTCTTAAAACGGATTTTTTCATAATGGGAACCATACCATCTTACTCAATAAACTTATAAGACTTTTAGACATAAAATGATGTTTTAGAAATTTAACTGAGACAAATTTTGGTCCACTATTTTTCAACTACTATTTACCTCAGTCGAGATAGATTCCAACTTTTTCTACACTTTTATGATGGTTTTGTCCCAGAATTTACTTGGGACAATAGATTTATGGACTTATACTCTTTTATCACTAGTTTTAGCCTGTTCATTGTGTGTGTATATATATATATATATATTGTGTATACATTTCTATTTGCATTCTATTATATATGCATCATCTTTTAAGAACAGTCAGCAGTTGCCGACTGAGTTCACGAGTTTGGTACATATACTACACTTTTGCAACCTGCAGATCATAATACAGGTTCTCATTGTAAATATATGTGTCATGCGAAGCAACTATTGTATGGAGACATAGGGTAAGCTCTTGGCATTAGGAGTATTTCTATTCTCCCTCTTGTGTACTACACTAGTCTTTATGTTGTATTCAAAGATGGGTTGTACCACAATATTCATTTAGCACTTCATATTGTAGTCTTTTAATATTAGAAACTTTTGTACTAATTCTACTAGGTTTTAGGACTATTTTATGTTTTTCAGTCTTTTACTATATTTATTCCATATTCTTCCATCTTGTTTCATCGCAGTCTGTTACTAGTGATTCAAGAATAAGATTTAGCTTACCAATTGGTAAATTATAGTACGTGCCAACATTATTTGAGAACTTGGGTTGTGACATAATTAGACCAATCTGTGGCTAGAAATGGAGTTAAAAGAGGAGGTTCTAGAGGCCTAATATAAGACCATTATGGCTAGCCTTTTTACTCATCTTAACACAAATTCAAGTATTTTGACTTCAGCTTTTTCCCTTTTTCTCTCAAGGCATAAAACAATAGTCCTAAAATGCCATGTGGAATTCTTGAAGAAACCCTTACCTCTGTAAGACAAGGTAAGTAAAACACACTTAAGGTTTTAGCAAAATTCTCTAATAAAGACTTGGAAAACATGC
>JAPEIP010000006.1:138788277-138802838 GCA_026120095.1 Capsicum chinense | reverse complement strand
TTGTCCCAGAATTTACTTGGGACAATAGATTTATGGACTTATACTCTTTTATCACTAGTTTTAGCCTGTTCATTGTGTGTGTATATATATATATATATATTGTGTATACATTTCTATTTGCATTCTATTATATATGCATCATCTTTTAAGAACAGTCAGCAGTTGCCGACTGAGTTCACGAGTTTGGTACATATACTACACTTTTGCAACCTGCAGATCATAATACAGGTTCTCATTGTAAATATATGTGTCATGCGAAGCAACTATTGTATGGAGACATAGGGTAAGCTCTTGGCATTAGGAGTATTTCTATTCTCCCTCTTGTGTACTACACTAGTCTTTATGTTGTATTCAAAGATGGGTTGTACCACAATATTCATTTAGCACTTCATATTGTAGTCTTTTAATATTAGAAACTTTTGTACTAATTCTACTAGGTTTTAGGACTATTTTATGTTTTTCAGTCTTTTACTATATTTATTCCATATTCTTCCATCTTGTTTCATCGCAGTCTGTTACTAGTGATTCAAGAATAAGATTTAGCTTACCAATTGGTAAATTATAGTACGTGCCAACATTATTTGAGAACTTGGGTTGTGACATAATTAGACCAATCTGTGGCTAGAAATGGAGTTAAAAGAGGAGGTTCTAGAGGCCTAATATAAGACCATTATGGCTAGCCTTTTTACTCATCTTAACACAAATTCAAGTATTTTGACTTCAGCTTTTTCCCTTTTTCTCTCAAGGCATAAAACAATAGTCCTAAAATGCCATGTGGAATTCTTGAAGAAACCCTTACCTCTGTAAGACAAGGTAAGTAAAACACACTTAAGGTTTTAGCAAAATTCTCTAATAAAGACTTGGAAAACATGCTATTCATGATTAATTATAATTATAGGGAAGAACATTTCCACAAGTAAATTGTTCACTTCTCTTAGTTATTAAGACCCTTTCTTTTCATCTTTTGTTTAAAGCATAAAGGAAATTCCAAGTTACTGAATTGTTCATGTCAAATAGATGAGTTATAGAAATTGAGGTAAGGTGACTACTCCATTTTTCTCCTCCTTATGTATTAATTTTGTTAAATGATTATGGATGTGTTGTTATTAATTACTCAAGGGATGATGTGAATATTGGTTGCTATGATAAAGAATATTTGGGGATGTCTTGGGACTATTTTATATGTATATGTTGGGGAATGCCGGGTTAATATTGGGGACAGGTGTGAGTACTTTATATTGAAATATAGAAAAAGAAGTAGTGGTACACCACTGAACTAACTGTTGTGTATGTTTACTACATCTTCCACTTTGTACACTATTTTAAGAGTGTAATTAAGGTAAAGTTGTTTCTAGGAATCTTAAAAGAGGTTGTATGGTATGTAGATGTAATTGAAAGGGAAAGGGTTTAAAAAAAACCCTCGATTTGATAGATTATAGACTTTATGCCCTTTTACTATTTTGTTGAAGTTAAGTAGCCCAAATATGTTGGTTGTATACTGATACTAGTTTTAACATATACTTTATTGTAGATAAGTAATCCAAAAGGCAGGAAGTTAATTTGGGTTAATATTGGGTTGTACAGTATGGTATATAAGACTACTCTTTTTTGTTTTATTTTTCATGAAATCTAAAACTTGTATTACAAAGAAAGCTTCTAAAGTTCTCGTATAACAAATGATACATAGTGGTAGTGTATGATCTTCCATGTAGCTAACGGCCTTGTTCATACTCCCTAATGCTCTAAAATACCTCAATACATGTTTATTATCAATTCGTCATGTATACTTTAACTAGCATGTTTTAGGATTTCTCCTTTTCATCAAATAAGATCCACGTGTTATTTCGAATCCTAAATATTTCATTCATTTACAAACTACTCCCTACCTCATTGCTATTACATTAAGTGTTTATTCACATATCTCTTACTGGTAGACTGTTATCCCAAAGCTCAATAATGTTATGTCCACCAAAGTAACAATCTTAAAGGTTAGATAAACTAACTAACATAAATTTGGTGATGTATGGATGGTATCTTAGGGGTATATGGTCCTATCCTGTTCCCTTTATAAATAGGTGAAAACTCAAGGGTGAAAGCCTTGCATGGGTCGATCCTAATCTACTTATATATGGGTGGTAGCTCAAGGTTGTAAGCCTAGCATGGGTTGTTCCCTATTTATGTATTTATCATTGATCAACTGGTCATTTATATCATATGGATTACAATGATTACAAAGTAATATGGGTAAAATAAATAAAATAATGTAATGTGCATGATCCCATAAGTATATGTAAAGGTGGTCTATTAGTACTATCTATACACTTGTACTAGATTTCCTTTGAGCTATTGTATTACATAAAATTACTTTCAGCCTTGCATATTCAGTGAATATTTTCTTAATTACATCCCTCATAAGGAACCTACATTCTATGTTGCATTCACAAGTGTTTCAACTAACACACCTCCCTAGTAGGAGCACAAGATATCCAATGACTATTGGTGAGCTCAAAGTTGATTTGGGACTTTCTGAGACTATTATATGTGATTTTGTACTCTATAGTATTTAGGAGTAAGAAGGGGGTTTTTCTCGACCTCAATTAAGTCTATGTGTCTTTAAGAGGATTTGTATGCCAATATAAAATTAAGCATAGTAGGGTCTTATCTTTTACATAGTGTGGCCCCAACGACCAAGTTTGATATATTATTTTGGGCTTTCCTACGTGGTTTATTCTAATTGATGCACTATTGACAGCGCCCAAACGCACACACAAGTGTACGTGGTCTACCAAGTAATATAGTGGCCTTCAAGAAAGTCGAATATCGACCCACAAGGACTTGTGTCGACAACTATCCAATTCTAGTTTAACGATTGAGAAAAAGTAAACAAGAAGGTTGAAGAATTGTTAACTAAAAAGAAACTAAACTAATGCGGAAAATTCATGACTTAGGACAATCAATGGATAGAAGCCCAAGGTTAATGCACTACGAACAATCATTCTATGTTATTGAATTTCATTAGTTAACTTGCTTATCTTGGTCGTTTATTCGTAGGGTTAATTGCATAATCATTGTCTCCCGACCTCTAACCAATTACCTAATTTGGACATTAAAACTAGACAGTTGAGAGGAGATGTAATAATACAATTGAGTTCATTAAGCTATAATCCTATGTTTGAATAAAGTAAGGATCTTAAGTACATCCTTGTCCTAGGTGATAAGTTCAATTCTTTATTTTATAAAAGAATAGAAATCCAAATTTTATTTATTTCTATGTTCTATGTCTCTATTCCTTCCCCTGAGATCAAAAGGTCTATAATATGTATATTTTATTGGTGATCAGTCCATAAACTAATCAAAGTAAGAATAAACAAACAATCAAATATGATAAGCAAATCTAACAAAATTAATCCAAAATAATAGTACTCAAGTTCTTGGCTTTAACCCCGGAAAGAGGGGGTTTAGCTGATAATATTCATAATCACGATTCAAATAATTGAATAGATGATATGATAAGTAAAAAATAATTAAATAATGATTAAAATAAAACCAAAACAGTGTAGCTCCTCTAAAATTACTCCACTTATGTCCCAGGTGTCCAAGCACCGTCCAAATTTGTAACCAAATTGTAAAAAGTAGTGTTCCGGGTCTGTATATATTTATTAAATAAAAATCCTAATTATGGTGGGATTTTATTGCTGGCACGACTTTCCAGAGATTCCCATAAAATTCCCTATTAAAATGCGTGCAATTCAATTTAAATTAGGAAAAAGTCCATTGTGTCAGCAGAAATTGATCAGTGAAGTACTGAATCTGACGCACACAGTAGTGCCCCAAAATAGAGCATGCGTCGCATACCTATCGAGTTCCTCCACTGGAATTTGAATCTCACAATTTTTATAAGGCTCGGAAGCACTGAAATAAATCATATGATGCACGGTTATCCCGCGTACACACTGAATCTTGCATCCAAAATTTTAGTTGTCTTTCATCCCATTTTTCATCCCTTGTATCGTGGTGTATTTCCCGTGGATTCCAGCCCTTGTATCATTAATATATAATCATATTCTCTCACTAAGATTCCTACAACATCACATACCATAAATTAGAGATCATAACAACACAATATCCATGATGATGAATCATAACACAAGCTAAGATTAGGCTAATTTGCAATGATCTTCAACTTTATGTTTCGACTCTTGAGTTACTTAAATTAAAATTTCTACCTTGAAAACAAGTTATTCCACTAATAATTACACATTTAAAACATTTGGAACAAATTAAACACATTAGAATTCAACGAAGCCAACTAGACACGTACCTAGCTCAAGCTAGTAAACCTAGTTTTCCGGGTTGAACACTAAGTTACTCAATTAAGTACAAACTTATTTGAAAAATATGTTTAACATTGTAATAACACACTTGGACACTAAAATGCTTATTTATATTAATATTAACATATTAAGCACATGAATTTCTCTAAAAAATAAGGCTAAAATGATAAGAATAGTGACACTAGAATGCATAAAAACACCCAACATCACCACCCCACACTTAAAACCTTTTTTGTCCTCGAACAACTCTTAACTATAATTATCATCAACTCTGGAGACTCTACACTTCTACAAAATGTAAGACACTCATGCTAGTACTATAATTGCTATACAGAATGCAAGTTACTACACTAAGTATGTTATTTACACAATTGATAGCTCATCAACACAACTCCACAACATCCTAACCTCAAGAATATACTTATCTACTTGGAAAACTTATGTATATTGCTCAATCAAGGACATCATATAAATCACCATCATTTATCCAACATGTGTCCTCATAATAAGAGAGTTACCCATAGTCACTCACAATAATGAAATTTATCACATAATAGGTACAAGAATCAAATTACGCTCACTTTCAGTAAGACCCTGCAAAATTCTTAGCTTAATTCAGTCCTTTAAGATTGTTAAGGGGTCCCATACTTTGAAAATTCTTGCTAAGTATTCAGACTTAGGGTTATTTTAGCCTTCAAATGTTGGAAATCTTATTTTGAGACCTTTACATTCATTAAATGTTGAAATTTGAGTTAATTCATGATCAGGAATGTCAATAGGTGTTCCCAGAAAAGTTTCAGATTTTTTGGACTTTATTTGAAGAACCTTTAGAATCCTAAACCAGTGAATCAATGTGATCTTGACACGTCACATCAACTTTCACATTTATAAATGTTTTCCCCAGCTCCCAGTATCCAATTTGAGTGAACCGATGCGAACTCAATGCGGTGCATTGGTTATCGCATCAATGCCAATGACAAAGTGTGTCAGTCTGATTGTTGATGGTTTATTTTACATTTATTAAAAAACCACGTCCTCATGGTTAACTAAGTCTTTTTCCCATGCCCTTCTGCCCCCATAACACGAAATTTAGCCCTCTTTTATCAAGTTATATTCATTCTTTCTCAAATTGTTCATGAACAAAAATCCTAGTGAATTAAATTTAAATTCAAGGCTCAATATTCTACCATTAATTTTCTAGAATTCACTAACTAAGGTATGTGAAGTGTTCATCCAAGGGTTCCTTCCACCCTTAGATTCCAAGAAACTCTTTTAAATCTCATGTAGAATGATTTTATGATTTCCCTAATTTGAATTAAAGTATATTCATGATTTATTACAAGATTCATGTAGATTTAATTGATATATGTGCTGTACCATGTGAATTCATGTTAAAACTATTGGAATTGAATCATGATGCCTACATATTGCTTTAGTATTATATGCATATATTATGACCCACAAGTGTTTAATGAATTGTCCATGTGAGTTGAATAGTGAAATTATATCATGTTAACATATGTACAAGTGTTTACTTGAATTCCCAAATGAATTAATGATGACTAAGTAGTTAGTTACCATGTCTCAACATTATGCCATGTCTTTTAAGTTTATGTTATCGAGTCCTAGGGGTATTTAATACCCGATAATTTAGCTTCTTATCTAGGGCCATGGTCAGTCACAGAGTAGAATCCATCATGTCTCAATTAGTAGAATTCAGTTAGCTGTAAAACTTAGGAAAACTTAGTTAACTCAAAAATAGTCCAGCTCAGTTTGGTAAAATTAGTTCTGTTCAGTTATACAGTCCGATCAATAATAGTTCAGTCTAGCCCAGTATAGTTTATAATTCAATCCAGTGTCTATTCAGTTAGGAGTAGGATTTAGAACTGAGTGAACCCAAGGATGGGGACTCTCCTGCCAGTTGAGGGTGAAATCCTTATAAGCAGTCCTTGTATTCCAAAACTACATAGCCAGCATAAGTTGATACATCAACCTACTGGTTGAGGGTTTATAAGGTGATCTACCTTCAAGTTTAGGGTACCACCATTCTTATTTAGAGCACCTGCCAGATGAGGGTGAATCAACATTTGTCCTTATCCGTGGTACAATATTGATACCCTTCCAACTAGGATTACAAGTTGGACCATAACTCAGTTAGACAAAGGGCATGTGGATTAGATGTTTATTTTCCATAGTCTCAGTTTTAGATTTAGTCTCAATATGGAACTCAGTTATGTTCTGTAGATTCATAACTGTCAAACACATTCACTCAGATAAGTACGGGATTCAGTATAGTTCCACAACTACAACATTGTTAGATATAGACATTCAGTTACCAGTAATTTAGTATCAGTGTACTTAGATATCAGTTAATCAGTATTCAAATTCAGTATTCAGTGTTATTACAATCTCAGTACAGTTTCGATATTTATTCATGTACTCTTATTCAGTCGTACTCATTTTATTCAGTTAGTATTCTTCATGCATATGAACCTATGCATTTCAGCCTACCTTACTAAACATACTAGTACATTCAAAGTACTGACGCATACCTTTCTTTTGTGCTATGATGTCTTATATCATAAATTCAGGTGGACGGGCTCCCAAGCACTCTTACTATTTTAGATTCTCAGCATACTAAATTAGTGGTGAGTCTTCATAGTTTGAGGATGCAATTATTTATTTTAGTATTTCAGTTCATTTTTAGTAGTCAGAGTTAATTGGGGACTTATCCCATCAACTCCACAGTTTAGACAGTTTAGAGGGTTTTCAGACTAGAGTATTTTCAAACAATTGTGCACCTTTCAGTGTTACTATTCAGTTTTTGGTATTGTGATACCATTCTGGTATTATTTTTCAGTATTGAACCTTATGGCCAGTTTTTCTCCTACTTTGTGCATATTTACCATATTATCATTTAGTTATTGCAGCAGGTACAAGTCATGTCTTATCTTATGTTCCTTCGAGATTATGAGCACCGTGTAGAATCTGAGGTATAGACTTAGGGTGTTACAACCTTAGTATCAGAGCCTAATATTTAACAGTCTTAGGAAGTTTGAAAGTAACATCTAGTAGAGTCTTGTACATGGGTATTGCGCCACACTTATGGAAAGGAGGCTATGAGATGCTTTAGAAAAAGTTTTCTTTCTTTCAGTATTAATGTCATGCGAGTGAGAATGAGCTCCAGTTAAACTCTCAGTCTAATCCTTTCTCTTTTGTTTACAGAAATATGCCTACAAAAGAGAACTAAGTGAAGAGGAACAGGAGACCAGCTGGAACCCTAGCCCATCTAGCCAAATCCACTAGACGAACACATCTTCCACGCTAAGTTTAGAGCAACATTCACCACCTTAGCTCATTCTATGGTTGCCCAAAATGAATGTTCAGCTGCCATTCTGACCAACCCGGTGGCCAATACTGTCATTGCCAAGATTTGAGACTTCACCTGAATGAACCCTCCACTATTTAACGAGTGTAAATTAGATGAGAAACCTCAAGAATTTCTTGATCGAGTGTAGAAGGTTACTGATATTATGAGAGTGACCACTGTTGAGAGTGCTGAGTTGGCCGCATATCAGTAGCAAGATATGGAACACTAGTCAGGTTCTTAGGGTCTTTATAACCATCCCCTAGCTCAGTCTGGTCGTCCAAATCAGCAGGGTACTGCTTCTTGTACCACCAGTGGGAAATACCCAAACTAACTCTATGCTCTTCCATCCTAACAAGATTAGGAGAGTTCTCCTGATGTGGTCACTGGTACATTACAATTTTATCATTTGCATATTTTTTCTTTTCTATATCCAAGAGCTTCCTTGTCCTTTGTTACTCCTTATATAGCTGTCGATTTTAAAGTCAGTCTTAAAATTCTAGCATTGCCTTTCTCTGTCTCTATCCCAGTGGGTAAATCCATCGTTAAATCCATCATAGCTAGATGGGTATACATTAACTGCCTGGTTATGATATCTCAGAAAGTCACTTCAACAGACTTTGTCAAATTAGAGATGACTGCATTTGATGTCATTCTCGGCATGGATTGATTTCATTCCTTCTATGCCTTAGTTGGATGCAGAAATAGAATTGTCCATTTTAGTTTCCAAATAAACTGGTCCTAGAGTGAAGGGGTAGTTCTTTAGAACTTAGGGGTTTACTTATTTCTTACCTTTAGGCAAGGAAAATGATATCTAAGGGATATGTCTGTCTTCTCATTCAAGTCTAAGACTCTAGTTCAGAAACTCCTACTCATGAATCAGTGTCAGTAGTATGTGAATTCCCAGATGTGTTTCTCAAAGATCTTCTCGGGTTTCCTCTCAAAAGGGAAATTAACTTTGGAATAGACTATCTTCAAGATACTTATCCCATATCTATCCCACCATATAGAATGGAACCTGTAGAACACAAAGAATTAAGAGAAAAATTAAAGGATCTCCTAGATAAGGGATTCATCAGACCTAGTGTGTCCCTGTAGGGCGCACTAATTTTATTCGTGCATAAGAAAGACGGTTCCCTCAGAATGTGTATTAACTACCGTCAGTTAAATAAAGTCAGGGTCAAGAATAAGTATCCAATGCCCAGAATCGATTACTTGTTTGACCAACTTCAGGGTGCCATTTACTTCTCTAAGATAGACCTTAGATCAGGCTATCACAAGCTCAAAGACAGGGATGGTCACTTCAAATTCTTAGTCATGTCCTTTCGTCTTACTAATACCCCAACAACTTTTATAGACTTTATGAACCATGTGTTCAAGTAGTACTTGGACATGTTCATCATAGTCTTCATAAATGACATTTTTGTCTACTTTCACAATGAACACGACCATGCAGACTATCTCAAAATAGTATTACAGACTATCAGAAATTATCAGTTATTCAATAAATTTTGTAACTGGGAATTTTGGCTAAGTTTAGTAGGTTTCCTCGGCCATATAGTTTCTGGTGATGGCATTAGGGTTGATCCCCAAAATACTAAAGTAGTAAGAAACTAGCCCATACCCATATCTCCTTCAGATAACAGAGCTTCTTAGGCTTGGCCAGCTATTACCGAAGGTTTGTTAACGGATTTTCATCTATTGTATCCCATATGTCTATACTGACTCAGAAGAAAGTTAAATTTTAGTGGTCAGATTCTTGTTAAAAGAGTTTTTCAGGAGTTGAAGAGTCAACTCACTACAACTTCATTTTTACCCTACCAAATGGCTCAGATAGTTTTATTGTGTATTATGATGCCACCAGAGTTGACTTGGGATGTGTTCTGATATAGAGAGGTAGGGTCATAGCCTATGCCTTTATATAGTTTAAACCTCATTAGAAGAATTACCCTACTCATGATCCCGACTTAGCAGCAGTAGTGTTTGCCTTAAAGATTTAGAGGCACTATTTATATGGTGTACACGTGGATGTGTTCAGTAACCATAAGGACATGCAGTATGTATTCTCTCAGAAAGAACTAAACCTTAATTATAGAAGGTGGTTGGAGTTGTTAAAACTCTATGACATAAGTGTTTTGTATCATTCGGGAAAGGCCAATATAGTGGACTATGCTCTCAGTAGAATATCTATGTGTAGTATGTAACGCCCCACAATTTGGGCTATAATATAGACCATTATTTTGATGTGTTGTTAATCCAGAAGACATAAAATCCTATGCCAATACAGCATGTTAATTAGTGTGTAGCATGTGAATCCACTCAAGCTTGAATTTAGACCATAGAGATCCTTCAACACAAGGACGAGTTGAAACTATTTCGATCGACTAAGTTTTAGTGGATGTTGTAAAGTGTGTCAGTTTCCATCAACCATAACTCTCTGTATATATTTTGAATTAGAAAGCCTACTATGTGTCAAATGATACGTATTTGAGTTAGCTATCCAATGATACAAATTTGGCTAAAATCCGACACACGAGCAAGATGTTATGGCCTTTTAAAGTGATAAGCGTCACCTAACCAATCGCCCATGGCCACTGGAAAGAATAGGCAATAGCCTAGGCGGTGCCTATGTAAACGTAGGTGATAGCCTAGGCAGCACCTATGTGAACATAGGCAATGGGATGGGCGGCGCCTATGAAAAGAATTCAAGTGACTTAAACACTCCGTGTTGAGGACAAATTGGTCCTTTTCCACCCTTAATTATCCCTAAAACACGAAATCTAGTTCCAACGACCCCAAAATACATATTCTTTCATTAAAAGTGCTCAAGGATTCTCCTTAGGGTTTCAAAATAAAAACCCAAATAGTTTAAGATTTGACCGTAGGTTTTCAAAGATAATTAGTTATTTGGAATCACCAATACTCAAGCTTCAAGAAACATCTATTATCCTTGGAAATAGAGGTACGTGGGGTTATCCAAAAATCTCATGGGTGTAGTTTTTATGAACGTGCATGCTTTTAAATGGGGGTTTTCAATCAAATGCTAATATTTTGCTTTCAATATGATTTCCAAGTCAATTTCTTTATGTCATGGGAATTGTTTTCCTATATAATTCAATGGTTGAAACCTTGCATATTTGATTATATATTTTCCATGGAAGTTTGATAAATATGAATGATAAATTGTTTTCAAATTCCTATGATAATGTTTCAATACTCCATATTGTATTGTGATCAACAAAAGAGAGCATAAACTTGAAATAAATGTTGTTCACCGCTTGTAACTGATGAAACACCTTGGTTTTTACATGGTTATGCATATGTTGAAGTGATATTGAGGACTTGCAAGTACGGTTTGATGATACCCTTCAGGATACAATACGTGATTAAATAAGATAATATTTGAATGTATTTATTTTACATGAGAAAGGTGGATGCCCGAAGAAGGCATTTGAGATACAAAGGCTCATCACTGGAAAAAATGTGTTTGCCAACACAAAATATTGTTACCAGGCTAAGTGATCTTGTGTACTTGAATTCATGTCATTCCCAAATTGGGACTATAGATAGGAGCCCAGACTAAGTGATCTTGGGCACTACCATTGGGTCGAGACACCATGCTATGTGATCTTGTGTGTCTCTCCATCACTTATACTCTAATCTCAGCAGCAACCGAGGTTAGACAGTTGGTGTAAATTATGTAGGGTATTCCACCTATCTCAGTTGCATTTCATTGTTGTTGAGAAACTATTGCATTACACCCATGTGTTTTCAAATAATTTGATACGAAATTGCTTTATAATGGATCTCAACTATGTATTGTAAAACAAATATTATGTTTTGTTTTGATATCTCTGCATGCCTGTGCTTACCCCGTCCCCTCTCCAACCTCTCAAGTTTAGAGGCCCAGTCTAGGGGTCAAGAGAATCAGTAGATCTTTTAGACAGAAATATAGTGACAAGTGGTGAGCCTTTTATATTTTGGAAGGTCTTATGTCCTGCAGTACTTTTATCTTATATTCAGTTTTAGGGTCTACTGAGGGCCTTGTCCTAGTTTATATACGGTTACTTGACTCAGCCATTTGTTAGAGATTTTTGTAGACAGTTGTTTAGAGGTTAATTGATTTTGAGGGAACCTTATCTCCCCGTTATTGTGTTTTTTTCATATTTATGACCATGTTTCCGAATTATTGTGTTTTTCTGCATTACTTTGATCATATGAATTAGGTGCATGATTATCAGACAGATAGGGGTGTTTCAGGCCTCCATGGTTTGAAATGCTCGTCATGGCCAGGCCCTTGTTCAGGTCGTGACAAGCTTAGTATCAAATCACGGTCCATGGTCTTAGGGTGTCTATGAAATTGCGTCAGGTAGAGTCTTATTTATGGGTGTGTAGCGCGCCAAACTTATAAGTAGGAGGCTGCTAGGCATTTAGGAAATATTTCCCTTCTTTATGATTTAGTTGGTGCTTCAAATTTTGAACATCCCCTAATCGATGATCACCTGTGTTTTAGAAACACAATTATGCCTCCATGTCATATCATTGATTAGAATGCTCAGTTAGATGAGGTCCGTCCCACCCATGGGATGCGAACCCATAACAGGACTCACACTCCTAAATTTGTCCCTACTTTAGAAGTCCCTCCAGTCCTGACAAGTCCACCTCGGGCTCTGTAGACTAATGCCAACCATCCCCCAACTGCTCAGGGAGATATTTCAAATGCAGAATTCAGATGGTCCATTCATATGCTGACACAATTGGTAGCTAACCAGGCTCAACAATCAGAAGGTGTAAGGTCTGCATCTGTTACATCTGAGGCTACTAGAGTTGGACATTCTATGAAAATGAACCCACCTAAATTCACTGGCACCATGGTGGAGGAAGATCCATAGGCGATCGTGGATGAGATGGAAAAGATCTTTAAAGTGATGCATATGGATAAAGTTGAAGGGGTAGAGCTAGCAACCTATCATCTCAAAGATGTTGCGAATCAGTGGTATGCCACTGGGAAGATGAGAAAGGTGAATGTATAGAGCCCATAGTTTGGGGTAAATTTTTGGAAGCTTTCTTGATCGATTCTTTCCTCTGGAGTTGAGGGAGACCAAACCGGAAGAGTTTATGAATCTGAAGAAGGGCAGTATGAGTGTCCAGGAGTATACTTTGAAGTTTAATGAACTAGTCCGCTATGTACCAGAGTTGACTAGTAATATGAGAGCCCGGATGAGGAAATTTACATCTGGCCTTGCTGATAACCTGGTACTTGAGTGCCAGGGGTCTATGTTGAATAAGGAGTTAAACTTTGCTCGACTGACCATTCATAAGAAGTAAGTGGAAGAGAAGAAGAAAAAAATTGCTGAATCTAGAGAGAAAGACAGACAGGCTATGAGAGCTAGATCTGCGGACCAGCACCAGAGTCAGCCGCAGAGTGGTAACTGGGGTAATAAGTGGTCAAAGAAGAAGAAGGTTTAGAATAATACAAAGTCAGCAACCAGTGCCCCAACACCCAGACCATCGATAGACAAACAAACTTAGAGTTTTCAGACTCCTCATTGGTCCAAAGCTCTAGGTACACAGTCTCAGGGCAATATGGCCCAACAGCGTTGTACTCATCCGTGGCGTGAGGGGCTAAGTTCCAAGCCTCCCCACAACTCCTTTTCCTATGGGTGCCTCTTCAGCTGCTGCAAGCAGTCGTAACTGGTTATATTCTTTGACTAACCACCAGGAGGTGAAAGCTTTACCAGATGTTGTCACCGGTATGTTACAAATCTTTTTTCGTGATGTTTATGTATTGCTAGATCCCGGGTCTACTTTATCTTATGTGACCCCTTATGTAGTTGTTAGTTTCAGATTTGAGCCTGAAGTTATTGTAGAACCCTTCTCTATTTCTACTCTTGTAGGTGATTCTTTTATTACTAGAAGGGTATATAGAAATTGTGTCATGTCAATTCATAGTAGGGAAATAGTGGTAGACCTTATAGAACTGGATATGATAGATTTTGATGTCATCCTTGGGATGGACTAGCTCCATTCATGTTATGCCACCCTTATTTGCAGAACCTGAAAGGTCACTTTTTCTTTCCCGAATGAGACACCAATTGTATGGGCAGGGATTTCTATGGAACCTAGACATCACTTTATCTCTTATCTTAGAGCCCAAAAGCTTATCTCCAAAGTTTGTATGTATCATATAATCCGAGTAAAAGATTCAAAAGTTGGAAACCTTCCTCTACAGTCAGTCCCTATAGTGAATCAATTCCCAGAAGTCTTTCCCAAAGATCTCCCAGGGATACCCCCTGATAGGGAGATAGATTTTGGCATTGATGTGTTGTAAGACACTCATCCTATTTCTATTCCACCATATAGAATGGCTCCCGTGTAACTAAAGGAGTTAAATAAATAGCTTGTAGACCTCCTAGACAATGGTTTTATTCGTCCTAGTGTTTCCCCATGGGGTGCACCCATGCTCTTCATGCGAAAGAAGAATGGGTCCCTTCGGAAGTGCATAGACTATCGTCAGTTGAATAAGGTCATGATTAAAAATAAATATCCTCTTCCTAATATTGACGACCTTTTTTACTAGCTACATGGTTCTAGGTGTTTTTCAAATATAGACCTTCATTCCGATTATCATCAATTGAAAGTTAGGGAGTCAGACATACCCAAGACAACCTTCTGAATCGGTATGGTCACTACAAATTTCTAGTCATGTCCTTCGGGTTGACTAATGCCCCTGCATCCTTCATGGATCCTATGAATCGAGTGTTTCTTCAGTTTCTTGACTTGTACATCATTGTATTTATTGATTATATTCTAATATATTCTAAGAGTAAAGGGGATCATGCCAATCACCACCAAATTAT
>JAPEIP010000006.1:138766155-138788177 GCA_026120095.1 Capsicum chinense | reverse complement strand
AAAAATAAATATCCTCTTCCTAATATTGACGACCTTTTTTACTAGCTACATGGTTCTAGGTGTTTTTCAAATATAGACCTTCATTCCGATTATCATCAATTGAAAGTTAGGGAGTCAGACATACCCAAGACAACCTTCTGAATCGGTATGGTCACTACAAATTTCTAGTCATGTCCTTCGGGTTGACTAATGCCCCTGCATCCTTCATGGATCCTATGAATCGAGTGTTTCTTCAGTTTCTTGACTTGTACATCATTGTATTTATTGATTATATTCTAATATATTCTAAGAGTAAAGGGGATCATGCCAATCACCACCAAATTATCCTTCAGACCCTCAAAGATCATCATTTATATGCCAAATTTTCTAAGTGTGAATTCTGTTTAGATGATGTTGCCTTCTTGTGGTATATTTTGTCCAGTGATGGGATAAGACTGGATCCTCAAAAAGTTGAAGCAGTAAGAAAATGGCCCAAACCCACGACTCCAACCAATATTCAAAACTTCTTGGGTTCGGTGGGGTATTACAAAAGGTTCGTAGAGAGTTTTTCTTCCATACCTGCTCCGCTTACTAAACTGACTCAGAAAAAGATGAAGTTTATGTGGACTAAATTATGTGAAAATAGTTTGGAGTAATTGAAGGACAAGCTGACTACTACTCCTATTTTAACCATTCCCGAGGGTGTAGATGATTTTGTAGTTGATTGTGATGCATCCCGTGTGGGACTTAGTTGTGTATTAATGCAGTGTGGCAAGGTGATAGCTTATGCATCTAGGCAGTTAAAGGTGCATGAGCACAATTACCCCACTCATGACTTGGAGTTAGCAGCCATGGTTTTTGCACTTAGAATCTAGAGGCACTATCTCTATAGAGTGCATGTTGATATTTATACTGACCATAAGAGTTTCCAGTATGTTTTCTCACAGAAAAAATTGAACCTTAGGTAGAGGCGTTGGATGGAGCTTTTGAAAGACTATGATATGAGTCTGCATTACCATCCGAACAAGGCAAATGGTGAAGGATCCACCTTGTAAATCTGGGAGTGCGACTCTTAGATTCGAAGATGGAAGGGTGATTGTTCATGAGTTAGCTAAGTCATCTCTTTGTGTGGAAGTTAAGGAGAAGCAAGTTAAGGGTCAACAAAAGGTTATGTCATTTGAAATTGGTGGCGATGGTATTCTGAGATTTCAAGGTAGGTTGTGCATTCCGAATGTTGATGGGCTACGGTAAAGAATCCTTAATGAGGCGCACACTTTGAGATATGCCATTCACCCAGGCGACTAAGATGTACCATGATCTGAAAACCTTGTATTGGTGGAATAACATGAAATGTGATGTAGCTGATTTTGTGTTCAAGTGTTTAAACTGTTAACAAGTGAAGGTAGAACACATGAGGCCAGATGGTACTTCCCAAGAGATATCCCTGCCTTTATGGAAGTGGGAGATGATAAACATGGAATTTATTATAGGACTTCCAAGATCCCAAAATCAGTATGATTCTACATGGGTGATTGTAGATCGGTTGACCAAGTCAGCCCACTTTTTGCCTGTGAGGATTAATTATTTGGGAGAGGTTTATTCTAAGATTTACATTGAAGAGATAGTTCAATTGCATTGGGCACTAGTGTCCATTATATCCGATAGAGTTAAGCAGTTTTCATCTCAGTTTTGGAGATCTTTTCAGAATGATTTAGGTATATAAGTGAATTTGAGCACAGCTTTCCACCCTCAGACAGATGGGCAAGCTGAGCGTACCATTTAGACCCTCGAAGATATGTTGAGGGCATGCATTATTGATTTCAAAGGTTGTTGGGTAGATCACCTTCCACTGGTTGAATTCCCTTACAATAATTGCTATCATTCCAACATCAAGATGGCTCCTTTTGAATCTTTGTATGGGAGGAAATGTAGGTCTCCAATAAGATGGTATAAATTGGGTGAGACTCAGTTGTATGGGCCTGATCTTGTTCATCAGGCGATGGATAAAGTAATGATCATTAGAGAACGACTCAAGACTACTCAGAGTAGTTAAAAGTCCAATGTCGATATTTTAAGAAGAGGACTAGAGTTTTAAATTGATGATTGGGTGTTTCCTAAGGTTTCTCCTATGAAAAGAGTTATGCGGTTTGGAAAAAGGGGTAAATTGAGCCCTCGTTATGGACGGCCATATCAGATTTTGAAAAAGATTGGTAAAGTTTCATATAAGTTAGAAATACCTAAATGTTTGGGTTCCGTTCATCCGGTATTCCATATATCAACGTTGTAGAAATACATTAGAGATCATTCTATGGTATTGCCAGTAGAAAGTATCAAAGTGACAGAATCCTTGCCATACGAAGAAGAGCCCGTTGAAAGTTTAGATCACCAAGTTTGAAAGCTGAGAATTAAAGAGATAGCCTCAGTAAAGGTACTGGGGAGGAATCAGAAAGTTAAAGAAGTAACTTGGGAGTCAGAAGATGACATGAGAATTAGGTATCCCAATTCGTTTGATTCGATGGAGGAGGAAACAGAAGGTACTATTCCTATCTTATCTTTCCTATTCCTTTATTATGATTGAAATCGTGTCTTTCTCTGTCCCACATCATAATTCGGGGACGAATGATCCTAAAGAGGGGATAATGTAACACCCCGCAATTCAGGCTACAATATAGACCATGATTTTGATGCGTTGTTAATCCCGAAGTCATAAAATCCTATGCCAATACGGCATGTTAATTATTGTGTAGCATGTGAATCCACTCAAGCTTGAATTTAGACAATAAAGGTCCTTCAACTCAAGGACAAGTTGAAACTATTTCGATCGACTAAGTTTTAGTGGACGTTGTAAAGTGTGTCAGCTTCCAATGACCATAAATCTCTGTATATGTCGATTCAGAAAGCCTACTATGTGTCAAATGATAGGTATTTGAGTTAGCTTTCCAACGATACCAATTTGGCTAAAATACGACATCCGAGAAAGAAGTTATGACCTTTTGAAGTGATAAGCGTCGTCTAACTAATCGCTCATGGACACTGGAAAGCATAGGAAATAGCCTAGGTGGTGCCTATGTAAACATAGGTGATATCCTAGGCGGTGCCTATGTGAACACAGGCAATGGGATGGGCGACGCCTATATAAAGAATTCTAGTGACTTAAACACTCCGTGTTGAGGACAAAGTGGTCCTTTACCACCCTTACTTAGCCCTAAAACATGAAATCTAGTTCCAAGGACCCCAAAATACATATTCTTTCATCAAAAGTGCTCAAGGATTCTCCTTATGGTTTCAAAATAAAAACCCAAATAGTTCAAGATTTGACCGTAGGTTTTCAAAGATAATTGCATATTTTGGAATCACCAATCCTCAAGCTTCAAGAAACATCTATTGTCCTTGGAAATAGAGGTACGTGGGGTTATCTAAAAATCTTATGGTTGTAGTTTTAATGAACATGCATACTTTTAAATGGCGGTTTTCAATCAATTGCTAATATCTTGCTTTTAATATGATTTCTAAGTCATTTTCTTTATGTCATAGGAATTGTTTGCCTATATACTTCAATGGTTGAAACCATGCACATGTGATTTGAGATTTTCCATGGTAGTTTGATAAATATTAATGATAAACTATTTTCAAATTCCCATGATAATGTTTTGATACTCCATATTGTATTGTAATCAACAAAAGAGAGCATGAATTTGAAATAAATATTGTTAACCACTTGTAAATGATGAAGCACCTTGGCTTTTACATGGTTATGCATATGTGGAAGTGATATTGAGGACCTACAAGTCGCGTTTACTAATACCCTTTAGAATATGATATGTGATTGAATAAGATGAAATTTGAATGCATTGATTTTACAAGAGAAAGGTGAATACCCGAAGAAGGCGTTTGAGATACAAGGGCTCATCGCTGGAAAACATGTTTACCGACACGGAATATGGTACCAGGCTAAGTGATCTTCTGTACTTGACTTCATGTCATTCCCAAATTAGGACTATAGGTAGGATCCCGGGCTAAGTGATCTTGGGCACTACCATTGGGTCAAGACAACATGCTATGTGATCTTGTGTGTCTCTCTCTCACTTATACTCTTATCTCAGTGGCAACTGAGGTTAGATAGTTGGTGTAAATTATGTAGGGTATTCCATCTAGCTCATTTGCATTTCATTATTATTGAGAAACTGTTGCATTACACCCATGTGTTTTCAAATGATTTGATACGAAATTGCTTTATAATGACTCTCAATTATGTATTGTAAAAAAAAATTATGTTTTGTTTTGATATCTCTACGTGCCAGTACTTTTGCGTTGACCCCCTCCCCTCTCTAACCTGTCAGGTTCAGAGGCCCAGTTTAGGGGTCAAGAGAATTAGTAGATCTTTCAGACAGAGCTGTAGAGACAAGGGGTGAGCCTTCTATGTTTTGGAAGGTCTTATGTCCTGCAGTCCTTTTATCTTATATTCAGTTTTAGGGTCTACCGAGGGCCTTGTCCCAGTTTATTTATGGTTACTTGACTCAGTCATTTGTTAGAGATTTTCGCAGACAATTGTTTAAAGGTTAGTTGATTTTGAGGGAACCTTATCTCCCCGTTATTGGTTCGTTTCATATTTATGACAATGTTTCTGAACTATTGTGTTTTTTCGCATTACTTTGATCATATGAATTAGGTGCATGATTAACAAATAGATAGGGGTATTTTCGGCCTCTATGGTTCAAAATGCTCATCACGGCCAGGCCCCGATTTGGGTCGTGTCATAATATTTCTTATGTCGAGGACAGTAATAAGATGTTAGCTCAGGAAGTTCATCAGCTAGCCCAACTAGGTGTCCGCTTAGTCGATTTAGAAGAAGGTAGTGTATGGATGCAGACTAGTTCATAATCATCCCTAGTTACCAAAGTGAAGGAAAAGTAGGATAGGGATCCCAGTCTAGTCAAGTTGAAAGAATCAGTCAGAGATCAAAAGGTAAAGGTTTTCTCCTAAGGGGGAGATGGTGCTTTGCGTTGTCAGGGTCGACTATGTGTGCTAGGCATAGATGACTTCAGGCAGCGAATCCTTGCAGAAGCACATGGTGCACGCTACTTTATTTATCTAGGGGACACTATGATGTACCATGATTTGTGGGAGATCTATTAGTGGAGTGGGATGAAGAGAGATATTGCAAAGTTTGTGGCTAAGTGCTCAACATGTCCGTAGGTTAAGATTGAGCATTAGAAACCTAGTGGATCTATGCAGGAGTTCAGTATTTCCACCTAGAAATAGGAAGAAATGAACATGGACTTTGTGATGGGTTTTTCTCTCACTCATCATCATTATGATTCAATTTGGGTCATTATAGATTGGATGACCAAATCAACTCATTTCTTACTAGTCCATACCTCTTACTCAGCCGAAGATTATGCTAAACTCTATATCTGAGAGTTGGTCAGATTGCACGGTGTTCCATTATCCATCATATCAGATTGAAGTACGCAGTTTTCCTCTTATTTCTAGAAAGCATTTCAAAATGGTCCTGGTACCTGAATTCACCTAAATATAACCTTTCACCCTCAGAAAGATGGCTAAGCACAATGGATCATTCATACTTTAGAGAATATACTATAAACGTGTGTAATAGACTTTAAAGGTAGTTGGGATGATAACTTTCCTTTGATTTAGTTTGCATACAACAACAGCTATCTTTCAACTATTCAAATGGCTCTATTTAAGGCGCTTTATGGGTGGATGTGTAGATCTCCTATTGTTTGGTTTGAAGTTTGTGAGGGTGCAGAGGTAGGTCCTGACTTGGTATTTGATACTTTATAGAAAGTCCAGTTGATCAGGGAAAGACTTAAGATAGCTTAGAGCCGATAGAAATCATACACACATGTGCCTAGAAAAGATTTTGAGTTCGAGATTGGTGACTATGTGTGCTTGAAAATCTCTTCTATGAAAAACATAAAGAGTTTTGGCAAGATGGGGAAACTCAGTCCCCGATATGTCGGTCCTTACCAAATTCTCCATTTCAGAGCTATCTTACAAGCTTGAGTTTCCCTCAGATCTATATTTAGTCCATCCGGTGTTTCATGTCTCTTTGCTAAAAAAATGCATAGGTGACCCATCAGCCGTAGTCCCCATAGAGGTCATAGATTTTCATAACAGCCTTTCTTACGAAGAGATTCCAGTTGAAATTCTTGATTATCAGATTCACAGAATGAGGAACAAAGAATTCCCTCTAGTCAAAGTTCTTTGGCAAAATCAGTCCGTTGAGGGAGCAACTTGGAAAGCAAAAGTAGATATGCAGACCAAGTATCCTTACCTCATCTCTAGAAACTCAAATTTAGCTCAAGGTAATAGTTTTCCTTAAGCATATTCAGTTTCATGCTCAAATTTTCCATTATGAACTTTGTATTAGTTAACATTGTATATTCAATCATATGTTCATGAGTCAGTTCAGTCATGTATTCATGCATCAGATATGCATGTTCAGTATGTCAGTAATGTCAGTCAAGTAATCATGTTTTAGATGTTCATGTTCAGTAAGTTCAGTCTACTAGCATTCTCAACTTAGTCAGTCTCATTTGAGGATGAAAGTTCTGAAGGAGGATATAATGTAAGAACCCAAAAAATTCTTATATTAATTCAGTCCTTTAACCTTGTTAAGGGGTCCATACTTAGAAAATTCTAGCTAAGTATTCAGACTAAGTGTTATTTTAGCCTTCAAAAGTTGGCAATCTTATTTTGCGACCTTTACGTCCATTAAATGTTGATATTTGAGTTAATTCATGATCAGGAATATCAATAGGTGTTCCCGGACAAGTTTTGGATTTTTTGGACTTCGTTTGAAGCATCTTTGGAATCCTAAACTAGTGAATCACCACGATCTTGATGCATCGTGTAGACTATCATGTTGATAAATGTTTTTTCCAGCTCCCAGTGACCAATTCCAGTGAATCGAAGCGGACTCGAAGTGGTGTGTTAGCTATCGCGTCGATGCTAATGACATTGTATGTCAGCTCGTAAGTCGATCGTTAAGCTTACAGTAGTTAAAAATCTACGTCCTTGGGGTTAATTAAGTCTTTTTCCCATGCCCTTCAGCTCCCATAGCGCTAGTTTTTTCCCTCTTTTAGCATGTTATATTCATTCATTCACAAATTGCTCAAGAACAAAAACCCTAGGTGAATTAAATGCAAATTCAAGGCTCAAGATTCCAACGTTAATTTTACAGAATTCACCAACTAAGGTATGTGATGTGTTCATCCAAGGTTTACTTCCACCCTTGGAGTCCAAGAAACTCTTTTAAAGCTCATGTAGAGTGATTTCATGATTTCCTTGATTTGAATTAAAGTGTATTTTTGATTTATTAAAAGATTCATGTAGAGTTAATTGATATGTGTTCTTTATCATGTAAATTCATGTTGAAACTATTGGAATTGGGTAATTGGAATTGAATCATCATGCCAACATGTTGTTATAGTATTATGGACCCCAAATTAGTTAAAGAAGGGGCATATCGGTTAGATGGTTATTTCCCATAGTATTAGTTTCAAATTCAGCCTAAGTATAGAACTCAGTTTAGTTCTGCAAATTCAATGCTGTCAGACACAGTCAGTCAGCTCAGTACGAGATTCAGAATAGTTCCACAGAATCCAGACTGTCAGATACAACCATTTAGTTACCAGTAATTTAGTATCAGTATGCTCAGATATCAGTTAATGATTATTCAGATTAAGTATTTAGTGTTATTACGATCTAATGCAGTTTCCATATTCATGCATGTACTTTCATTCAGTCATACTCATAATATTCAGTTAGTATTGTTCATGCATATGAGACCATGTATTTCAGCCTACCTCACTGAGCACACTTTTTTTTTGCGCAATGATGTCTTATATAATAGGTTCAGACGCACGGACTCCCATGAACTCTTAGCAGTTTAGATTCTCATCTTATAGAATTATTGGTGAGTCCTTATAGTTTGAGGATGTGATTATTTATTATTGCATTGCAGTTTATTTTCAGTAGTCGGAGTTAATTGGGGACTTGTCCCATCAACTCCACAGTTCAAACAGTTTAGAGGCTTTTCAAACTAGAGTATTTTCAAACAGTTATTTAGTTTTCAGTCTTGATGATCAATTTTTGGTATTGTCATACCATATCCTATATTATAGTATTGAACCGTATGGCCAGTTTTTCACCTACTTTCTGCATACTTACAGTATTATTATTTAGTTATTGCAGTAGGTATCAGTCATGGGTTAGTGTATGGTCCTTTGGGATATGAGCATCGTGTAGCGTCTGGTGTACAGACTCAGGGTGTTACACTCTCACAAAGAATTCACAAGTTACACATAATGAACCATACGCTTTCCATTAGTGTAGTGATCCACAAATATTAGAATGTCAAGTATAGGATCAATTAGGACTTTTTCAGGCTGTAATGTAGGCTAAGGGATGGGTAGGAACTATTTAGAAATAGTGACTAACCTCTCTAACTGCTTTACTACACTACATTAACCATTCAAAACCAGTCTTTAACAACTAACTTACACCATTATTGCCTACCCCATTCTTTTGTTTTTGCCCTATCTTTTTTAAGCATTTTCACAAACACGTGGTGGGCATATTTTCTATTCCTTCAATATTTATTTTTTCTCAATATCTACAATCATGAGAATATTTCTAACATCATTTACATCACTCCCAACCACCACACTTAAAATATTAACACCAATAACTCTTACATTGGGGCATCAATTTTACCTATTTCTTCTTCAATCTCTCGAACTCCTTACTAATTAAATTTTTTTACAAGTAAAGAACTAAGGATATTTTTGGATATAATTAAGGTCCATTAAAAAAAGGGATTAGGCTACATATGAGGCTATTAAAGAAAAGTCTAAAGGCTCAATGGGGTTTACTAGGATAATGCACAAAGGGTGGAACAAATAAAAGGTATAAAACAAAGCTATCAAAGAAATGCCTAAATCATCTCCTAAACCCGCACTCTTTATTTCTCTTTACACACACACCAGGAAAGTGCTAGATATCACATACAACACAGAATATACAGAAAATCTCACACGCACCTGGATCATGCTCAACTCATTAAGATCATCATAGACTCCCAACCAAATAGTAGCATGAATTCAAATTTAAGCCAACAAATAAAAGAGTAACAATCATGAGCCTACGAGTCTCAAAAGTAGCAATTCACTCAAACATCATGCTTTAATCAAACAAAACACTTGCATCATGTACTCAAAAATAGCACCAACAAGAATATCTCACAAAAAAAATTAAAATGTGCCAAAATTTAGGAATTTCCCCACCTCACACTTAAAAATCTACTTTGTCTCCAAAGTGAACTTAAAAGTAAGAGATAAAAGTACTCCTTGAAGACTCTAGGCCTAGCTAGTAGTATTTTTTGCATAAAAAAGGATCCGATGACCCCACACTCAGTTTTTGCCATGCTCCTTAGCTCAGGTTCTGGAACTTTTTGGAACTTAGACTTCCCATATACCAGTGACTCAATCGAAAACAAAAAAAATGTGAAATAAAAACTAATAAACTGAAAAATAAAATATACCTTTGCTTGGTTTTCCTCCGAAGAGGCACTTAATTTAGTGTCGCGCCATGACCCATTTCAACTTTTTTGTCCACAGTAAGGATATAAATTTCACCCCCAACATTGCTTCCATCTTCTTGCCTCACTCATAGGGATGTGGTACAGATATTAAGGAACCGAGTAATGAGTGATGTATGATAAACTACTCGACCTTAAAGTGAGGTGTGTTTTTATTTTGCTTATCTGGTGTAAAATTAAGAATATAGTATTCTTGTTCCTCATCTTGATAATATTCCACTATTTTAACTGATTCCACAGGCAAGACATCATCTAAACATAATGTAGAAAAGTTCTTTGAGTTCTTCCCAATTAATCCTACTTCAAAATTTACACTATCCTCAACACCTTTACTTATACTCACCTTCTCCATTCCAGTCTCAAAAGAAAGATGACAGTTGAGTGGTTGCAATTCTTATGGTGGCAGTGGTATCTCCTTAATCTGTTCAACAATTTTAGTTTTCAAGTACTCAGACTTTCTCACATTGTCAGCAATATTGTCGATATCTTGTTGGAGAGTTAACTCTACATCTACCTCCGTAGTTATCTTTTTACCATAGCAATATTGTCGGTATCTTGTTGGAGAGTTAACTCTACATCTACCTCCGTAGTTATCTTTTTACCATAACCCATAAACATGACTAAATAAGGATTAAAACCATACATCTCTGCATAGTGATACAGACTGTAACAAACCACACACCAACTTATGGGTTTCTCCAAAGTTTAAAACAAATAGGTCCCCTCCAAATGGTTAGATCAAAATCTCGACAAGAAGCCTCGTGGTGGGGTCCTCCATAATAATGATAAGCAGCGTCATCCTTTGAAAACCATCTTCCCAAGATTCATATCTCAAGAAGAATATTATAAAAATAGAAATAAAAGAAACTAAAAAAGAAAATAAAAAAATAGTTTACCACTCAATATATAAAAACTAAAAATAAGATGTTTGCCAATTTATAAGTCCCCGAGAACTATGCCAAAAACTTGATAGCGTCTAAGCACACAAAAAAATGTACGTGGTCTGCCAAGTAATATAGTGGCTTTCAAAAAAGCTGAATATTAATCCCCCATGAAATTAACCCTAAGTAATGACTTAAGACAATCAATGGATAGAAGACCAGGGTATAGTCACTCTAAACAATCATACTATGTTATTGAATTTCATTCATTAACTTGCTTATATTGGTTGTTGATTTGTAGGGTTAATTTCATGATCATGGTCTCCCAACCTCTAACCGTTTACCTAATATGGACAGTACAACTACATCATTGAGCGGAGATATAATAATTCAATTAAGTTCATTAAGAAATCATCCTACGTTTGAATCATATAAGGCTCCTAAGTGCATTCTGATCCTAGGTGCTAAGTTCAATTCTTTATTTTATAAGAGAATAAAAACCCATACTTTATTTGTTTCCATGTTCTATTTGCCTATTCAATCTACCGAGATGAAAAGGTCAACAATATATATATTTTATGGGTGATCAATCCATAAAATAACTAAAACAAGATTAAACAAACAACCAAATATGATAAACAAATCTAAAGAAATTAATTCTAAACAATAGTACTCATGTTCTTGGCTTTAACCCCAAAAAGAGGGGGTTTAGCTGATAATATTTATAATCACAATCCAAATAATAGAATATATTATATGATAAATAAAATATAATTAAATAATGATAAAAATAAAAGCTAAATAGTGCAACTCCTCCAAAATTACTCCACTTACGTCTCAAGTGTCCAAGCCCCATCCAAATTTGTAACCAAATTGTCAAAAGTTATGTGCCAGGTGTGTGTACATATTAAATAAAGATCTTAATTATGGAGGTATTTGATGGATAACACGGTTTTCCAAAGATTCACTATTAAAATGCATGAAATTCAATTTTAATTAGGACAAAGTCTACTATGTCGGAAGAAATTGATCGGTGAAGTACTGCATGTGACGCACACAGTAGTGCCCCAAAATGGAGCATGCATCACATGCATATCACATGAATCCATTGGAATTTGAATCTCATAATTTTATAAGGCACAAAATCACTGAAATACAGTATACGATGCACACTCATTGTACGCACACACTGAATCTTGCGTCCAAAATTTTGGTTAAGTCTTTTGTCCCATCTTTCATCTTGTGAATCGTGGTGTATTTCCCATGGAATTCTTGCACTTTTATCATCAGTATATCATCATATTCAGATTTTAAGATCTTCCTACAATATCACACACCACAAATTAGAGATCATAACAACATAATATCCATGATGATAAACCAAAAAACAAGCTAAGATTAGGCTAATTCGCAATGATCTTCAACTTTATTTTTTGACTCTTTACTTAATTAAATTAAACTTCGTACCTTGTAAACAAGTTATTTCACTATTAGTTAAGCATTTAAAATATTTGGATCAAATTAAACACATTTAAATCCAACGAAGCTAACTGGACACACACCTAGCTCAAGCTAGTAAACCTAGTTTTTTTTGGGTTGAACTCTGAATGACTTAATTAAGTACAAAAATATTTTAAAACATCTTAAATATTGTAATAATGCACTTGGATAGTTAAATTCTTATTTATATTAATATTAACATGTTAAGCATACTAGTTACTCTCAAACCAAGGCCTGAATGACTAGAATAGTGAAACTCGAATGCATAAATACACCTATCATCAACTATATACATATGTGGAAGAACCCTTTGTTATCATAGTTAAATGCACAGTAAGTATAAGGTTATGTATTGGTGCTCTCGATCCTTTATACCTACAGTTGTCTGCCCGTCCCAATGGGATTTAAGGCATCAGAAAACTGGTATCAGAGCGGGCCGTCCAAGGGATATACAAAGACATGTCTATGTAGAGTCTTTATTATGAGTGTATTATGCAACATATATATAAACATGAGGCTATAGGACATTTAGGAGTTCTCTCTTTTTCTTCATATCATAGATTCTATAATAGAGAGAAAGTTGTAGGTGGAGTGATATTTAACAATTGAATCTATTTTTCTCATTATATTAATGATGTTGGTTAAAATAGAAAGTAAGAATACAAGTAATACAGTAGATGTGGCTACCAAAGAAGGGACCAACAAGTCACTACCTTTAAAAGCTAATCAAAGTGAGGCTCAAGTAAAGCTTGAATCACATACTTCTTCTACTACTCTATCTCTAGAAGAACTAAGGAGGAGAGTCACATTCTCAGAATAACCTATTAATGCTAATGATCAATATTTAAAATATTTTATGAAAATATTGACCTGTATAGATGCTAAACAAGTTCAAGGAAAAGCTATTCCAACTATAGGTTCTAGTGGTAAGGATAGAGTAGCTAGTCTACGGACATAGGGTTTTCTTAAATTGGATCCTCTCATATTAGGTGGGGCATATCTTAATTAAGACTTATAAGACCTTATTAATATAATCCAAAAGGGCTCTAGATGTTATGTATGTATTTGGTAAAGAGATAGTTAAGCTAGCAACATATAGATTAAAATAGAAGGCTATATCATTGTATGAAGCTTAGAAATAATCTATGGGTGTAGGCTCACCTTTAGCTAGTTGGAACAAGTTCTAAGTGTCATTTACTGATAACTACCTTCTATTTGAGATCCAAGAGGCTCGTGAAAATTAGTTTTTAACTCATCGCCAAGGGAATATAAGTGTAAGCAAGTACAACCTCTGATTTAACTCTTTGTCAAGGTATTCTCCTAATATAGTAGCTACTATGGATGATAGAGTTCATCAAAATATGGATAGGTTGGATCCATATTTAGTTATAGATTGTACTATTTGTACTATAAGAAATGATATGGTTATAGAAAGGCAAAATCTTTTGCACAAAAAATTGAGTTAAAGAAGAACACAAGAAAAAAAAAAGAGGGCATCCAAGAAAACTAGATGTACAGGGCTATTTATGGCATATCAAAGAGTGTTTAGGACTTAGTTTTCTAATAGAACACCTAGGCCATCATATTCTTACTCTGCAGCTAGTGCTCTACCATGATTTCAAGGGTACAAGGAAAATTTGATTAGGCAAAGAAGTGAGAGTCAAAGTACATAGATAAACGGGAGTCAAGAGAAAGAGACTGGTAAAATTAAGACCTCCACAACAACCATGTAAAAAATGTTCAAATATGTAGGTATATGATTATTTGGGATAGACTCTTACATTAGGTGTGGTATGGAGGGGCATATATAAGGGAGAACCCACAAAGGGGTATTGGTAGAATGGAACAGCGTACTAGATCTTTAGTAGCATTAAAATCATCTATGCATTCTTTAGGTAGGTTTATAAGGCCTTCAGGTCATAGTAGAGGTGTTAAGGGAACCTAGACCTTGTGAATTTCAGAATCGTACATTACTCTAGCAAAGAGTTAAACTTGTAAGGATTTTCTTACTATGGTTATCAGTACATTGTCCATTTTTTCTCATAATGTATATGTATTTATTCATCTAGGTTGTACATTACCATATATCACTTTATTGGTTACTGGAAATTTCAAAAGAACACAAAAATCACTAGTTAAGCCATTTGAAGTGCCTACACTACTTGGTGAGTCTATTACATAAAAAATATTTGTGGTTGTGATACAATGACTAACTTATTGAGTTATAAATGGTATATTTTGATGTTATATTAGGTATAGATTTCTTGGGTTTTTGTTATTCCATAGTTAATTAACGAACTAAGAGAATGTATGTCTATTTTCTAAGAGAGGCGGTCCTTTAACTGAGAGGTGTTATTAGTGGACTGAGAGATAAATTTATTTCTTATCTTAAGCCAAAGAAGATGATGTCCAAAGGCTACATATGCTATTTAGTGAGAGTGAAAGTTTTTGATGCGGAGCCACCATTTCTTCAAACTATTCTAGTGGTAAATAAATTTCTTGACGTATTTCTTAAAGGTCTTCTAGGTTTACCTCCAAACGAGAAGTAGAGTTTGGTATTTAATGTAATTATAGTCTATCCCTATAATAACTCAATTTTTTAATGTGGGTTAAATGGGTAATTTGTCCTATATAATTAATATTAATTAAGATATTAAAGTGGGAAAGCCAAAAGCCAAAAACCAAAATTCAAAAACCTCCCCCTTATTCAATTTTTTTAACTATTAGGAGTAGAATAGGGCCTTTCACTTCCTTTATCATTTGAAGAAAAAAAGAAAACTTACTGTAAAAATTTAAGGACAATTCATTGGCAAAAACAAGGATATTTGGATCTCTATTGTTGATAGACAAAGCAGATTAAAGTCATTAGAGGTTGTTTGAGTGGTGTTCTATGCGTTACAAGAATGGGGAACTTCTCATTTGTAAGGTAAGTTAGACTTTAAGCATCGGGTGATTGTTTTTCAAATTTGTTTTAAAAATTATGTTTTTGTTAGCCTTACACATATGGTGGGATGAGCATGTGCTTGGTATAATTAAAAGTCTTCAAGGCCTGCCACATATACTTTATGTTCAAGAATACTAAAATTTACATTATAACCTATTTTGTGATGTGATACATTTATGTACTATGATATTGGGGCATTGTGTATTCCTTCTTTAATACTATACATGTTTCTTGGTTCTACTGGGGTATTATGTATGCTTCTTGATTTGATATGGGACATTGTGTATCCTTTCTTGAGTATTATTTACACTCTTGATATATTTGGTGCATTATGCATATTGCACAGAAATCTTGGTGTTGGTTAATTTTTCTAATTACAAATTGTTATAAGTACATGGTATAAATTGTATTAAGATATATAATTCCTGATGAATCATTGTTAGGTTTTGTTGGTCATCTTATTATGATATAATTCCTGTATGTAATCACTTAACATTTTTGCTGTTGTCATATTTCTTAATACTTGTCCCAAGAGTATTTAAAGTAGCGAGTCAGGGATGTTACGGGGTTATATATTTTATGTAGCAAACTCCTTACTTTTATGTCTGCAGATATTACTACAAAAGGTGAAACCAATGGGTGATTATTTGATTGTAAGTATTCTATTGTTGAGATGAGCCTTTGCATTATTTGTGGTGGCTTTCATTTTAGCTTTAGCCATTTAGATTATATTTCTTTTCATTAGGTATGTATGCCCTAAAGTTGAACTCATGTAACTCTATTTTAGATGCTCCAGGGCCTTAGTCTGGGATTTGGGATAGAGAATTAGTTCTCGAGTGATTGTTGAATTTATTATTTGATTATGGATTTTTGTTGAATTATTATTCATTATTTATTGATGCATTAGAATTTCACATACCCTATTATAGTTCTTATTAATCGGTAAGTGTAAGAAAGATTGGTTCTCCCAACAGTTAGTGTTAACAGGTGCCAGTCATATATAGGGATTATTTTGTGATGTGACAAAGTTGGTATCAGAGCCTAGACTTTAAGTCCTAGATAATGGAGTAGTATCTGGTAAAGACTTGTTCATGAGTATGTAGATGTCAATATTTATGAACTTGCGGCTACCAAAAATCTAGCATGGTTTCCTTTCCATCATTCATAATTCGTGTTTTAAAATGACTCGAGGTTAACTTTTTAATATCTTTTTCATATACACTTAGGACAGACATATCCTCCTCTATTAGATGGAATAGTTACTTTTTTCTCGAGGTTTCCTTTATGAATGTTGAGATAATACTATTATAAATAGTAATCGGATGTATGAATTTTAAATTTTATGTCGTGATATTTTTAAGCATTGAGTTATCTATATAAAGGGTGATAAATTATGGCATTATGCATATTATGGTGCTAGCATGTGTTATGTTACAACTGCTTTTGTTGAAGTAGAAAAGGTTGACCGGTGAGAAAATTCTAACCTTACTTTGGTTAGTTATAGTTTTGGAGAGTGAGTATAGTTTGAGGATTACAATTAGAAGGTTCAATGTAAATACACTTGTGGTGGTTGACTTAAGGAGATTTGTACTTGATATGATTGTATATTTTTTAAATATTTAGTACTTTTGAGGTTCATAAATATACATTGAAATTAAAGAAGGAAAGTTAACATCAGATAGTACTGCAAGGTAGTTCAATGCTTAAACTGTTCATATTCTAAATAGCAGGGTTGAAAAAAAAAAACTATTGTAGATGGCTTTAAAAAGAATTAGACTTTGTTTGTCTATGCAATTGATTTTCTTAAAAAAAATTATAATTATGGAAGGGATAATTTTGATAGAAGTATTTTTTTCTCTGAGTACTCAAAGGATAGAAATAGGTTGTCAGCAAGAGTGATGAGAGGGAAAATATTAGAGACATTTAGCACCTAATTTGTTTTTTATTGATTATACACCATACCAGTCTATGTGGTGAGATGTTTCGGATATAGTCCAATGGCACACAATTCTTGTGTTTTCATGTGTGATGAGAGTAAGTGCATGAAACTTTTAAGTAGCGGTGTATGGATATGTTCCAACATTGTCGTCCTTTGAATCTTTCCAACACTACTGTTTATAAGAGCAATAGATGTGTTTCACTACAAGGTTGTGATATGGGTGCTTGGATGTATTCCAGTACCATAGGGTCATAAAAAATATAGATATCCAGTCCCAACACTAGCTAGATGGACTTTATAAAGAGTGTGCCTCATGATTAGTTGTTTTGACCATGCTCTATCCCATAATAGTTACTAGCTTGTTATGCAGAGTTGCTATTAGAGGTTTTAAATAAAATTGCACATGTGTTGTTCGCTTGTTGGTTCAAACTTAAGAGGAGCACAAATTTTAAGACCATATTAGGTCTAATAAATCTTAAATAAGGATATTTAAGTAGATGTATGGTGCATCGATCATTTTCTTTGGTCACTAACTTATTTTTATAGTCACGAGTGAAATGAATTTTAACGCTACTACAGAGTAGATAGCTATCTCAAGTAATAAAAAGAAATTTTAGACTCTACCTACTAGGTTATTAGTTTGAAATAGAAAATCTACTTAATTGATTTTACATTTCAAATATTATTCAAGAATCGTTCGAGGACGAACACTATTTTATGTAGAGAGAATATAATAATTCAATTTTTTTAATTAGGGGTAAATGGTTAATTTGGCCTATATTATTAATATTAAGTAAGAGAATTAAAGTGGACAAGACAAAACCCTCAAACATGTTTAGTTTTTGTCACTTTTAGGAGTAAAATAGGGTCTTTTGGTTCCTTTATCTTTGGAAGAAAACAAGAAAGCATAATGCGAAAATTTTAGAAGAAGTGATAGAGAAAACCAAGGATCTTTGGATCATTGTTGTTGGTAGATAAAGCAGACTAAAGTCATTGGAGGTTATTAGAGTGGTGTTCTACACATTATGATATTGTCGAACTTTTAATTAGCAAGGTAGGTTAGACTTTAATATTTGGGTGCTTTATTTTAAAATTTATTCTATAAAATGTGTTTTTGTATGCCCTATCCATGTGTTTGGACAAACGTGTGCTTGGAAGAATTAATGGTATTCTAGGCCAGCAGCATATACTTTATGTTCAAGAATGTTAAACTTTCCTTTATAAACTATTTTCTTATGTAATACATTTTGGTACTATCAGATTGGGGTATTGTGTATACTTCCTTGAATATTGATTGTACCTTGGTTTTAATGGGGCATTGTCTATGCTTCCCTTGAGAATTATGTATTCTTATTAATTTGGTATGGGACATTGTGTATACTTCCCTGACTATTGTATGTACTCTTCATATATTTGGCACCCTGTATATTTTCCCATAACTTCTGGTGTTGGTTAATTACTTTAGTTACAAATTATGATAAGTACGTGGTATAAATTGTATTGATATATATAGTTCTTGATGAATGATTATTGGGTTCGTTGGTCACATTATTAAGATATAATTCCTGTGTAATAACATCATATTCTTGGTGTTGTTATATTTTTTAATACTTGTCCTAGTAGTACTTGAAGTAGCGAGTCGGGGATCTAACTGGGTTATGTTTTATATGTATCTCACTCCTTACTTTCATGTTTGTAAATACTACCATAGAAGGTTAAACTAGTGGATGACGATTTTCTTGTAAGGATTCTATTACTAAGGTGAGCCTTTGCATTGTGCATGGAGGCTTTTGTTTCAACTTTAGCCCTGTTGATTATATTTTTTTCAATTCGGTATGTATGATGGAAATTTTAACTCATATAACTCTATTTTAGATGCTCTATAGCCTTAGTATCGAATTTGGGATAGAGAGTTAGTTCTCAAGTGATTGTTGAATTTATAGTTTGATTATGGATTTTTGTTGAATTATTATTCATTATTTTTTGATGCATTGGAATTGAACATACCTTAACGTAGTGCTTATTAACGCATAAACTATATAGAAGAATTATTCTCCTGATAAGTGGCGTTAGCGGGTGCCAGTCCCATCTAGGGATTATTTTGGAACATGGAACACCCTATCTCTATTCCTTAATAAGAATGGCCCTGACAGAATTACAGGAGTTGAAATAACAAATTGAAAACTTTACATAAAATGGATTCATAAGGAATAATATGTCCCTTTGGGATTGCACCAGCGTTAGTTTTGCATAAAAAATATAGCTCATTGAGAATGAGCATCGACTACCGACAAAAGAATAAGGAGACAATAAAGAAAAAATATCCCCTTCAAAGAATCGATGACTTATTTGATTAATTACAAGGTTCTAAGTATTTCTCAAAGATTGACTTGAGGTTGGGTTACCACTAAGTGAGGGTCAAACAGAGAGATATATCCAAGCCAGCTTCTTGAACACAGTACGGTTATTATGAGTTTTTAATTGTGTCCTTTGGGCTAGTTAATGCACCAGTAACTTTTATGGATATAATGAATAGGGTGTTTAAGAAATTCTTAGATGTGTTCATGATAGTGTATTATAGATATTTTCATGTTTTATTCAAGATAAGAAGAGGACTATGCTAGTCACTTATGACAGGTGTAATAAATCTTCGTGATTGTAAATTATATGCAAAGTTCCCTAAATGTGAGATCTTGTAGGAATCTATGAAATTCCTAGATTATATTATATCTGATGAAGGAATAAGGGTTTATTCTCAAAATAAAAAGCATTGAAGAGCTAGCCAAGACCTACAATGCCTACAGAGGTTCATCATTTTATTGCATTGGCATGATAGTATAGAAGGCTTGTTGAAGGATTTTCTTCAATTTAGACCGATTTAAGAAAGCTAAAATACAAAGCATCCAAGTTTCAATGAATGGCACATGCAATATGATTTTCCAACATATAAGGAATAGGTTGACTTCTACACTAGAATTGGTACTTCTAGAAGGCACAAAAGGTATTTAGTATATTGTGATGCTTCTGAAATTGGCTTAGGATGTGTGTTGACGCAGCATGATTATAATGACCTTTCTGGTCATTTTTCATAATTCAATTTATTTTCACCTATAGAGATTATTTGTAGTTTCCTCAAGTCATTTCTGACTTGTTGGGACTGACTGTTTGATTATCAGGCAGTTTATTTGGTTTTTAGAACTAATTGCCTATTAAGAAATCTTTGCTGGTTCCAAATAGCCACCCGGTGAAAAATTCAATAAAACGATATAAGATGCAAATTCTTATTGCACCAGCAACTCTAGATTATCAATTTTAAGTTGTGTAGATATTTTTTTGGGTCCCGATGCACTCGAGCAAATTTTGACATCTTGGTCAGCAAGTTGGAATATTAGGAATATGGGTGTGGGATCCACATTTGGTCAAAACGGCCTCAGATGTAAAATATGACTTCGCCATCAGATCCAAAACTTTTATTTTCTGCTACGAAAAACCTTGGTTTAAGTCCCAAGGCCTCTAGACTTATTTTGGGCTATTGAGAAAAATTTATAAAACACAAAACTATCGGTGTGGGCCCTACTTTTTGCCGAAACAATATCAAATGAGAGTTTTGATGGTTCTATTGGATATAAATGTTGTTTACACACAAATTTAACTAATAGATCATATTCTAAGGGTTTCGACTGAGTTTCGGGGGTGAAAAATAGGTTTTTGACTTTATTGATATCTGGTGCACAAGGGGATACCATATTATCTTAAAGGCTATGATGATTGCCCTATCATGATAGCAATCCCTGGATTGTGATAACAATATCTCCATACCTGATATGGGTATAAAATGAACCCTTAGGCCATATTTTGGCCATTTCTCGCTCATTCTTGAGAGCCAAAACTCCTAAATGAGTGTGATAACTCAAAATTGGGTCGTGTGGGTAACTTAAGATCTTTCTAAACATTTTTTATCATGATTATTATCCAATTAAGGTAAGATTTCATCAATTTCCTAGTGAAAGTTTTTTATTTTTGACCTAAAGACCTAATTCACTTACGGCTTGATTTTAGCACAAAGTTTTCTTGGTTTTTAGTGATTTTAGAGAATATTGATGCCATGAACTTCTTATCATGTTGGGTTGGCCTCAGAAATACATTTTTTATAAGTGGGAAACAATTGAGGTTTTTGGTGTCATTTTTTTACCCAAAGCACAGTGGTACAATATAGGTATCGTTATTCTTGCATTGATGAGTAAATTATGATTTGGATAGTGCGATGTCTTTTTGGTAATGTGAAGTGATGATGGGCATTTGGTAAATGCTGTAAGGATTTGAAGTTCGGCTTTAAGGAAGGCTTCTGTCTACTTTTTGTCATAAGATATGTGTGATATATATATTGCGTATGAATGTGAATGTTAAGATTTATTATGGATAGAATGACTTAATTGATTATTTGTTTTGTAAGATTAGATGAGGGTTTTTGTCCTGTAAGGTGAAATGATTATTACCTTTTAGAACCCTATTGCCTTCTCACAACATAGGAAACAAGTATGCAATCAGTAATTTAAATGTACTGGCACATTAGACGAGGTAGGCTGAAATACATGGATTCAAATGTATGAAGTCATAACTAACTAAAAGCATAGCATAAGACACTGAGTAAGAATGCATGAAAACTGGAAAGACTAAGAATGCATGACCATACAATAAACAAATTCCGAAATGATCAGTAAAATGAAATACACAAATACTGGTAACTGAATATCTTATATCTGAATGCTATAGTCAAGGAAACCTAAAACTAAATACTGCACTGAATACTGGACTGAGACTGTTGGATCTATCATATAACTGACATTCCCTAAATGGGCTAAATGTGTTCCAACCTGTTAGCCCAATTCGTAGAAGTTAGTGTCATGCCACAGGTACTAACAATGGTTGTGTGGATCTACTAACTAATGTCCCGAAGGACTAGGATTTCAAACCTAAATTGATGGGTGACCCCTGAGAGGTAGTCAATCCTAAACTGATGGGTGGCTCCTCATATCCTATGCTAGCTATATAGCTCTTGAATACACGACTGCTACTAACGACTCTACCAAACAAACGGGAAATCCGTTATCCCTGAATTCACTTGGTGCTAAATCCTACTTCTAACTGAAAGAT